>JASFXW010000061.1:0-318213 GCA_030490835.1 Annona cherimola
TTTGTCATTTATTTATTTCATTTTAAAACGAAATTATTTTTTTTACACATGTACAACTAGGTAGAGAATTATTCATGGAGGAAGAAAATATGATCTTTTGAAAAATTTATTTAAGAGTCATAAATTAAAATATTTTAAATAATTAACATTTCAATGAAACACACTCACAACCAAAGGCAAGAGAAAATTAGCTAAAATTGCAGGCACCAAGTGTTGAACTCATGTCCTCAATAATAGAGAAATATGAGTTACCACTGAGACAATGCCTTAGTGTCTAAAGAATAATTTTTATATGGATAAATAATTGTATAAAGTATTATTATATTTTAATATGTGTACAACCCATTTTACAATGGACTGAGGCGTAATTATAGTATAGTCTGTCTGCAAATGATGGGTTCTCGTTTTAATCTTATTGTTATTTACTTCTTAAGTCATTGTATCATCTATTTCATAAAACTAACTTTGTACAAAGTAATGCACTAATTATTAACCTCATATCATGCTAACTTACTAACTCACTAACTCAACATTATATTTAATTTTTATTGTTGCATGTTATGTCAAGTTATTATTAAAATTTCAATAGAAAGAAGATTATAATAAAATTTTGATTATATCAATTTAAAATGTAAAGTAGGAACATAATGATATGATATTTTTGTATACATTTTTAAATCTTAGGTATAAGTAAAACAGCCCCTGTATATATCGCTAACATTATATATTACTAATATTTTATAGAAAAATTTGCTGTATGTTATATATTTTAGACATAAATATAAAGCCCAGCAAACATATGCAAGTCGGCCTAATAATTTTAATTTTTTTGGTTTTATAAACTTGTTAATCTAGTTGTAATTAATTTATAAACTAACTTTTGTCATTTTAGAGTGGCGTATATATTTTTTGGATGCTTATTAAAATATTCTTGTGTTTAAAATTAAAAAATATATACATATATCCAAAAATGTTAAAATTAGATAAAAATAAAAGAATTTAAGTAATTATATTTCTAAAAATAAAATTACAGATAAATGCTGAATCTTCAATGCTACTATTTGGCTCTATATCTGAATCAAATTTATGAGACAACTTTAATATCATGTGAGTGTCTATACATTTAATATAAACTAAGAATTTTGAAGTAAGATATTTAGACAGGTTAAATGAAAAAGTTTAAATAACTTAATGATTTGAAAAGGTAATGGATCTCATATCTTACGTGCTCTTAAACAACTAGCTAAATCCCTTCCAAAATGATAATATTTTTTTGCCTTCACATTTCATCGTTCCATTTCAGTTTCTTCTTCGGAGGTCATTAATTTTTTTTCTTTTTTATGGGAAATCCTACAATGGAATAAAGAATAACTACATAACTAAGACACGTGCGATCCGTATTATGAACGGTTTGGGGGGGGGGGGGGGGGGGGGGGAAGCATCAATAGAAATCGTAAATGCGACCTTTATATGGAGGTACACACGAGAACTTTCAGGAAGAAAGAAGTAAGCTTAAAGAAGAGACGAACATAAAAGGAAGTCTTTTCTCCGCAGCTGCTTAAATCCAGCTCATCAGATAATCATGACGGTCATTGAATCCATCGTTGTCTCCACTGCTGGCATGGCCAGCAGCAGCTGCGTGATAAAGTTGTTTTCTTGCGGGATGTGCGGGGGCAGTTCGAATGGATTCAAAGCGAGCTGTACCGGATCAGCCGTTACTTGAAAGATGCAGACAAAATGGCAAGAGAAGGTAACGACAGCATCCGGGGTTGGGTGTTAGACGTGATGGGCGTCGCCCATGATGCGGACGACGTAATCACTTTCTTCGTCTGGATGGAGCAGCAGCGGAAGAGGAGAACACTCATCCGGAAGTGTTTGTTCTTCTATCGTGATCTCCTCAACGTACATAAGACCGGGGCCCTGATAGAAGCAGTCAGAAAGAATATAGAAGAGATATCAACAAGCAGATCCAACCTCCGTCTGGAGGAAATTTGTGAAAGAAAAGGTCATGAAGCCTTGAGCTCTTCCCTTTCTCGGCTGCAGCAGTATCGCAATGCTACCACCTGTTGAGAGTTGGATGCTCTTAAAATAAAATATTGCTTATAAAAATTACAACAACAAATAATACACCCAAAAAAAATAATTTGGACACTTTATAGGCTCCTACTCTTAATACTAGCACTACCCGTACAAATATTCCCTTCCTTACAATCACTCCAACTCACATACAAAACACCCACAAATCTACACACACCCTTCACTCCTTCGTCGCTCACCTGCTGCTCATCTTCTACTTTATTCGTTTCAAAACATTAGCCCCTTATATAGGCGAACGGGTGCGGCGGGCGACGATTCTGGCGCTTCGGCGTGAGCGGGTGCGGCGGGCGACGATTCTGGCGCTTCGGCGCATTTGTTTTATACGGCGCAGTATTCGGCACGGTTTCGGCGCCGTTTGATTTTGTTTTATTAGGCACCGTTCGTCTTTTATGAAATATTTTATTGGATGCCCTTTTTTATACGGCACGGCATCGGTGCTGACTTTTTAATTCTCCCCCTCAGCACCGACTTTCTTCTTTGCCTCTATTCTGTTTGTCACACCAATCTGACCTCTGAATTTTTCAAACTTTACTCTAGTTAGCCCCTTGGTAAATATATCTGCAACTTGATCTTCTGTGTTGGTGTGCTTCATTCTGATTTCTCTATCTAGCACTTTTTCTCGTATAAAGTGATAATGTACTTCGACATGCTTAGTTCTGGCATGGAATACTGGATTCTCTGCTAAGCGTATAGCAGATTCATTATCGCAGTATAGGGGCACTGAATAATCAGTAGGCTGGTGTAGATCTTTCATGAGCTGCATCAGCCACTTGGTTTCTTGTGCTGCCATGGCTGCTGCTCTATACTCTGCTTCTGTAGTTGATAGAGACACAGTCGGCTGTCGCTTGCTACACCATGAGACTACCACTGATCCGAGAGCAAATATATATCCAGTGGTTGATCTCCTCGTATCATGGTCTCCAGCATAATCAGCATCACAATACCCTGCTAATTCGCATATTGCATTCTTCTTATATAAGAGACCAAGATTAACAGTTCCTTTTACATACCTTAGTATGCGTCGAACTGCATCTAGATGCGGCTTCCTTGGTTTCTCCATATAGCGACTTGCTATGCTGACAGCGAATGCTATATCTGGTCGTGTAAGAGTTAGGTAGATTAAACTACCCACTAGCTGCCGATACATCGTCGAGTCTGCTAACTCTTGACCTTCTAGTGAGCATAGCTTGGTATTAGGCTCCATGGGTGTAGATATGGGCTTACAATTAAGTAGCCCATACTTCTTTAATAAGTCTTGAGCATATTTCTGCTGACATAAGAATAGTCCTTCTTTTGTATGCTCAACTTCTAGCCCAAGAAAATATTTCAATTTTCCAAGGTCTTTCATCAGAAAACGAACTGAGAGATTGACCTTGGTTTGATTGATTTCTCTTTCATCATCACCAGTAATTATTAGATCATCCACATATACTAGCACTATTGCTAGCTTTCCATTTTTATGGGCTTTGAACACGACATGGATGCATTGCGGGGCAATCTGACGTCAGGAGAGCCACGACGTTGCGTGGTTTCCATAGTCGCCATGGGCGGTGCTGGCAAGACGACTCTTGCTAGGAAGTTATACAATAACAACGACGTAAAAGCTCACTTCAAATCCAACGTTGCTTGGGTTTGTGTCTCCCAGACATACGGTATTAAGGAGCTTTTGCAGGTAATCGCTGAGCAAGTGATCAGGCCGAAAAGAGCATACTGTGAAGAGCTGACAGAGAGCCAATTGCGGGAGGATCTTCGGATGTATCTCCAACAACGTAAATATCTCATAGTTGTGGATGACATATGGAACAAAGAAGCATGGGATCTACTACAAGGAGCATTTCCAGATGGAAACGAGGGCAGGCGAATCCTTCTGACTACTCGCAGTATGGATGTTGCACTGTACGCTGATCGGCTAAGCAATCCCCATGAGCTGCGTCTTCTCACCAATGAGGAGAGCTGGGCTCTGTTTCTGAACATTGTCTTTCCTCCACGGGAGAAGAATGGCAGACCTATCTGTCCACACCAACTAGACGGCATCGCAAAACAGATAGTTGCCAAATGCGGAGGCTTGCTTCTTGCCATCAGGGTGCTAGGAGGCCTTTCATTTACAACGAGCGAAGACGCGAATGAGTGGAGGAAGGTGCTAGATCATCTGAAATCGCAGTTGTCTGATGAGCCAGAGCACTTCCATGACATACTGGCGTTGAGCTACTGGGACTTGCCGGATCACTTGAAGCCATGCTTCTTGTACCTGCGCATATTTCCTGGAGACTATGAGATTCCTGTGGAGAGAATAATGTGGCTTTGGATTGCGGAGGGCTTCATCCAGGCGAGAGAGAGAAGTAGCAAGGAGGACGTTGCAAAGCAATACCTTGGGGAGCTTGCGAAAAGGAACATGATTCAGGTTCAAAAATTCTTTTACAAAGAAGAGGTGAGTCTTTTTTAAAATGAAACAATACAATAATAGAGTTCATTTCTCATCTTTTAAAAAATAATAATAATAATAATAGAGTGCATATGCCGTAGACATGATAGACCAAAAATCCAATTAGTATATGTGATAGCTATGTGGAAGAATGCCCGTTATATTAACTGTTGAGAAAAAGATGCTCAAAAATAAAATATTACAACAAAAATAATACACAAAAATAATTTAGACACCCGCACTTTACAATTTGTAAGTTCCCACGAATAATACTAGCACTACCTACACTTTACTTCTCTCTTTTTCTTAACCACTAAGCTCTCACACGCACTCCACTCAACTCCAAACTGCTAAACCCAGCTCACATCTCACACATAACACCAAGTTCACTCTCACTTGATTCACACTCTACTAATGCATTGCATGAAAGGGAGGTGTTGCCCCTTTATATAGCTTTGATTCGCCGTCCTTGCATAAATGAAATGAGCTGTCCATGGCTCAAATTTTCAACAATTACGGCTCTGTGCAAATCTGGAAAAATCCGGATATAACATTGGCGGTGCAGATTAGTCGGTTGCTGTAATCTGGAAAAATCCAGATTATTAAGGCGGTGCTGATATTTCATTAACTTGTCCATGAAACCTGTTATTTTTCCTCTTGATAGGCGATATACGGAAGTTATTCTTGTCGTGTCCATGATATGCTCCGTGACTTGGCTACAAAAGAAGCTAAAAGGGTTGGCTTGTTTCAAATTGATGACGACCCGCAGTTGTTTGAGGATGCCTCCACCTCTGCCTTAGCAGTAACTCGTGTTCGTCGTCTAGGCATTCATCATAACAGCAACAGTGAAGACTATAACCGTGTGTGGCTAGGTCAATCTGGCAACTCGCCCAAAGTCCGTTCTTTGTTATGCTTTACTGATAAAGGATTTCCACCACAGGAGTTGGGTCGTGCAAAATGGCTTAGAGTGTTGCATTGGGAGCAAACAGAAGCCGAACTCCTCAAGGGCGATGTAATTGGAGAACTAGTCCATCTCAAATATCTACAACTTGAGGCTTAGCGAGTCTTCCTCCGTCTATCGACAAGTTCTGCAATCTTCAAACTCTTGACCTTGAAATGAGTTCAATACAATTGCCTGCAACAATTTGGAGTTTGCATCGGCTGAGACATCTAATTGCCCCTCGAGCCTCCTTTGATGGGCGTCCCCAGTTTGAGCTTCTACAACATCTCCATACATTAGTACTGAGAGCCGGTGAGTGGATTGAAGAGAAGGGATTGCTCAAATTATCCAAGCTTAGAAACTTGTGGATTGATGCAGTTTCGATGGAATTTGGTGAAGCGTTGATCAAAGTCGTCCAACGAATGGTTCACCTCCAATTGCTCGGACTAAACGGAATGGGAAGTTTTTTCCCTCCTTTCAAGCCCTTCAACGATGATTCACAACTTGAGATAATAATTTTAAACGATGTGAGGATATTGCAGGAAAAACCTCAAATATCCCTTGAATTTCCACCTATGCTCACAAAGCTGGTGTTATATGGAACTCGTTTGGAGGACGACCCTATGTCCACGCTGGGGAAACTCAAAAATCTGCGTATTCTCACTATTAGATATAATGAATTCCTCAGTAGCAAACTCACCGTGCCTGCGCAAGGATTTCCTCAGCTGAAACGATGTGAGTTATTTTACATGTCCAACCTCAAGGAATGGATTGTCGAGAAAGGAGCCATGCCGACCCTTAGACACCTAGAAGTCAAAATGTGCTTTGACCTAGAAATGCTTCCGGAAGGATTGCGAGATATAACCACACTCAAAGAATTAATTGTACAGATGCCAAGCAAGTTCTGCAGGCGACTTGAGAAGAGCGGAGGAGAAGATTGGCACAAAATCCAGCATGTACCCTCTGTTACAATATTTCCAATAGAATAGGTAACAGAAAATTTTTCATTATATAGGATGAATTTGACTTGGCTTGACTAGATTTATCAAATTATATTTGATTGAGATTTAATAGATTTTAAATTCATTTGAAAATGCATTGATAAATATAAATGAATCTTGTTGTTGCTAAGTTAATATATTTAGGAACTTATTTTTTTGCCCATATTAATAATATATTTCATGATCAAATTTACATAATTCGCCCTATTAGTTGACAGTTTTACTCATGTTTTGTCTTGTTTTGTCATATTTTAATTGAAATTTCATCCAAGTATGATTTTTTGATGACTTACATGTGTTTCTATGAGAATATGTACAAAATATATCAAATAGATTACATTTTGAGAGGAAAGCAAGCAGATAATCATGCATACATGCTGCCACGTATGCTCGGCATGTGACAATGCAGCTCTATTTTAGAATATCTGTGGAGAGAATTTGAGGAGCTATTAAGCCTTAAGAAGAGATGGGGTTCAAGTAAAAGTATTCAAGCTTCTAGTTTTTACCTTTTCCTTTCCGAGATATTTCATACAGTAGTTCAATGGTTTGTTTTAATTTGATTTATTTGAAGGATATCATTGAAACTATGATTAGCTAATTTTTTATTTTAAGGCTTGGGACGTAACATTTTTAAATTATCTAGGACTCTATTTCGATTTTATTCAATAAATTAAGACTATTGCTACTTTTAATTTAATAGCTTGAAGTTTAATGTATTACTTAGTGAATTAATGTTATAGGTTGCACATTTTTATATATTAGATGATGAATTGAAAGATGAAATTTTGATATAGTCAAACCAATATATTAAACTTAGGTGTGATATCCCACATCGGTTAAGATGAGGGGGGGGGGGGGGAGTCTGGGTTATAAGTGAAGGCCGCCAGGTACCTTAGTGAGGCGCCTTTTGGGAAAGGACGGAATGCGCGTGAACCCAGAGAGGCAAAATCGTGCGGGCTGAGGCCCAAAGCGGACAATGCCTTACTGTTAGGCCTGGGGCATTACAAGTGTTATCAGAGCCAAGGCTGAAATACATCCCAAGGGTAAAATCATGATATTAGAAAGTGCAAAACTAAAGTAAGATAAGTAATCCTAAATAGTTATGAATGATAACTGTTTAATGATATAGGAGCTACATTGCCACCCAAACGTAAGTATGAAGCCGGACGTGCAACTAGTTCTGAAGCGAAAGTAAGAAGAAATGCTTATCGAAGAATGTGGGCATTTCAGATGAATCAAAAGAAGATTGTAGAGGAGGAACCAATAGAATATTCTGATAAAGAATATGAAGAAGAATTTAGAACAGATTGTGAAGAAAATTCAGGAGATGACTCACAAGAAAATCAAGAAAATAATAAAAATGATGATGTTGAGATTGAAATTAGTAATGATGATGAAGAAGTTGAACTCCTAGAAATGGAGTATAAACCAGTAGAAATGAAACTTAGTGGTCCTAAGTTTTATGATTCTTCTAGTGATGATGATGTAAACTTAGCTGATTAGCTTAAAGATTTTATTTTCTATGAATGATATGATGAATTTGATGCTTTAGATATTATTCTATTTTAATTTATGATATGAAAAAAATAAAATTTTTAGAAGTTATGCAAATATACTTAAGATTAATGGTATAATGGAGGAAAAAGATGCCGCCTAAGAACGATAAAGGAAAGCAAGTGGTGATGGATGAACCACTGTCGTGATTAGTAAGAAAAAGGACTCGTAGGTCGGTGGGAAGCTGTAGCGCCCCGACCCGCGGGTGCGCCACACCGCTTAGTCACGGTACCTTACTCCAGGATCTTTGTAGGTGGTGAAACTCGTGAATGAAATCGAAGTTTCATTGCTTACATGAGCGGAAGCTTTTCCTAATTTTTCGAGAAATTAGCTTGAATTTTTTTTCTTTTCTTCTGAACCTACATTGATTCTATTTTCTTAATTAAAATCCGGCAACATGCCGTCTGTAGTTAAGACATTTGGGCGATTACAAAACCTGATAGACATTACATAATCTAGCATTCTCTATAAAATTCATTCACAACTACTTAAATTCATCTAATCTCTCACTTATAAAATCATACTTCACATAGGAAGCTAATTATTACATTTAACATCAACATAAAATAATTCAAACATAATACACTCACATTTATAATAATTACAATCCCATGAATCCAAATTCGTCAAAAACATTAAAAATCATACCTTTACTACTCAACTAGGAGTAAAGGCCCTTCCATCAAATCTGCATCATCTGCACTCACTGATTAGTTGAAAACAATGAGTATAAAATACTCAGTAAGCAAGCATTTAAAAATACGTACTGTTCAAAACCTGTGGCATTAGCCAAAATCATAAAACTCTTAAAATCTCATTATGCATGTGTGATGATGAGATGAATGCACACACATGCATCCTTCCATGACTTATCCATCGTTTGGCAGATGACACTTATCAAGTGATCACCTGCCCCATACGTCGGACGCACCGACTAAGCAACGCCAAGGACGGACTACCTGTCCAATTATAACCTTGACAAAGCCTCATGCATGAGTTTCATTCACACGTGCATCATATGCATTTATGACATGAATTGAGTTTCGCCAACTCAACATAATAGCAGGGTTTGTACATGAAAATCACGTTGAAAACAAATCTTTCAAGTACACATTATTGTTGCAAAACCTATGCACAGGGAAATGGTCATCCCTAATTACCTTTTCAATGAGTGTCAATTTAAAGAAATATTTAAATAAAACAAGCCCACTCGAAATAAAAAGGCAAGAACAGATTTTTCCTTACCATAAAATTCTTTTGAACAAAAAAAAATCTTGAAGAGCTTGCTTACCTTTTTTCTTTAGCATTCCTTCATTTTTCCTGTATACTTCCCTTCATCTTTTCTTTACCCCTCCCTAGCATAATCAATAGGAAACAATGTCTAAACATATCATTCTCAACACCATGCATGCCAATCTACATGCCTACTTATTTCCTACTTGCCCCCTCTCCCTTTTTTCTTTACAGACTTTTAATAAGAAATTCAAGCATTTCCTTGCTTGAAAATCTCATTTAAATATATTTTATCCTACACTTGAATAAACTTCCTATTCCCATTCTAGACTTTCAAATATGGAGTCCATTTTGAGTTCATCATAAAATTAGATTTCATAGCATCATAAAATTAGATTTCATAGGGTTTCATGAACCCAATATGCTCAAAAAAATAATCTTTTACAAACGTAAACCAATTTGAAAACTCATAGACTACAGACTATCCTAGTCTTTTAATCATTCTGTAAATGAAATGTTCTTAACGAGTCTTATATATTTTGTATATATTACTTTTAAATACTCATATAAAAGGTATGGGATTTTCTTACACATATAAAACAAGTTTACTAACAAAAATCTCATAACACAAATTAATTCATACAAAATCTTAACCCGTTTAAGATAGATGATTAGAAATCATCCCCATCAAACACAACTCAAATTCTTTTATATATATATATATATAAGAATACTTTCCTCATGACTTATGAATTCATTTATTCCAACATTGAATAATTGAAACTCATATCATAGATTACTTCTTATATTTGTGTGATCACTACACTTGAACCTAAATCCAAAATTCAATCCACACAGCTTATCCGCATGGCTGTTTGGCTAAACTCTTTATTTTGTATTTAACATCATATCATCTAAAAATCATATTAATTATAATTTATGTAAATATAACATTTAAATATCATAACTAACATCCATAACCCATAACTTCAATTGAACAGTTGGGTTTTCCCCAACTTCCTTGCATTTTCATTAATATAACTTATAACTTATCATTCCATCATCATTCATATGCATTATACTTTTTAATATAATAATTATAACCCACCATATATCATAACCAAATTCATCATATATGCTCCCATCTAAATTTCACCTTCATTTAGGCTTATTTGAAATTCTTATATATATATTTAATAATTACAATTTCGCTTAACCACAACCCATTTATCATAAATAAATTATATATCATGCTCCTAAAATTAAAATTAATCATTTAGGAGTCATTTTCATCACCAATACACTTTCAACTTTAGTCATTCAAATGATGGGTTTTAAGCTTCAAAATTTAGGGATTTTACTCCCTTTCATTTTCACATGGTATATATACAACAACTTTAATATTTTTTTAACACTCACCATTCATATACATGTCATCTAACTGTTACCCATTCATTCATTTTTTTTTCATATTTATTTGATACCAAAATTATATAAAATTCACCCTGTACACATTTACTTAAAACCAAACTCATACCTCCATATAAATTTCCTAACTACCCAATTTCATTTAGCATATATGTCTACATTTTGGCTTTAATATGCACATTTTGATCTAAATCCCTGTCCATATATTATTAAATTACTAAACTTAAATATTTACAAGCGACAACACATACTCGTAACATATATACCCACCTACCTCATTTTTTTTCCACCCATTTCTACATCCGAACGGGTTCAAAATTATTTATAAATCATCCCATACATAAATAATATAAAAGCCCTATGATTAGCCTACGTTTTTAGGGCGTCCCCACGTTCAAGGTATGATGGAAATTTTGAATTTTCTTTCCTATCCAAGATTATACATGTAATTTTATAAATAATACATCTCATCATCATTTAAATGCATTATATAGCAATTTGGAGCAAAAATATTAAAGCTTTTCAACTCTTGAAATTTCGGATTCAAGCATAGGATTCAATTTTCACATTCTATATACAATATTTGGCTACCAAAATGAATATCTACAAGAATCTACGAAAACACCCATGATTCCTACCCATTTTAGGTAGAAATTTCAAAACTCCAAGTCACCGTAGCTATGGATTCGAATTTCCTCCTCCTTTCTTACAATTTCTCCATTCATTCTTATAGATCTACCCATATTAAACAAAAACCCCATGATTTTTTTCATGATTGGAAAGAAATTTCGAAAATAAACAAAAACCCATCTCTCTCTTACCTCCGATCACCGGCGACGATTGGACGGCGACGAAGGTGGCAGCGGCGACGGGCAGCAACGGCGGGCGGCTCCTCCTCTTCTCTCCCTCCTCTCCTTCCCTTCTCTTCTCCTCCTTCTTCCCTCTCTCTCTCTCTCTCTCTATTCTCCACCTCCCTCTCTTTGCGCGCGATGGAAAGGGGTTAAAACCCCTTTCATTCCCTCGTTCTTTTGGTAGTCCGCATGTATAAACATGCGGCTACCCCTCTACTTTTATTTATTTATTTATTTATTTATTTATTTGTAAATACCATATGAACATATGTCATAAATCATGTTATTTTAAATCTTATGATTTGAATTCATAATACTTATTTAAAATCATTAAATCATGGTCATTTACTAATTTAAGCAATTTAAATCCATTAATCACTTAAATTAAACCATTTGACTGATATTCATTAATTAATCTAAAAATAAATAATACATTTTATTATTATTCCATTCAACATTAACACACTAACACATCATTATTTATTTATTAATTCTCCATTTTCTTATTTTATAATTTTAGGCCATTAATAAAATTCTAATTTTATTAATTTCATGGCCCAAAATTTTCATTTATATATGCCATGTACTTATGAGTTGCAATATAAAAATTGCGGGTATTACAGAAGCATATTGGTTAGTGAGGATTCTTCTTCGACTCACACAAATGACCAATATAATGAAGCTTCAAGGGAGAACAATCCTAGAAATGATGTTGCTGGGGAATCAAATGCAGGACAATCACAAGGCATTGCGGACGTCAATGCTCAAGTGATGGACGCAGTGTTGAGAGCATTGCAAACTATGGAATGGATGGCAGCCCAACGATTTTCAGAAAACTCTCCAGCTGGAGGGAATTCACTAAGGAATGTTAGGGAAGTTGATGCCCATAGAAGAGTCATGAATGATTTTCTGAACATGTGACCTCCACTTTATCGAGGAGATCCGGACCCTAACAAGGCTGAAGAATGGATAGAAGAATTAGAGAAAATTTTCAATTTGCTCCAATGCAGTGAGCAAAAAAAGGTCCAGTTTGTCACCCATATGTTGAAAGGTAATGCAGCTAAGTGGTGGAATGCAATGAAGTTAAGCGTCCCTACTTGGCAACAAATGAACTGGGAGAACTTTCTCTTACACTTTAATGAGGCATACTATCCCGAGTCAGTTAGACAACAAAAGTTGCTAGAGTTTGAGCAACTATATCAAGGAAAATCATCTGTGATAGAGTATGCAGCAAAATTCATTGCCTTATCCAGATTTGCTCCATGGGTGTTGATAAACCCTAGACTTAAAATCCAAAAATTCAGAATGGGGTTACGTCCTTTTATACGACAACAGCTAGCTAGTCACCATTTCCAACAATATTCTGATATTGTGGATTGGGCAAGAATTGTGGAAATGGAAGATAATGCAATTCAAGCTTTTCGCCAAGGAAAAAGGTGTGGGGACTCTGCATCAGATAGTGGGACAAAGCCATATAAGAAGGGCAAGATACAGTATAATGAAAGAAAGGTGGAAATAAGGCAGTAAATTACCCCATGTCCTACTTGCGGTAAAAATCACCGAGGAGAATGTTGGAAAGCAGTGGGAAAGTGCTGAAAGTGTGGGAAAACTGGTCATTCAATTCAAGAATGCACAGGTGAGATCACTTGTTATAAATGTAGATAGCCTGGACATCTAGCAAAAGACTGCACTCAAAAAGTTGACAACAAACAAACTGGGGAGCGTCAAATAGTACAAATGAGGCCACCAACACCACCAGTTCGTATCCCAGAACAACACAGGCAGAGGACAAATGCTAGGGTACACGCTATGACCAATGCAGAAGCCCAGACTGCACATGACGATGTTCTCAATGATACATTGCTTATTCACTCTTATCTGGCCAAAGTATTATTTGATTCTGGTGCTACGCATTCCTTTATTTCTTGTGCATTTACTACAAAATATGCAAGTGCGCATGAAAGCATGGATATGATTGTGAATGTAGAATCCCCAGTACATTGATTAGCAAGTACAAATAGAATTTGCAAAGCCTGCCCAATTAAAATAAGAGAAATGAATTTAGAAGCAGACTTGATATTGTTGCCTATGCATGATTTTGATGTGATATTGGGAATGGATTGGCTATCTAAGTGGAGAGAAATAATAGATTGTGGTGATCCAAAAATTATTTTCAAAATGTCCAAGTTGATAGAGGTGGTTGTAGATAAATCTCAGCTGGTGAAAATCATTTCTGCCATGAAAGCTGTAAAGTCAATAGACAAAGGATGTCAGGCATTTTTGGCTTAAGTAGTTGATATAAACAAAGAAACTTTATCTCTTGAAGAGATACCAATAGCGAAAGAATTTCCTGATATTTTTTCTATTGAGTTGTCAGGATTACCCCCTCAGAGAGAAATAGAATTTGCGGTAGATATATTGCCTGGGGTACTTCTAATTTCTAAACAACCTTATAAAATGACCCCAACAGAAATGACAGAATTAAAAACACAGCTGGAAGAATTATTAGATAAGGGTTTTATACAATCAAGTGTGTCACCTTGGGGAGTGCCAGTTTTGTTTGTGAAAAAGAAAGATGGTAGTTTGAGATTGTGCATTGATTATAGAGAGCTGAACAAGGTGACTATCAAAAATAAATACCCTTTACCTTGAATAGATGATTTGTTTGATCGACTACAAGGGGCAACTATATTTTCTAAAATTGATTTACAGTCGGGGTATCATCAATTGAGGATTAAAGAGGAAGATATACAGAAAACTACTTTTTGAACTTGGTATGGACATTATGAATTTTTGGTAATGCCATTCGGGTTAACAAATGCACCAGCTGCCTTTATGGATTTAATGCAAAGAGTATTCAGACCCTATTTGGATAAATTTGTGGTCATATTCATAGATGACATTCTCATTTATTCAAAAACAAAGGATGATCATGTTGAACACCTTAAAATGGTATTGCAAACTTTGAGAGAGAATAAATTATATGAAAAATTGAAGAAATGTGAGTTTTGGATGCTTAGTGTTCCATTTTTGGGACTTATTGTTTCAGCAGAAGGTATTATGGTTGATCCTGCTAAGGTTGAGGCAGTGGTGAATTGGCCAAGGCCAACAAATGTCACGGAGATACATAACTTTCTTGGTCTTGCGGGGTATTATCGCAGATTTGTAGAAGGTTTCTCTCAGATATGTACTCCTCTCACAAAGCTAATAAGAAAGGGGGTAAAATGTCAATGGACTGATGATTGTGAAAATAGTTTTTAAGAACTCAAGCAGAGATTAGTGAAGGCACCAGTTTTAACTACCCCTACTAGAGGTGGAAGATTTGTTATTTATAGCGATGCTTCTAAAAAGGGTCTTGGTTGCGTATTAATGCAGAATGGGAAGGTGATTGCATATGCTTCACGGCAGTTGAAACCTTATGAATAGAATTATCCAACTCATGATTTGGAACTAGCTGCAGTAGTGTTCGCTTTGAAAATTTGGAGGCATTATCTTTATGGGGAACAATGTGATGTTTATACAGATCACAAGAGTTTGAAATATATTTTCACTCAAAAAGAGTTGAATATGAGGCAAAGAAGATGGTTAGAATTACTGAAAGATTATGATTTGAATATCCAATATCACCTAGGAAAAGCAAATATAGTAGTTGATGCTTTAAGTAGGAAGTCAAATAGTAATTTATCTACTTTAATTACTGATCAGGGGAGTTAGTTAATGACATGCGAAAATTGTCATTAGAAGTTTGCCCCAAAGAGTTAGAGTATCGGTTACATCGATTACAAGTGAAACCTTCTCTATTTAAACAGATCAAAGAAAAGCAAAGAACAGATGAACAAATTATAAGGATAAAGAAAAAAGTGGCAGAAGGGACTATGGAAGGATTCGTAGTTGATGATGAGGGCACTGTCAGATATAAAAGAAGGCTATGTGTACTCGATGCAGTAGAACTAAAAAGATAAATTTTAGAAGAAGCTCATTACTCACCATACACCATACACCCAAGGACTACAAAAATGTATGAAGATCTTAAAAGAAATTTTTGGTGGATGGGTATGAAGAAAGTAATAGCAGAATTTGTAGCACAATGCTTAACATGCCAACAAGTCAAAGCCGAACATCAAAAGCCAGCAGGATTATTACAGCAAATGGAAATACCAGAATAGAAGTGGGATGAAATCACTATAGATTTTATTGAAGGGTTACCAAGGACTGCTGTGGAAAATAATTCTATTTGGGTAATTATGAATAGGTTAACAAAGGTCGCACATTTCTTGTCAATCAAAACCAGTTATTCTGTAGAAAAGTTAGCCAACCTATATTGTAAAGAAATAGTTCGGTTGCATAGAATTCCCAAGGCAATTATTTCCAACCGAGAACTATATTTACTTCGAAGTTTTAGAGCAGTTTAAATCAGACAATGGGGACAAAATTAAAATTTAGCACAGCATTTCATCCACAAACAGATGGGCAAACTGAAAGACTAAATCAAGTAGTCGAGGATATGTTGAGAATGTGTATAATGGACTTCGAAATTGGTTGGGATAAATATATGGCTTCGGTGGAGTTTGCATATAATAACAGCTATCATGCTAGTATTAAAATGTCCCCTTATGAAGCTTTATATGGGAAACCTTGCAGAACACCCTTAAATTGGGAAGAGGTTGGAGAAAGAAGATTGATCAGGCCAGATATTGTGCAAGAAACTGCAGATAAAGTGAAGCTAATCAAAAAAGATTGCTTACTACCCAAAGTAGACAGAAAAGTTATGCAGATTTAAGGTGGAGATAATTAGAATTTTCCATAGGTGATAAGGTGTTTGTAAAAATATTACATATGAAAGGAGTTATGAGATTTGGCAAAAAGGGAAAGCTCAGTCCTCGTTATATTGGACCATATAAAGTTTTAGAGAAAGTCGGAGCAGTGGCATATTGAATAGCACTACCACCCTCATTGGCTGTAGTGCATAATGTGTTCCACATTTCTATGTTGATAAAATATGTGTCAGATCCTTCCTATGTGCTTACAGCAGATCGATTGCCAATCTTCGATAAGTTAATATATAAGGAAAATCCAATCAAGATAATAGATTCTAAAGAGCAACAGTTGCGGAAAAGGTTGATAAAGTATGTCAAAGTGCAATGGAGCAATTATGGAGAATCAGAGGCTACGTGGGAACTTGAAGAAGATATCAAACAGAAATATCCATTTTTGTTTAAATAAGTTTTGAGGATGAAACTTTTATAAGGGGGGTATAATGTAATAGCCATCGTCCATCCGTTTCTAAGAAACGGATGGAAACGGGTGGGATTGATGGGCCATGCACGTTCATTTCGAATTGATGGCAATTAATCCCAGCCGTTTAGCATATAGATTAGTATAAAAAGGGGCACATACGAGATGATTTTCGTCAAATTGAAGAAGAAGATGTGCAGGAACAGAGAGACTGATGAGAAAGGAGTTTTTTTTCGAAAGCTGCGTCTAACCATCTTATGGTAAATCTCATTATACGCAAGTTATTTCATAGATCTAAATCATTCACAATGTTTCTAGCATGACTAATTAGTCACAGAGGTATTATTGAAATGTTTAATGTCAAAATTTTACTTATTTAAATGAGAAGTACCAAATAAAGGTTATGAAATGATATATGATGAAATAAACGCACTTCTAAGCATAATCATAGAATTGTGACATACAATAACAAGATAATTATATGATTAGCTTGCCTGCAAAATTTTAGATTGATTAGACTTATAGATTTTTAGATATAGCAATTTTTACATATAATATAGAGTGGTAAATATGTATTTTAAGAGAAAAACACAAAAAAATAATTAGAGAAAAATATAGATGCAAAAAGAATAATCTGAACCATTACAAACATTATTTGAGATATTTTACAGTATATGTGATGAATTAATTCTGTTAAAAATTAGTTTATATGGCTATTTGAAGTGATATTTAATATTAACCCTTTATTAAACCCTTTATATTAAATCTGATGATAGAGATATTATTTTGAAAAATGGACCGTCCAGATTATAAAACATAATTTTAGAAGCTTACCCCTAAAATTTCAGATCAAACAAATATGTATATTAAGAGATATAAGCCATTTTATTTGGAAAATATGGACCGTTGAAAATAAATGAATAAACGAATAAGCTTCTGGACTAGTGGGCTAAACCCATCTGAATAGGCCTATTGATTCAGAAGCCCAGAAACTAAACTTAAGCTCACAGAAACAAAAGCCCAAGAGCTTAGCCCACTTAAATAGAGCCAGCCCACTATCCAGTCTGGCCCAACTTCCAACAAAGGATCCAGCCCACTAGCCTAGCCCACTGTTCCGGCCCATCGGCGGCCAACTCGCCGGTGCAGGCGATCGGCCAGCCGGTGGCAGAAAAAAAAATTCAAATAAATACCCAAAAATCTGAAAAAAATTATGAAAAATCCCAAGAAAATTAAAGTCAATATTTAGAAGCTTAAATGAGTTTAAAATTATAAATTTATGAAGAATGAAAGTTTATGAAGGTGTGATAAATGGAAAATAAATAAATAAATAAATAAATATAAATTATAAAAATATGAGAAAAATTAAAGGAAAATATCTAAAGAAGTATAAGTTTAAATTTATTTTTGTATATAAAAATAAATTTGTTTAAAAGTGAATTAATATAAGAATAAATAGAAGAAAATAGGATTTTGACCGATTAAAATTATGAGAAATTTTGAGAAAGTTGTAAATGGAATTTTAAATAATATTTGTGAAAACCAAAGCGAAATAATAAATATATTGTGATGAAAATTAGGAAAAGAGACTTCAGGCTACTACAAAAAAATTGGATAAAGAGGAGTTTTAAAGTCTACTCAGAGGTAAGTAAACTTTTACCAAAGCATGTCTTTGAAAATATTATGTGAATATTATGATTTGCTATGAAATGTGATTATTTATTTTCTTTCAAATTTGTTTATTCAAAAATGAGCATTATTATTTCAAATTCATGTTAGTAGTGAATTTAAGTGGTGTATCAATTAAAATTCATGAGCATGATGCATAATTGCATATTGGGTTTGCCGCCAAGGAGTAAAGTAGTATGGTAGTACCTGGGTAGCGACCTCAGGACTACCAAAGGAGATGATTTAGCTCACGAATGTGTAGCACGGCTGCACGCGAGCACAAGTAGATGACAATACCCATGGTATGAATGCATGATTTAAAATTGACATATGTGTGCACGTCTATCAAGATGTTTTTATTACAGTTTGTTGTGCATAAAAGACAGTATTGATATTGTATTTGTTTTTAAAAAAATCAAAATGATTGAAAATGAATTTAAAAAAATACATTTTTACTTACTGAACTTTCAGCTCACATAGTTTTTGTTTTCAGTGGAAAAATAGGGGTACAATGCTATACTAGAGTCTTTATCAACACGGGAAAAAAGCGAACCTAGCAGAGGAAAAGACAAAGAAGTTTAGAACTTTATTGAAATTTTCTTATAATGCTTGTTGATTTTGATTTTAGACACTGAAAATTGTATAATAACACCTTAAGGAGCAAACTTGAGATGTAATAGTTAAAATTTTTATGGTTTTGCACCTTGGTATCTATTTCCATCTTGGGAGATCTTATTTTCAGCTTTGACATAGTAAACCTCATTCACAATACCTCAAAGGTGGGGTGTTATAAATGGTATCAGAGCTGACTCCCGACCTCCTGCCGATTGTGTCCAGTGGGGACGCTGGAGCCCCTGGGGGGGTGAATGTGATATCCCACATCGGTTAGGATGAAGGGGGGAGCCTGGGTTATAAGTGAAGGCCGCCAGGTACCTTAGTGAGGCGCCTTTTGGGGAAGGACGGGATGCGCGTGAACCCAGAGGGGCAAAACCGTGCGGGCTGAGGCCCAAAGCAGACAATACCTTACTGTTAGGCCTAGGGCGCTATATTAGGTAACTTGACCTAAAAGTAGGCAAACGCCATTAAGGAATTGTCCTGGAATAATTACATATCTTCATAGGTTTTAATATCGCAAAAGCATATTAAAATACATCTTTCATGCCTTGAAAGATAATAATAGATTAAAATATTATTGTTTCTTCTTTAAATATACATATCTCTATAATAAGATAAATCATAGGAAGGCCATATCAATTTAAAATGTGTGAACGCTGAAATCCCAGATCTCTCATCCATTAGTTTTTTTTTTATTTACTTAGTTGATAAATTTCATCTACAATCCACTACCTTTATCATCTAAATAATTAAAATTATTACAATTTGTATTCAGCATGATCCTCAAGGGAAAGATATCTATTTTATGCTATCATTGCGATCCATGCACTTACATTGAAATCAGGAACATTTACAAAATAGCAATATTGGTACTTCTTAACTAGACTCCGCGAAGTTATTGAATGCAGATGAACTTAATTCATTGGCAAAAATTTTACATTTTGCAATTGTTACAATTTTTTTTTCATTTGGGACTTTTGAAAAGTGACTTTTAATTTTGAGTTTTGATAAATGTAAAAGAGTATTTTAGACATCAGGGTGCAAAAAGAAAATATGCAAAGATAGAAAGTTTAAAATGTAAAAAAAATTTTAATTAATTGACCAACGTAACTAGATTTTATAAGCTTAACCAAGCTTAGTAGTGTGATATTAAAATGATGATTTTATATTTTAACTATCCATCTCATTTAAATTATGTTTTCAATAATACAAAGGGCATTTGCAACATATAGTGCGCTACGTGCATGTAGTTGAACCATGCTCAACTAAAACTGTTGATAGACCAGTTGGTGAGAACGGTGCAGCACAATGAATGGCCAAAATTCGGCACTGCGCAAGGCCGAAAGATTTCCACTGTTAGTATAAAATATTTTTGCATTAAATACATTGTAAACTGTACAAGTTCATAAACAGTGGAGTAAGATAATCATGAAAGTATGATTTTTTAGGTTATCTTCGTAGAGTAGGGTATTCAAAACCACGTAAATCTTGTCTCGTGTTTCTGGGTATATGTGTATATATTTTTTTAGATTTTTAAAAATAAGAGTATTTTAAATATATATATACACACACACATAGATATTTAAATTTTTTAAAAAATAGATAATTTATTCAAAAATGTTAAAACTTGATCTATATGTTAAATATACTTAGATAAATAAGTATACGAAGAGAAAAGTAAAAAAAAATTATTGTAAATAAATTTTTTAAGATGGACTAAGTGAAATATTTATTTAGCCCCGACTAATAGAATCACTCATCTTGGGGCTAATAGGATCACTCATCTTTACAGTTATCTTAGCAAGAGAAGATAGGATCACTCCTCTTTACGGTTATTTTAGCAAGAGAAGATAGGATCACTTCTCTTTATGGTTATCTTAGCAAGAGAAGAGATGTAGACATTAGTGAGATTCGTTGACGACTTTCCCATATTTTGCGGCCACTTTCATCTTCTTTCACATTCCTGGGATTCTCTGGCCTGTCTACCTTCGTCAACCTCCTCGCAATCAAACCTTACAGTCTTTCAGCACGACCCATCTTCCACTGACTCAAACTTGTATCCCCATAACAACAACAATAAAAAAACAAAAAAAAAAGCAACTTGTATTCAACACAACCGCTCCAGCACTTGTCTATGGGAAGACAGCTGGAATCCAATGCAAGTTCTTAACAAAAATATATAATAATAATAATAAATAAATTTGGTTGCTCCATCGCACGATAGAGGCTTTACATTGTGAGTCTTGCTGGCATTATATAGGTGCTTTTTCCTTAAACTTCTTAGAAGGCGCTAGAAGAGCCTGCCCACTGTTGAAAATTCAATTTCTCGTTTCGCGTACACCATTGCTTGCTGTTTAGATATCATCTTTTCAGAGACTATCAGTGAAGCTCCGTTTTTCTACGGATTTCTTGTTCAGGCCTTCTATATAGGTGCTATCCTTCCTGAAATTATATTTATTTACTGGAAATGGCTTCTACTTCAGAATCTGACATAAGCGAACGACAAAATTATAACATCAATATGAGGTTAAATAATATATTATTGAATGGGAAAAATTGTCTTTCTCGGGCAAGACCTGTTACGGTTTCCCTAAGAGGAAAATCAAATTTTGGACATACTAATGGCAAAATTAAAGCCCACAACTCAAAAGATCCTAAGTATGAAGAATAGGTGCCTGCAGATAATTGTGTTATTACTCAGAACTTCAAATATATGAAATATTTGCATATTCTGAAAGTGCCTAAAATCGATGAGACTCTTTAAAGGAGGCAAGCTGAAAATGCTTTCAGAATTTTTAAATTGCAACAAGACATTGCCACGACAGTACAAAAGATGGGATGAGTTACAATAGTATCGTCCTCCTGCTGAAACAGTCGCAGAAATGCAAATATTGAAGCATCAAATATTAATGTAAAACAAGACATTGCCACAGCCAATTTGATGCTTCAATCAAAATATTTAGAATTGACAAATGTAAATTTTATCTTTTCTTATCTGAATACTCGTGTCATTCTTCATTAAACATCTTGTGTTCACACTTCAACAAAATGAGATTGCTAAAAGAAAAACTAGACATTTTTGAAGCAACTCATACTTTACTTTTTCAAATGAATGTTCCCAAAAAACTATTGGTCTGATGTTGTTCTTACCAGTTGTCATCTCATTAATCGTCTGACCAGTTGTATCTTAAATTTCAAATCTCTACTTGAAATTTTTCAAGGCAAGAAATCTAATTTGTCTCATCTATGTGTGTTTGGTTGTTTATGCTATGTTCACCTGCAAAATAGCATTAAATTTGATTCTCATGCACATCAATGTATTTTTCGTAGCTACTCATCTGCTAATAAAGGATACATAAATCATGCTTTTGATCTTCAAAAATTGTTTATCTCTCGCATTATCTCCTTTGTTGAAAGTCAAGCCTTCAAATTCAAGGGAAGCTTAATCACAGGGAATTTGCTCCTATGCCACTTGCAACTGAAGATGAACATGCAATAGTTGAAAATAATGATGACATACATGTAAGAGAGATTCTTCATGAAGAAGACCCGTTGGCCCACCCTCGCAGCGTATTTCAAGACTTCATCTCGAGTTCGAGACTTCTACACCTATCAAACTAATGAATTTCTTATTCAAGATTACATATGCTATAATAATATCTCAATTGGTTATTCTAATTTCTTAACTAATATTGGTTCCAAAAGAGATCCAACCACCTTCTAAGAATCTATTCATATACCTGAGTGGAAAAAGGCTATGAATGGGAAAATCATAGCACTCAATAAAAAAGATACATGGAATATTATGAAATTACCACAAGAAAAAGACCCATTAGTTGAAAATGGATTTATAAAATTAAACATAAGGAAGACGGGTTTATTGAAAGATACAAGACTAGACTTATGACAAAAAGATTCTATCAAACTTATGGTATTGATTATAAGAAAACTTCTGGGCCAGTAATCAAAATGAATACCGTTAGAATTTTGATGTCTAAAGTAGTTAATTGCACATGGTCATTATTCCAAATGGATGTAAAAAATGCTTTACTATAGGGAGATTTAGAAGAAGAAGTATATATGAATCTTCCTCCTAGACACAAGTTAAAAGACAAAGAATAGCTGATATGCAAACTAAAGAAAGCAATATATGATTTGAAACAATCACCCAGAGCTTGTTACAATAAATTCATCATTGCTCTTGATAGGTTTAACTTAATTAAATATGTCTCTGATTCATTAATGTTTGTGAGAAGAAGAAGTTTTGGAATTGTGGTCATTTTGATTTTATGTCAATGATATAATTATCACTAGGAGTGACAAGGTTGGCATTTCAGGCCTTAAAAGCTATTTTAACAAAAAAAATTGATATGAATAATGTCAACAAGCTAAGATACTTCTTGGGTATTGAAATTACCCATTCTAAGAGAGATTTATTGCTATGTCAAAGAAAATATACATTGGATCTTCTAAAAAACTAGAAAGTTGGGTGCTAAACGAGTTGATACTCTTATTGACTATGCTGCTAAGTTTGCCAAAACTAGTGAACTTGTTAAAAATCTTGAAAAGTTCCAAAGATTGGTGGGATGATTGATACATCTCATGGTTACTAGACTAGACATTGCATATGCAATAAGTTTTGTAGGCCAGTTTATGCATTTTCCTATTGCAGAGCACATGAAGATTGTAGATTGAATTCTTTACTATTTTAAATCTTGTCCAAGAAAAGGAATATCCATGAAATAAAATAATCATAATAATGTTTCTTTTCATGTTGGGATTCTTAGATATGCAGGTACAAACTGGGCAGGAAAGTAAAATGACTAAAAATCCACTTCATGTTATTTTACATTCTTTGGTAGAAATATCATGACATGGAAAAGTAAAAGCAAGTATTTTGGCTAGGTTAAGTGTTGAAGCTGAATATAGAGCTATATTACTGCTAAAAGCGAATTTGGTATTATAGGAATTGAGTTTCAATACACAGAAACCAATAAAGTTATTTTGTGATAATCAAGCTACAATACGCATACAACATCTAATCTAGTCTTCCATGAAAGAACTAAACATATTGAAGTTGATTATCATTATGAACAAGACAAAGTTCAAGAATTTTTTTTTGAAACTCCACATGTCAGAAGTAAGGAACAATTTGTAGACATTCTTAGTAAAGCTCTACCAAGAAGTAACTTTGAGCAGATATTGAAGAAAAAAGGAGTTATTGATATTTGTTCCCCAACTTGAGTGAGAATGTTGTCAAACAATTTGGTAAGAATGGCGTGGAGCAATGAATGGCTGAACTATGGCATTGTGCATGACCGAGAGATTTCCATTGTTTAATGTACAAGCTTATAACTAGTGGAGCAAGGCACTCCCAAAAATATGATTTTCCGAGTTTCCTTTGTGAAGTAGGGTATCTAAACCACGTAGATCTTGCTTGTTGTTTCTGGGCATGATTTCTCATTATCTTTGCAACAAAAACCTTTTAGAAAAGTTAAATAAAATAATTTATCTTTCCCTTTGATTTCTTCCTTTCTCTTTTAAGTATGTTTTTCTCTCACAAATGGCAATTATAGAAATGGGACATATCAATTGTTTGGTCCTAGTTTATTGAAAGGGCTTTTAACAAAAAAATTGATAGAGTCCTCTTGTATGTGTGATTTCAGCTTTATGAAAAAATTGATTTGGGCATTTGTGTAATGTGAAAAATTAGCAAGAGGCATTGGAATTAAATAACTTGTAGTTGTCAATTATAAAAATAGCATTATGCATGTGGGGGAAGATGGCCGATGAAGTTGAATTGCATGTGTGGCTATGTACATGCGTTGCTACTAAGCTACATTTTAAGGACAATACTGGCTGTAGAGCCACTGCCAAGCTATCCTTGTAAGAATTTTTTTTGTGAAAAAATGAATTTGGAGTAAACTCTATCTACGTGGTAATTGAATCTATAATTTCAACGCTTGATTGCTTGTTTTATCTTTCATAAGATTTTTAAAATAATTTTGGGCTTGATTTGCCATATCTGAATCTATTTTGAAGATTAACTTTCAAATTGAGTAGGATATTAAGCTGGAATGGTCAAGGACGAGAGTCTGCATGTCTTTTTTCTAATATTGTAGAAGAACCATATTTTGATCAATTAAGGTAGGCCAATTCATTCAATAGGCTTATTGATTCTATCGACTTAATTAGGTTTGCATGTCTCCTTTCTTTCTGCCATTTGGTTTGCTATGTTCAACTTGAATTTATGTTATCATCTGTTAGAAGTCTTATATTAGATACAAAGCCATTTAATTGAAATAAATTTGTCAATTTCTATAAATGTCTGAAGTTTTGATAATGCGTTTTTATATCTGAGCATAAATATTTTCAACTTTGGTAATTTTACTACTAATCTCTCTCATTTCAACTTTTATTGTTGCTCAATTTGTGGACCTTTTATTCTTTTCATGATTTCTGTACCTAGTTATGGTATTTCAAGGTATCATTTCATTATTTCTAGCAACTACTGTTTGGAAGACTATGAAGTATATGAAGGGAATGTCTAGATTTAAAGCTCTATGTTTAACAGTAAGACATTTAGAAAATCGAGCTTATTATATTAGGTAATGTATTTTTTTGAAGTTTTATACAGAAATAGTTTTTGCCTTGTATTTTATTTTATTGATTTAGGTTGTATAATTTAAATTGAAGACAAGTTATATATTATTTGGAGAATATTATAATACTTTAAGGTATAGATATGTGCTTAGTTTATTTTTTGTTAATAGGTTATTTGCAAAAGAGCTTTATTATAGATATAAAAACAATATTAAATATAAAAATTATGTAGTTCTTAAAAGGAAATAATTAAAATATTATTTATTTCCAATGAATTGAAAAGGTAATTGCAACGAAATTTATGATTTATTGCAACGAATGTATTCATTGATCATGTATTTAACTGTAAGTCGCGGCAAAAATTTTTACTGCTAATGTGAAGTAAATGCAACAAAATTTTTTCATTGCGAATCAATTTTGTTGCAATTTTGCATTGAAGTTCAGGGTAAATGGAACGCAATTTGTTGTTTGCTAATGGGACAAAATTTTTAACAAAAAAATTTGTTGCAACTTCAAGCTTATTGGAAGGCAACTTTTCATTGCTAATATGTGATCAATTGCAACGAAACACATGTTCATTCCAAAATACCAATAGCAACAGCCATGTTGGAATGAACACGCAACGAGCATTTTTCGCTGCAATTGATCTTATTGCAACAAATTTTCTCCATTTGTAATGAAAATGTTCATTGCAATTGCTGAGTTTTCTTATAATAATGTATGATATTTACACTTGAATAACCATAGAAGCAATAAAGAATCAAATTCAAAAGTAAATCTTTCATTTTTGAGACCAAAGAAGAGCAGAATACAAAAGCGAAGAGGAAGGAAACGAAGAATGATGACAATATCAAACAAAATAAACTTAATGAAAGAAATTAATATAGAAGAAGTTTGTCTTATCAATTCTAATTGCAAATAAGATACCTTCAAATTGTCAAGTTGTCCAAGCCCTAAATAAAAGATTTCTAAATGAAAACATACGTCTTTTGAACCATTTTTATTTTTCTCTATTCGAACAAAATTATCAAATTTCTTTGACAAAGACTGTTGACATTTTCATTTCAATTTCAAAAAATGAAAATATGAAATGTTTATGCTCCATTTGATCCATTAATCTCAAAATATCATACAAATGAGACCAACATTTAATAGGAACAAATTCCAAGCATTGAACATGTTCTTGAATGAAATCTTACCTCATAATGTTGTAGCTTTGTTTATTTTTATACCTGTGTTCCCGACTTTTTTTAATTGTTGCCTTCAAAAATCAGCCCCGTCTTTATCCCTTTTTTATTTTTCCATTTTTGTTATTTTTTATTTGTTGTTGGTTACAAGATTGTGAGTAATTACTATCCATGTACTCGCTTATTCTAGTTTCTTGAAAAATAAAAAATTTATGTCTTTTTTACCCATTGCGGTCAACCTTTTTTAAGTGAATATATGTAGATATTTTTTATTTTCAAATGAGTTTTAATACCTTAGGTTTGCGTTCTCTTCAACAAGTAAACAAATGAAAAATGTCCATAAGAACAACAAAAATGACAAATGTCATTACATGAAAAAATTTCTTACATAACTATTTTTCATGTTGTTGATTTTTTGCAAATTTCAAGGATTCATTTTCATTTGTCAAATTTTCAATGCTTTCATGAAGTTTCAAGCATTTCAATCTTTTGCATTCAATTTCTTTTTTCAGTCTAAAACACTTTTTCAGATATAGTAGTGATTCATAAAATAGTTATTCATAAGTCTTTTAAAGTTCAGTTATATCAATGAAACTTACCTCTGATTCACCATCAATGTCAGAGTGATCTGCTATAAATTCAATATTCATATGCTCCATAATTTGAACTATTGTGTCATCAAATTTAGAACTAATAGAAGGATGAGTATCACTATCATGCCAAGATTCATAACTTTCACTTTTTTGAATCCGAAATTTGAATTCTTGATTTATGGAGAAGAGGACAAATTCTTAAAATGTCCATATCCTCTGAACATCTCATCTTCATTAGATTATTATCTTTATTCTCAAATTCATACATTTGCATGGTCTTGTTGATAACATTCTTTCGAATTCACCTTGCTGCTGCAATTTTATTCCCTTTTGAACTATTTTTGGTGATGAACTTTGTAAACATCTCAATATGCATTTCAACTTCATCACCATCATCATCACCTACATCATTAGAAGAAATATCTAGATCAATTTTTAAATCAAGTGATTTTTTACTTTTCATATTTTTTATCATTCTTTTTAAGAATAATTTCGTAAGTCATTAAGGAGCTAATTAATTGATCAACAGTAATAGTGGTAAGATCTTTAGCTTCTTCAATTGTGATCACTTTAGTAGTCCATGTTATAGGTAAAGATCCAATAACTTCTTGACTTGTTCAATTGTAGTGATCGAGTTTCTATAAGTTTTAAGATTATTTACAATATCAGTAGATATGAAAACATCTCAAAAATAGATTCAGTGAGTTTCACTATAAATAACTCATAATCATGGATGAGTATATTAATGTTAAACTCTTTTACTTGCAATGTTCTTTCATGGGTAACTACATGAGTTTCTAATATTTTTTTTGCAAAAGCATAAGAGGAATCCTGTCGAATTCAGATGGAGAAAGAGAGCACTACAATACATTTAGAGCTCTAACCTTTAATTAAATTTGTTCAGCTTGTTATCAATTTAGAATAATAGGAATGTCATTTCCAGGTAAGTCCCAAACAGATTCACCAACTCTGCACAACCTGATATCATTTTCCGTAAGAAATATTTTCAGTCTAAGTTTTCAATATACAAAATTTAAACCATCAAAGTATGGGAGGCAAAAAATAGAATGACGTTAAAAGTGGCCAAAATGAGTTCTTTCTTTAGTCATATGATTTCTTTGTTAAATTCAAAGAACTCTGCTTTGATACTACTTATTAGGTCCTGTGTGATGGCTACTCAAAGTACTTAGGTAAAATGACATGAATCAAGCAAAAAATTATAAACCACAATAATGAAATCAAACCACAAAGACGAGAATATATATAATAGTTTGGATCTCTCTATCTTACTACACTCTCCAAGCACAACAACTTAGGTTCCACTAGTCAACTTTAATACATAAGTTATAGTGGTAACAACTATCTTCTAGATTGGTACTAAGCTTTAGGTAAGCTTGAGAAGTAATTAACACTTTGATTCATTTTTTCTTGATCTGATCACTATTAACACCAAGATAATATAAAGACTAAAATTTTAAATGAAAAGTAAACCGATTTTGCACATCTATAAGAGCAACAATTTTTTAGTTGATCAACATTTTATAGCTTTGAATTCTTAACAGCAATACCTTCAAAAATTTATAACTTCAACTTCGCTTTTGAATTTCTATAGAAAATTATCTCATGATGAAGTATTTTGGAGTAGGGGTGTAAATTGGGTTGGGACAAATACAACCCTAACCCACCTTATAAAATTCCAACCCAACCCTACTTTTCACACATTAACCCAACCGTATTTCAACCCACCTCAAATCGGTTCAGTTCGGGTTAGAAATCGGGCTAATAAATTACACATATTATCAATGCTAGTTAAGTTTTTGTTTGCATAAATTTCTAAAATAACAAAAATAATGATAATTATAAAAACAATAAGGGGCTCGAATGGAAAGTAAATAAAATGAAATCTTTCGCTCCTAAAAACTTATTTCTGATTTTTAACACATAATTATCATACATTTTTCCCTTGCTCAATGGAATATAATTTGCAAAAATGAGAGTATAGGATACAAGGTAGGAATTTAAAAAAAAAATTCAATATTAGCAAGCAAACACTACAAGAGAATACATTTTTTGGTAACTTTTATTAGCATCCAAAATTTTTTTATTAACAAGAAAAATGCATATGCAAAAATCAAGTCGGGTCGAGTTGACCGACCCCCAACCTGGCTCAAATTGATTTTTAAAATCGAGTTGGGTTGAACTCGATTTTCAAAAACTGATTTTTCAAAGCATCAACCCGACCATGATATAAATTGGTTCGGGTTGATGCGGGCTTGGTTTGAACCCGACCCTATTTACACCCCTACTTTGGAGTCTCCTAAATTTGTACTTGATATTTTTTTAAAATTTTTTGATGCCTTCTACCTCTCCTAATTTATCCTTTTATAGTCTCTTGATCACTTGAAGTTTAGCCTAAAAGATAGCTTAAGAGGTATCTATGCAAATTCAAACTCCATAAAATTTGTGATTTTTTTTTATCATAAAAGGTCATCCTTTTGCTTGCTCTAGTTGAGACAACATGAAAGCTGAATTAAAAGGTTGACTTTTTACAGCCAAAAATGTCAATTTTTCTCTTTTTCTTTGCGAAATACGAATTTTAGGGAAACTTCCCGCTTCAATCATGTTAATCAACTCAAGATAATCATAAACAAATAAACCAATCTTAATTCAAGATTATGCACAACTCAAAGAGCATATTCCATAATTATTCAAAGTAAAGTTTTCAATCGACCATATTCTATAATTATTCAAAGTAAAGTTTTCAATCGACCATATTCCATAATTATTCCATACATGCTAACAAGAATATTCCATTTTCAAGTTTAATCTATCACAATTAATATTATAAACTTAAAAATAATAATTCCACAAACACAACATATTTTTCAAGATCCCATTTAAGATTCTAAAATATGAATTCACAAAATCATTTCAAGCACAATTTTACAATATAAAAACTAATGATACGAAACACATATCTTTTGTCATCATGAAAACCAATCAATAAAGGTTTTCACAAAAGTTCACAAGTTTCATGGATATATTTTAAAATGAGAATCTGAGCATGGGCATGATGTATAAGTGCATTGCTACATGTTGAGCATAGCATATGATAATTCTCTAGACGAGCCCAAGGATAAGAAGAGCGACAGTATACTGCAGTATAGCTGTGTAAGATGTTTGATAATAATGAGTCTACTTAGTGTGTTGGGTAACATGAAAGTCATAACGATGAGGATCAAGATGAACATTTATGTTGTGTGGGCATTTAGAGGAAGGTTTGCTTGTATGAGCATGGTATTAATAAGCATAAAAATTTTGAGGTTTTTGATGTTTGTGTTTTTTTGTGAAAATGAGTTTGTTTAGTTTAATATTTGAGTTTTACCATTATCCTACTTATTGAATTGACTAGGACTTACATTTCTTATGTTGATATTTTATATGGAAAGATTCGAGATAGAAAAATATTTTATTTGATGCATAAATGCGTAAAGACTACTTTTATAAAAATTTAACTTTTATACAGTTGTTGTATGGTTAATAATGATGACAATTTGGAGGAGAATGAGAACAATTTATTTTAGTTATATAGAGTGATAACAACTGTTAAAGAATTTTTCATGGATGCTAGGCAGGTTGATGCAAGTTTTCATTATTATCTGAAAGGTTTAATTATTAGTTTACTAATTTTTCCTCAGCTAGATTGGTCTTAGCTGGTTTTAGGTAGCGAACGCTAGTTAATGGAGGTGTTAACCGGCAGGGCCTTACAGAATGGTATTAGAGCATAAACTGAGGCAAAAGTTTTATTAATTGTCATGTTAAAGACAAGATAATGAGAAATGGGCCACAATAACCTTTACTCTATGATGGAATTACAATGGAGGCTAGAAACTAGAAAAATTTTATTAAATTAAAATTTTGAGGAAAATACATTATTGGATTTGCTGAGTTAAACATTTTAGTTAGTAGGCTTTTTCTATTAGATATTAATAGACGAAGAATTTTCGTAGGTGATTTAAATTGATAAAGACAATATTTATTTTGCTAGATAGAGAAAGATATTATTTAGCAATGCATGAGTTCGTATTTGTTTAAAGTTTAGATTTTGAAGTTTTGATATGGTATTAATATTGATATATGCATTTTCAATGATGCTTAGTAGTAAGTTGAAAATATGAATTTATGATGTAAAATTGCTAGTTTGCATTTAATGTAGCGATAAAATTTTATTTAATAGGAATTCTTAATTACGTGTGTTAAGGAGAATGAATTAGGTAGAGGAAAAATAGGTCATGCTCTAAGAAAGTTGTGAGAGAGAAATCAACTTAATTTAAGAAAGTGGGCAAGAAGAGGTGGATAACCATATGGTGGAAGGAAGGCATGACGTTCTGCATTTCAAGCTTTTTTAGGAGCATTGGACAATTAAAATAACGCAGAGATCCTGAGATGGTTGAAGGTTGAACGTAATGAAGGTAATGAGTTCTTTCTTTTGCTTTTGGTTTCAATAGATGTATGATAATTTTTGTTTGATATAATTTTGCTCATACAAGTTGAATGAAATCTGGAGGGTTGTTTTGGATAGTGGTTTAATTGGCAATTGACATCATATCAAGCTATATAGATGTATAGATGAGTTGAGAAGACTGTAGCTGTACAGTCTCTTTCATCCAATGTTATGTTTATATTATCAATGTACGTGTTGATAAATGACTCAATTCGAATATCGATGATATATTAAATCTATTAGAAATTTGTAGACATTTTAATGTGATGTTTTAAATGGTGAAAATTAAGGTCTTATAATAAATTTAAAATATAAAAGTGTAGATTTATAATTATTTGATTGGAGTTAATAAAGTGGAATTTATTAATGATATATAAAAGTGAGCAAAGAATTATATTAAGAAGTCGAGATTTATAATTTATTTAAATGATTGTGGGTTTGGGTGTAAGCTTGTCTATCAAATGTAGTAAATAAGTTCATGACTTTTAGTGTGTTTTAATGATAAGGACTCAAGGTTTGATTGCAGAGGATGAAATTGTAGAAGAAAAGTTTAATTTATAGATATGAGGTAAGTTGGTCCTTTTTCGTTCTGTAAGTACAAGCGTTGACTTAAGTTTGGCGAATTTTTATACTTTCCTTTGTATGAGATGGGCTATGCAATTGTGTTTTGACATGAATTTGATGGATTTTGGTTGAGATTTATTTGGTATTCGTTTGAATGATTTGCACAGCAAATTACAGTTTATGACTTTGATTTATATTTGAGAAAGCTTAGATGAGAATATCATGAGCATAATGTTTGAATGCATGAGCATGATACGATAAAGATGGCCTAAACTTGAAGCTATGGTATAGGGCTTGCATGGATGCGAGGAGAATGATTCTGCTTCATGGACTAATAAGTTAAAGAGAAAGTAAAATTAAAGGGTAAGTGCATAAGCATGAGTAGTTATATTGCTGGATAAGCATGAACATTGACATGTTAAATATTATGAAAGTTTCAATATTTTAATTGGTTGTTTGAATTGATTTTCAAATAGGTATGAAGTTCATAGTCAATAATTAACGTAGTTGATTGAGGATAAATACTAATCATATTGAGTATATTGTTATTACATTAATATACATTTGAATATGGATGATGATTAATAACAAAGTTCTTTTAAGTTACTTCAAAGGTACTATGGAAAAAACAATATGTAAGTTCTAAGGACAATACTTTATGTAAGGTGGGTGAGTTTTAATTCCCGAAACTTTTCTTTCAGACGTTGTACTTCATTATTGAATTATCAGAAGTTGAATTCTTTCTGACTAGATATTTGATTATTAATGCATATGAGAATACAAGAGATTATTAGGGTTATAATTGATATTAATGAAAATAATTACTTGCTTCTTTTGTGAAATAAATAGAAGAAAGTCCACTAAAATTATTTTATGTTGAGACTAATGTGAGAATTGATAAGATTTATTCTTTTCTAGAAAAAATTGATGAGATTTATTAGTATCAAAATAAAAGATTTTTATATCATATGTAAATTAAATTTTAAGGACCAAAATTTTTATAAGGTGGATAGAATGTGAATCTCCAAAATATATTTATTTAAAAATCTTTTGAAAGGATAGGCTATTTTATAATTTTGTAATAGCTAGGGATTAAATTAAGAGTATTAGAGAAATCGATTAAAATGCCCCAAGTTGTTCCATGCTTTAGAAAGAGAGAGAGAGAGAGAGAGGGGGGGGGGGGGAGGAGAAGGGAGAAAATCTCATGGTAGATTTGGATTTCTTGAGTAGATTTAACGTTAGAGGATTTGGAAAAAATGGGTGGAAACAAATTTCTTTTCAATCTTTCTTTGTTTTTCTTGTTTATTGCGTTTATTTAATATGTTGTGATAACATGGAAGAAATTTATATAAAATTGATATGGTATGGTTAGAAATTCTAAACCCTAATAGGGTAGATGAAAGAGATTTTTTCAAGAGATGAAATTTGATCATGATACCTAGATTAAAATGATGTTTTATTATGAAAGACAACAATTATTTTAGAGAATTTGAGATGATGTGAAAGATGGATGTCTCCAGAAGGTGTTTAGACTTTGAAAATGAAGAAAATAAAGATATTTAAGGATAAAATTAAAGAAGAGAATTTTATAATATTATTTAAGAAATAATATTACTATAGAAATAATATTGTTGTTTTGTATAGATTAAAGAGAAGAATATGTCGGCATATTAAAAAACTCAAAATTGGAGATTTAAAAACTTTTTCATAAGAGGTAAGTACGAGTTTTGTTCTTTCATTTGGATGCTTACGAATGTTGATGGATGTTTAATTTTTAGACATAGATGTTTTGTGATTATTTGAATGTTTTATTTAAGATTTTTATGAAAATTTCTTTCTTAAGATGTATGATTTTCTTAGTTTCAATTATTTAATTAAGTTGAGTAGAATGCAAAATTTATTTTGAGTTAATGATGGATTTATAAATTTTTAAAGCAAGTAAATTATTTGGTTTCGATAGATATAAGTTAAAATTAGCATATAAGCAAAGGCATGATGTATGAGTGCATTGTTGCATGTTGAGCATATCATATGATAATTTTTCGGCTAAGCGAGAGGATAAGAAAACTAACGATATATTGGGATATAGCCGTGTCAAATATTTGATAATGATGAGTCTGCATAGTGCGCCAGGTAATATAATGATGATAAAAATGAGGATGAAGATGAATGTTTATATTAAATGAGCATTTGGAATGTGGCTATTTGTATGAGCATGGTATTAATAAGCATAAAATTTTTTAGGACTTTGATGTGCTAGTTATTTTATGGAAATGATGTTTGTTTGGTCTAGTATTTGAGTTTTACCGTTATCCTATCATTGAGTTGGCTTGGACTCATGTTTTCTTACGTTACTGTTTTTAGAATGTAGGATTTGGTATCAAAGAACATTTTATTCACTACATAAATGAGTAAAGATTACTTTTTTAAAAATTTAATATTTATAGAGTTCACTCATGGTTAATAATGATGATGATTTGAAGGAGAGTGAGAACAATTTATTTTATTTACATAGAGTGATAACAACTATTAAAGAATTTTTTAATGGATGTTTTGGGCAGCTTGATTTATGTTTTCATTATTATCTGAGAGATGTAATTACTAGTTTATTAATTTTTTCTCAACTTGATTGCCCTTGACTGGTTTTAGGTAGTGACCAGTCAGTGGAGGTGTTGGCCGGCATGGCATTATACACATTAACGTATATGACCAACATATTTTATATCTTATATTCGATACGCATATTACTTTTATAAAATAAAGCTAGATAAGATGTTTTCAAAATAAGGTTAGTATTGAATTGGACTTAGGAGTGTCATTGGTTGTGGTTAACCTACCAACCTGTCTAACCTATTTATAAATAAGCTTGGGTTGTAATTTTTAAATTTATAGTCTATGATTCATCAATTTCTTTAACCTTTATATAGAAAATGGATTAGAATTGAAATTTTACAATTCGTCTACCAGTTTAGTAACTCATTTAACTTGTTTAATCTATTTGCTTCCTATTAAGTAGCGTATGTATATATTTCTTAAACTCTAAATCTATTTCTTTCATTTCAATTTTCTATTTTTCCCCATTCATCTATGACTCTGCAGCGTCTTCTTTATTGCCATGCTAGGGTTCACTGTCCCCACCCCTATTACGACTTATGCTTTCTATCTTACTCTTCCTGTCTATGTTATTATTTTCCCCTCCTTGTTATCTCGATGTCTCACTAGGTTGTCATCCTTCTTTGTACTGATGTGTCAAATATGCACCTCTCTTCTAATGAAGATTTGCGTACACCATGTATCCTATTGATATAGATCAATTCAGTGTTAAATTATAACATATATATAATTTTGACTTTTTTATGGATTGCAATCCTATGCACCCGGTGCATTGAAGCTAAGTATACCTGGGTGCATTTAACCCATTTTAACTTTTTTTTATTTTTACCTAAAATGCCACTGATTTTCAAAAATAAAAAATAAATATCTAAAATACTCCAAAAATGGTAAAAATTGATACACATGTTAAATACACATATATTAACACTTGTATAAAAAAAATTTAAAAATAAAAAATGGGTTAATGCACCCGGATGCACTGAAGCTAAGTACACCTGGGTACATAGGATCACAATCCCTTTTTTTTATAACATACATATATAACCTATTGACCCATCCCACTTTTACCCCTAGTTCTAGTCAAAGACACATTTTTTCTTAATAACAATGGTGGGAAGCCCAACTATTATCAAGGTTACTAAAAATGATTGAGGGAATGGACCTTTGTGGACAAACGTAGAAAGGGAATTCGGGAAAATTGACAGGAACCATTACTCTTGGAAGGCTGAAAAAACATAAGAAAATGAAGGTAAATTTTAGTATAACAAGTGTCTCAATACTATTTCAATAAGTAATATTTTAAGGTTGTACATAGAAAATAATAAAATTTTTGGATGAAAAGTTCTTAAAATAGAAGAAAATGTGTGATATGATGTGTGTAATATTGAAGGATAAAGAGAAGAAAGTTCGATAGGTAAGTTATGTTGGTCCCGAGTTAGTGGCAAAACCCAAGAGGGGAGGGGTGAATTGGGTTCTTTAAAAAATCTTTGGTAAATAAAGACTTAACCCTTTGAGTAATTAATCTCCTTTTGAAAAGAGCTAGAGAGCAATAAAGATAAAGCAGTAAAAGAGATATAATACAAGATTTATAGTGGTTCGGGCAAACCTTCCCTACTCCACTCTTCCAAGCTCACACTCTGTTGTGAATTGGGTTCCACTATGTATTCCACGAATACACTTAGAGTCACCGCTCTCTTCTAGATTTCAGCTCTAGGGGGCATATACAACTAGAGCCACTTGCTCTCTTCTAGATTCTAGCTCTAGGGGGCATAAACAACTCACATGCAAAAGTAGGTGATGAGTCTCACTCCAATCACACCCTACTTTGCATATACTTGATCTTAGCTACCCAAGCTAAATCAAGATTTATACAACAAGACAATTATATAAATGAAACTACACTTTACAGATTTGTGTAGGCAGATTTAGCTCGAGGAAGAAGTTGTAGAAGCAGCTTTGGATGAATATTGTTGAAGGCGCTAGCAACTTGAAGCTTTCTTCTTCCTTAGAATTTATACGAACCACTCAGAAATGGAGAAAAGCAAATAGGATTCCTTTCTAGATCTTCTTTTCTCTCTTTGAACTTTGTAGAGTATATAGTAGTGTCTTGTAATGTTCTTGTCTATTTTTCACGTTCATTTGAGGGTCCTTTTATAGAGGGAAGAAAATATGAACGTTATGGAGGTGGTTGGTGCGCAATAAATGAACTACAACGTTCGAAAATTTGACCGTTATACCCAAGTCGAAGATGGAGTCGACTTGGCTTGCGACTTGGCATCCCAAGTCGTATCTGGAGTCGACTTCGTATGCGACTCCAGTTTTTCCAATTTCCCAAGTCTCAGTTATAGCCGACTTGGTTTCAGACTTCGACTTAACCTGCGATTTGGCTCGGGTTTTGCTGAAGCTGCTTTGATCTTTAAGTTGTGTTCTTCTATCTTGGATTGGTTTGATTCTTACTTAGATGATTCATGCATATTTGACTTATGTAGTCTTGATAGACATTGTTTGAATCATTCTTGTATCTTTGTCTTTGAGCTTGATAGACTTGATTTGATGTAGTTCATGAATCTTGACTATGAATTGGACTCATTTGATCTTTATCTTGATTCTTTGGACTTGATAAACCTGGTTTGAAGTCCTTCAGGCAATCATGCTTTGAGCTTGAATGTTATATTCTCTTGAATGGCTTGAAAAACTGCGTCTTTGAAATCTGAATTCCTCAAGTCGCAGATGGAGTCGACTTGGCCTGCGACTTCACCCAAGTCGCTCATGGAGTCGACTTGGCCTGCGACTTGGGCAGCTTTGTGCCCCAAAATCAGCGCTGGACACTATTTTGCATTTGAAGTCGATAGCGAGGTCGACTTCGTCTGCGACTTGGGAACCCAAGTCGTATGTGGAGTCGACTTGACCTGCGACTTCACTTGTGTCTTTTGAGGTTCTTTCTCAAGTCGATATTTGAGTCGACTTTGGGATCGACTTCATCCTAAGTCGAAGTCCAAGTCGACTTGAGGTTCGACTTGGCCACCTGAGTTCTTTAAATCACTTAACAAACTCATTAGTACTCCACCTGAGTTCTTTAAATCACTTAACAAACTCATTAGTACTCAAAATATACTCAAGTTAGTCTTTGTTGATCATCAAAACTCAGTATTTGATTAATTTGTTTTGTTTTGAAACATTGTTTCCAACAATCTCCCCCTTTTTGATGATTTGACAAAACTAAATTGAGTTTATACCTTTCAGTATGAATGCATTTATATACTTCTCAAAAACAGAGCATGATTCAACAAATTTTATCCAACCATTCAAGTCTTCAACACAGATTGTAACCAATCATTCATATAAGCACATGTCAATCAAAGGTAACATTCATTTTATAATGTAAAGCAAATGAAATTTCCTAAGTACAAACTACCCGACCCAAAACTTACTTAAAGAAGTTCAACTCAACTCAATTTTATCTAACTTCCCCTAACTTCAACTCAATTTTATCTAACTTCCCCTAACTTCCCTAACTCCCCCTAAGTTCGATCTCCCCCTTTTTGTCAATCGATCAAAAATAATGATTTGGTGAATTGAAATTGAGAGATCGGATATGGGATTGGTTTGATAGGACTGTGATGGGCCGATGAGTATACTAGAGAAGCGTGATCTGGAGTTGTTGCTTTATGAACTGATCCTGACTCGTAAGGATCGAGTTCAGGCATTGGTGTCTTCTTATGTCGTCCGGATGCAAGATGATAGCGGATAGTCCGCATTTCCCGCTCGATTCTGTCTTGCCGGGAGTGCATATCCTCGATTGCATTTAGAACGCCGGTGACGAGACTGGTCATCCTATTCTCTTGGTGACCCATTTCTTCCCGTAGAGTTGATATTTCATCTTTTATACTTTGAAGCGTAGCTGCTTGTGATGAAATATTTGGTTCTCTATCGGGTGCAGCGGATCCGTGCGGTGAATAGGATCCGTGCGATGGAGGAGAAACGGCCCGTGCAGGTGATGCCATAGGAGGTTGCTCCCCCTCAGTTTGTGCATCGTCCTCAGCTTCTCGTGCTGGCTCGCCAAGTTTCTCTCGGATGCGATCATCCCTAAATTGCTCCAGATTGATTTTCATGCGTTGGAGCAAAGCCTTGTTGATGGCGTTTGTCGTCTTGGGGACTTCAAATGGTTCCCCGTCAATGTCTAGCCCAACCCGCTCAAAAATCTTGGTGATCCAAGATCCGTAAGGTAACACGCCTCTCGGATTGTCTTTCCTGCATGCCAAGGCTTCTAAGAATAGTTTGGGAAGACTAATCTTGATTTTGTTCACTAATTTCCATAGAATCATTGCTTCTTGAGGATTCAATTGATTCCTGCCGCCTCCTTTTGGTAAGATACAGTGGGCGATCAATAGACGGATGACCCTGAGTCTGGGAGGAAGATCCATATAATGCAGGAATTTGGTGCCTGCATGATATTTGTTACTTTTGGTCAATTCATTATAGACTGTGTCCATAGTTAGATCCTGGGGAAGCCTTTCTTCATCAAAAGGTACTTGAAGAATGTTTCCAATTCTTCTCAGAGCTCTGTCTTGATTTGGGAGGTTGCTACCCCCAAACTGTATTTCAGTGCCTTTGACATAAGTGCAAAACTTGGTGTCGTCCCATAAATAATAAAACTGTCTTGTGAGATCAGGATAGATCCGTTCATCGGATTTGAATAGTTGTATCCATCCTTGGAAATCCAACAACTCTTCTATGTCGAACTCATAGTCGTTGAGGAACTTGAAATCTATGATCTTAGAAATGAATACCTTTCGTTCATAGAAGTTTCTGTAAAAGCGACTATGTTGTAGCTCTGTCCTGAAATAAGTGGTGGGCATTTTTAGAACTTGCCCCTTCTTGATAGGAATCCTTGAAGAGTGAGAGCTTTCAGGTTGGCTTTCAGATTGTGGAGCTCGATCAGTTGACTGGGTTGTGGTCTGAAATCGAACTCTTTTACCCGTTGAGGTTGACGGTTCCTCTCTAGCTCTTTTAGCGGGTGTTCTTTGTTTTCTAGGAACCTCTTCGGTTTGTGTAGGAACCCTTTTGGGGTAAGGTTTTGATACTGCCTTTTTTGGTGCCATTGAAATAGTTTGGAGTTGGAGACTGAGAGATGGGAATCGAGATTTGAGAGAACTTTGAGAGAGAGAGCCGAGAGAGTTGGGAGAGAAAAAGAGAGCTGAGAGGACTGAGACCAATAGAGAGAGAGAGGGACCGGAATCGAAGAGGCGAGGATCTTTAGCCGGAGAAGAAAAAGAAACAGGGTTGTCTCCGGAGTAGAGAAGAGGAAAAACAGAGAGACGGAGAGAAATGGGAGGAAGAAAGAGAGAAGAGAAGAAGAAATAAGGAAAAGATCTCGGAATTCGGACGGTCGCGCGTGCGGAGTCGACTTTGCCCTAGGCGAAGTCGACTTCGGTTCCCTGGAGTCGACTTCGTACATAGTGCGGAGTCGACTTCGACCCCGTGGAGTCGACTTTGCTGTTGAAGCGGAGTCGACTTCACTTTTCCCAAGTCGACTTGGCGGAGTCGACTTGGCTCCTATGGAGTCGACTTGACTCATCAGTTTACCTTTTTCAAATTTTGATTTCTTGTTTTAATTTTTCCTAATTTAGCTCTATCATCCCCATATCATTCCTAATCTTGTAAAATGATTCTTTAGCTAGAGGTTTGGTAAAGATATCAGCAATTTGATCCTCTGTTTTCACATATTCTAAGCACACATCATGATTTTCAACATGTTCACGAATAAAATGATGTCTTACATCAATATGTTTGGTTCTAGAATGCAATACTGGATTTTTAGTCAAACAAATTGCACTTGTATTATCACATCTAATAGGAATATCAACATAATCAATACCATAGTCTTTCAACTGTTGTTTCATCCAAAGTAGTTGGGCACAACAACTACCGGCGGCTATGTATTCAGCTTCCGCAGTAGATAGTGCAACACTTGTTTGTTTTCTTGAATGCCATGAAACTAGCATATGTCCAAGAAATTGACAAGTTCCACTGGTACTTTTTCTATCTACTTTATATCCTGCAAAGTCTGCATCCGAATAGCCGATTAGATCAAAGGTTGACCCCTTTGGATACCATAGTCCAAGATTTGTAGTTTTTAACAAATATTTAAAAATTCTTTTTACAGCAAGTAGATGTGATTCTTTTGGACATGCTTGGAATCTAGAGCACATACAAACACTAAATAGGATATCGGGTCTAGAAGCAGTTAAGTATAACAAGGATCCTATCATGCTTCTATAAAGTGTTTGATCGATACTTTTACCATTTTCGTCCGCATCGATCTTGATTGTAGAGCTCATTGGAGTATTTGCTCCTTTGCTATTTTGCATTCCAAACTTCTTGAGCATCTCTCTGGCGTATTTGGACTGATTTAGAAATATCCCTTCACTTTGTTGCTTGATTTGCAGTCCAAGGAAGAAATTTAATTCTCCCATCATACTCATTTCGAATTCGCTCTGCATTATCTTAGAAAACTCTTGACAAAGTTTTTCGTCAGTAGCACCAAATATTATGTCATCAACATAAATCTGCACAATTAAAATATTTTTATTTTTATATTTAATGAACAGAGTAGTGTCTACTTTCCCTTTTTGAAACTCATGGTCAATCAAAAATTTATTCAATCTTTCATACCAAGCTCTTGGAGCTTGTTTTAGTCCATATAATGCTTTGGTCAATTTATAGACATACTTTGATTGATTCTTTTCTCCAAAGCCAGGGGGTTGTTCAACATATACTTCTTCATTCAGATAGCCATTCAAAAATGCACTTTTTACATCCATTTGAAACAATTTGAAATTCATATGAGAAGCAAATGCTAGTAAAATACGTATGGCTTCTAATCTTGTCACGGGTGCATATGATTCTTCAAAATCAATTCCTTCTTCTTGGGAATACCCTTTGGCTACTAATCTTGCCTTGTTTCTAATTACGAGTCCGCTTTCATCTAATTTGTTCCTAAATATCCATTTAGTACCTATGATAGTGTGATTATTTGGTCTAGGAACTAAATGCCATACATTGTTCCTTTCGAATTGGTTTAGCTCTTCTTGCATTGCAATAATCCAATGTTCATCATTGAGAGCTTGTTCAATGGTATTTGGTTCAATTTTAGATACAAAGGCATATTGACCATAAACGTTTTGTTTTGATCTTCTAGTTTTCACTCCTTCATATATATTTCCAATAACTTGCTCAATTGGATGGGCATTTTTGAACTTTAAATCAGTTGGAGGTTTATAAGAATCATTACCTTCACTTACCTCTTCCTCCATGAGATTTTCTGGCTTGAGCTCGAGTTCCTTTGGTTGTTCTTTACCTTTTGTCTCATCTGCATCACTTAGTTCATCTTCCTTTTTCGGAGTTTTGTTAATTTCATCAAATACAACATGTATGGATTCTTCAATAATTTGGTTTTGTTTATTGAAAACTCTATATGCTTTGCTATTTGATGAATATCCAAGAAATATAGCCTCATCACTTTTAGCATCTAACTTTCCCAAGTTAGTTTTTCCATTATTCAAAACATAACATGTACATCCAAAAGCATGAAAGTAAGAAATATTTGGTTTCCTTCCTTTCCATAGTTCATATGGGGTCTTTTTCAAGATTGCTCGAATGGTAACACGGTTCAATACATGACAAGCTGTACTTACAGCTTCACCCCAAAATTTCTTGGATAGATTGCTCTCATTTAGCATAGTTCTAGTCATCTCTTGTATAGTTCTATTTTTCCTTTCTACTACTCCATTTTGTTGTGGAGTTCTTGGTGCAGAAAATGTGTGGTGAATTCCTTTTTCATTGCAAAATTCCATGAATCGTTTGTTTTCGAATTCGCCACCATGATCGCTTCTTATGGTCACAATAGTACTTTGTTTTTCATTTTGCACCAAATTTACAAAAGTTGCAAACATAGAGAAGGCTTCATCTTTACTAGCTAAGAGAATTATCCATGTGAATCTTGAAAAATCATCAACTATGACAAATACATATTTCTTTCCACCAATGGTTAGAATGTCGGATGGCCCGTATAGATCCATATGTAGCAATTCAAGTGGCTTAGTGGTGGAAATTTCCTTTTTGGTAGAGAAAGGCATCTTGGGTTGTTTTGATAATTGACATGACTTGCAAATCTTGTCTTTGTCATATTTCAATCTTGGTAATCCTTCTACCAAACCCTTTTTCCATAGGGTTTTTATGTTTCCCATGTTTATATGTCCAAGCCTTTTATGCCAAACCCATGGATCATTATCAATGGCCATTAGACATTGACCATTCAATTCATCAAGTGAAACCAAATATACATTTCCATGTTTTTTACCACTAAACATGATATGCTCTCCATCAAATACATTACATATAGATGATTCAAACACAACTTTGTACCCTTTATCACATAATTGGTTAATGCTCATTAAATTGTGTTTGAGTCCTTCAACAAACAAAACATCTTCCATGCATGCATTTGAAATACTATGTATATTTCCTTTACCTTTAATTTTACCTTTTTCATTATTGCCAAAGGCAACCATTCCATCATTACAAGGCTTAAGTTTGTGAAACAAACTTCTTTCACCGGTCATATGCCTTGAGCAACCGCTATCCATAAACCATTCATTGTTTGCCTTTGCTTTAAGACATGTCTGAAAAATAAGCAAATAAATCTTATCTTCTTGGTACCCATTTTATGGGTCCATTTGGGTTAGTAATATAGATCATTCTTTGTTGTTCTAACTTTGAAAGCCCAAATCTTGTGTTTCTTGGAACCCAAACTAATTTTGCACCATGGTCATATAATTTCTTAAAATTACATTTGTAAGTTTTGTGCCCCATTTTATTGCAGAAATTACAAGCCATAGGTAATCTTGGAGTAGGCCTCCAAGTATGCAATGGTTCCATTATTGGTCTTCTAGTCCATTTAAAATTTTTCTTTTGTGGCTTGTATATAGATGCATTTTTAGTTTGATGTTTCTCAAATATTTGTACATTTGATTTGCTACTTTCTCCTTGCTCAAATGTATGATACCCAAGACCTCTTTTATGTGTTTGGGAGGTCATATTCAAAAACATTTTGACGCTTTCTCCTGGATTAGAGAACTTAGCTAATGATTCATTTAATGATTTGTTCTCCTTTTTTAGCAGATCATTTTCATCTTTCAATTTGTCTAATCTTTCTGCAAGTTTACCATTTACAATTATTGTTGCATCACATTGTCTTTTCTTAATTGTAAACTTGCTTCCTAATTTCTTGATTTCTTCATATAATGAATCATATGCAGTTTGTAGCTCATCTAATTCAGTACATTTGAGGCATTCTTGAAAGGAAGAAGAACTTGATTTAGAATGGGAGAGTTTGGAACTTACCTCTTCATCGCTTGTGCATTTTGTTGAGGTAATTCGTTCTTCTTGTTCGATTTGTGCCATGCAGCAAATTCTTGCACATTCTTCCGCCTCGTTTTCGTCGGTTGAGGAATTACTCGTTGTAGATTCCTCATCGTTTACATACATGCCTCTACCTTTGTACTTTTGGAATCTTTTGTTGTTCCTTCTATCCTTTCTTTGTTCGTTTGCCTTGCTTTCTTCGGGAGTTGGACATTGAGCTTGCATATGTCCCGAACCGCCGCATCGGTAGCATTTGGTTGGTTCTTTCTTCTTCTCTTTGGGAGTTCTTTCCTTGAAGCTTCTGAAATTTTTCCCTTTCCTCACAAATTTTCTGAAGCGTTTTGTGAGAAGGGCAATCTCATCGTCGTTTTGAGAAGAGGAGGTATCGTCAGTGTCTTGTGCGGCTTTCAAGGCGATTGCTCTTTTGCCCCTATGTTGATCTTCATTTCTTCTTTTAATTAGCTCATGTGACATGAGTGAGCTAATTAAGTCTTCAAGATTTAAAGTGTTTAGGTCTTTGGCTTCTTCTATTGCAGTGATCTTTGGAGTCCATGATTCCGGTAAAGCTCTTAAGATCTTCATAACCTGCTCAGATTCAGAAATAGCCTTTCCAAGACCTTTTAAAGCATTAGTGATTTTTGAGAATCTAGCGAACATTTCAGAAATATTTTCTGTTTCTAGCATTCTAAAATTCTCTAGTTCTCCAATCAAAATATTTCTTCTCGTCCCTTGGACTTGAGAAGTTCCTTCATAGATAGAGGTTAGCGTGTCCCATATTTCTTTGGCGGTCAAGCAAGAGGATACTCTATCATATTCAGAAGCATTAAGAGCACAAAATAAAGAGTTCATAGCTTTGGCGTTGCTCTTAACAATTCTTACTTCCTCATCGGTCCATTTGGAAGCTCTTTCATCGGTAGGCAAGGTTACTCCATCTTGGATAGCAATCCAAGAGTCCATGTCGGTAGCCATGATGAGTTGCTTCATACGAAGCTTCCAATATCCAAAATTGTTCCCGTCAAACAATGGTGGCCTTGTAAAGGATTGGCCTTCAGCAAAAGCGGGAACGGAAGTAGATTGGGATGCCATTTTGATAAGATCTCTTTGGTAAACTCAAAGACCTGCTCTGATACCACTTGTTGGTCCCGAGTTAGTGGCAAAACCCAAGAGGGGAGGGGTGAATTGGGTTCTTTAAAAAATCTTTGGTAAATAAAGACTTAACCCTTTGAGTAATTAATCTCCTTTTGAAAAGAGCTAGAGAGCAATAAAGATAAAGCAGTAAAAGAGATATAACACAAGATTTATAGTGGTTCGGGCAAACCTTCCCTACTCCACTCTTCCAAGCTCACACTCTGTTGTGACTTGGGTTCCACTATGTATTCCACGAATACACTTAGAGTCACCGCTCTCTTCTAGATTTCAGCTCTAGGGGGCATATACAACTAGAGCCACTTGCTCTCTTCTAGATTCTAGCTCTAGGGGGCATAAACAACTCACATGCAAAAGTAGGTGATGAGTCTCACTCCAATCACACCCTACTTTGCATATACTTGATCTTAGCTACCCAAGCTAAATCAAGATTTATACAACAAGACAATTATATAAATGAAACTACACTTTACAGATTTGTGTAGGCAGATTTAGCTCGAGGAAGAAGTTGTAGAAGCAGCTTTGGATGAATATTGTTGAAGGCGCTAGCAACTTGAAGCTTTCTTCTTCCTTAGAATTTATACGAACCACTCAGAAATGGAGAAAAGCAAATAGGATTCCTTTCTAGATCTTCTTTTCTCTCTTTGAACTTTGTAGAGTATATAGTAGTGTCTTGTAATGTTCTTGTCTATTTTTCACGTTCATTTGAGGGTCCTTTTATAGAGGGAAGAAAATATGAACGTTATGGAGGTGGTTGGTGCGCAATAAATGAACTACAACGTTCGAAAATTTGACCGTTATACCCAAGTCGAAGATGGAGTCGACTTGGCTTGCGACTTGGCATCCCAAGTCGTATCTGGAGTCGACTTCGTATGCGACTCCAGTTTTTCCAATTTCCCAAGTCTCAGTTATAGCCGACTTGGTTTCAGACTTCGACTTAACCTGCGATTTGGCTCGGGTTTTGCTGAAGCTGCTTTGATCTTTAAGTTGTGTTCTTCTATCTTTGATTGGTTTGATTCTTACTTAGATGATTCATGCATATTTGACTTATGTAGTCTTGATAGACATTGTTTGAATCATTCTTGTATCTTTGTCTTTGAGCTTGATAGACTTGATTTGATGTAGTTCATGAATCTTGACTATGAATTGGACTCATTTGATCTTTATCTTGATTCTTTGGACTTGATAAACCTGGTTTGAAGTCCTTCAGGCAATCATGCTTTGAGCTTGAATGTTATATTCTCTTGAATGGCTTGAAAAACTGCGTCTTTGAAATCTGAATTCCTCAAGTCGCAGATGGAGTCGACTTGGCCTGCGACTTCACCCAAGTCGCTCATGGAGTCGACTTGGCCTGCGACTTGGGCAGCTTTGTGCCCTAAAATCAGCGCTGGACACTATTTTGCATTTGAAGTCGATAGCGAGGTCGACTTCGTCTGCGACTTGGGAACCCAAGTCGTATGTGGAGTCGACTTGACCTGCGACTTCACTTGTGTCTTTTGAGGTTCTTTCTCAAGTCGATATTTGAGTCGACTTTGGGATCGACTTCATCCTAAGTCGAAGTCCAAGTCGACTTGAGGTTCGACTTGGCCACCTGAGTTCTTTAAATCACTTAACAAACTCATTAGTACTCCACCTGAGTTCTTTAAATCACTTAACAAACTCATTAGTACTCAAAATATACTCAAGTTAGTCTTTGTTGATCATCAAAACTCAGTATTTGATTAATTTGTTTTGTTTTGAAACATTGTTTCCAACAAGTTAGTTGTATATAGGGGTTTAATGATCATAGTCAATCAGTCAACTTGCTCGTCTAACTCATTTATAATTGGGTTTGGGTTGAAATTTTTGAATAAAGGAGTTATGGTTCAGTAACCCATTTAGCCATTTAGTTAAATAAATAGATTAAGGTTAAGATTTTATAACTCGTCAACCCATTTAACTTATTTAACTCGTTCAACCCATTGAACTCGTTCAACCTATTGAAATCTTATATATGTATAAACCCCTTCGTTTTTTTCGCTAAGTCTTCTTTTCGCCACTTAATTTTTATTTTTTCTGCTACTATTCTAATTCTATTTTCTTGTTATTATCCTATTTTTCATTTTCTTTGTGCCAAAAACACCATTTTGCCTTTTCCCGTAAGATCATCATATGTCGAAGTCTAGACGTTCTGGTCGTCTTCTATATAATCCGTTAACAACCCACCAACCTATTTATTAAACATGTTGTAAATGGGTTAGAGTTGAAGTTTTTTAATGAGGTTTTAAATGAGTTAATAAATGGATTAGAATTAAATTTTTTTTAATAATTTAGGATTATGATTAAACTCTAACCCATCCAACCCTATTATTAACACCCCTAGTTGTATAAGTAGTTATATAGAAATGATTGAAAAATAAAATAGTTGTATAAAAAAATATAAATAAATAATTAAGAAATATAATGCTTGTATAGAATAAAAAATTTAAAATTATAAAAAGTTTTTGGCGTTGCTAAATGTGACCTCAATGTTTTTAAGTATTAACATACTTATATTTATTATTTTACATGTTTGTAGATATATTTTTAAAGAGTTTCAATCCTATGTATCTAGTGTATGAAACTTCAATACACCCAAGTGCAAAAGCTTATAAAATTCTTTTATAAAACTTTTAACTTCATTATATTTAATATATGTATTAAGTTTTTCTATTTCAAAGATTTATATATTTTTTGAGTTTTTAAAATAGAACTATTTTACTTATTTTTTAAAAATAAAAAAATAAATGACAAAAATTTGATTGTAGATTAAATACACATAGGTTAACAATTTTTAGAACAATTTTAAAAAAATAAAAAATAGGTTTTAACACTCAAACGTATTTGAAGTTCCATACACCTGGGCAAATAGGATTGCAAATCCTTTTTAAGGGTGTGTTTGTTTAGGGCAAAAAAGTGTCAAATAAAACTTTTCAATCTAAAACTTTTCACTCTCCATAATTATTCTATTTTTTAATTAATTTTTCACATTTTTCTATACAAACTATCCTACTTTTCAATCATTTTTACACAACTACCCATACATCTAACCTATCTATTTTAACTTTATTTTCTTTACTCCTCATCATTACTCATATTATATCACATCACTTTCTATTGATTTGACAACTTCTACTCCAAAAACTTTTTATCAAAAGTTTTACCTCCAACCAAACATACCCTAAGTAATTTTATCAATTTTAGATGTGTTTGTTTTTAAATAAAATTTTTCTTTCAAACTTTTTTAATCTAAAACTTTTTATTATCTAAAAATATCCAAAATTTTTAATTATTTCTTCATGTTTTTCTATACTAACAAATGTACTTTTCAATCTTTTTACACAACTATCTATATAATTAACTTATCTATTTTAACTTTATTCTCTTTGTTCACCTATCTATTTTAATTTTATTCTCTTTATTCTTCATCATTACCCCTATCATATCACATTGTTTTCTTTTACTTTCACAAATTTTCGTTTAAAAATTTAACTCTTTTCCAAACACAGCCTTTATTTCTATCAATTAAGTTCACATGAAATAAATATATCTTCTATAACGTTTTCAACAGATTTCTGGATCACCTGGAGAACTCATGTGTCCATCCCACGTCTTGAGTTCCCATGACTAAGCAACTCTTGGGCCCAGGAAAATAGGGCATTTTGGACGTTCTAGTTTCTTCTAGCGTGCGTAATGTTCCCACACTTAGGGTGTGTTTGGAAAGTTGTAAAACTTTTGATGAAAAGTTTTTTTTGTAAAAGTTGTTAAATCGGTAGAAAATGATGTGATATTGTTGGTGTAATGATGATGAGTAAAGAGAATAAATTTAAAATAAATAGGTTAGTTGTATTTGTAGTTGTGTAAAAATAATTGAAAATTAGAGTTGTTGTATAAAAAGATGTGTAAAAAATAATTAAAAAAAGTAGTTACGGAGAGTGAAAAGTTTTAGATTGAAAAGTTTTAACTTGACAACTTTTACAGATTGCCGAACACACCCTTAAGCAACTATTCCAAAATTATGATGTCCCCGCATCAAATTAAATCAATCAATCAGCAAAAAATCCATCGGCTAGGGGCACATTTTTTCCAAGCATGTGCCACAGCTAGAACACAAAACACGGGAGGACAGAAGAATGATCGAATGAATCTGTCAATGTGGGAGATGAATGAGTTCCCAGCTTCGGGCCATGAGATGAGACGGTTCAATGACATTGCCATAACGATCTGTATATAGGAGATAATATGGGAATTAGGACCTCCGCTCCTATCCTAATCATAATTCATTAACTTACTTCTTTGAAATTCTCCCCACAAAATTTTTCCACTTTCTTCAGCCTCCAACGTATGGAGGTTGTCATCGGGTTCCGCATCCTTTTGCTATAGGGTTTTAAAAGCCAAATACTTTCCCAATTCTGACGTTTGGAGCTGTACGTCGAAGCCGTCAGATTCTTACACCTGGAAGAGTATCCTCAAGGCGCGTGATGTCATTCATTTAGGTTGCAGATGGAGGATAGGAGATGGAAAAAGGGTCCGATTTTTCAAGGATGCTTGGCTTGATTTTGAGCTGAGTAAGGCGGGACCCCTTCCGCTATCCATCTCGGAGGATGTCATGGTTGGCCACTTCATTGATCAAGTGACAAATGGGTGGAATAAAGACCGAGTTGTGGCTGCTGTGGGGGAGTCGGGTTGGCAGGTTATAAACAGGGTTCCACTTCCTAGTTGCCAAGAAAAGGACGGTATCTTCTGGAAGTATGAACCAAGTGGTCTCTTCTCTGTTAAGTCGACACATAAGATGCTCAAAGGGGATCATGAAAACTCTCATCTTTCAAGCTGTTTCAGGGCCATCTGGGGGACTGAACTTCCAAGTAAGGTGCAAATTTTTGAGTGACGGCTCCTAAAGGATGTTCTTCCAACTCTCCTCAACCTCTCCTGTAGGGGTATTGTGGTGGATCCTTTGTGTGTCTTTTGTAGAAGGGAGGTCGAGGATACAAATCACTTGTTTCTAAGATGTGCTCGCACTGCAAGCATTGCTCGGAAAGCTGTTTTTGCGTGGCCCCCGTCGGCGTCAGTATAAGGTATTCTTACTAATCTTGCATCCAGAAACAGGGCAGAAGATTTAACTTTCTTCATTGTATTTTGTTGGCGAATTTAGTTTTTACGAAACAAGCAAAAGATGGAAGGTGTTCAATCGGTGTTCGATGATACACTATCGTGGTGTCGGGATTACCTTCAGCAACTGCAAAAGGTCAAACTCCTAGACCACATGAACATTTTGGACCTTCCCCTAGTACCTAGATGGACCAAACCACCAAATGGAGTTTTCAAGATGAATGTGGATGCTCGCTGTTTGCAGGATTCGGATGTCACGGGGTGTGCTGCTATCATTAGGGACTCCCGTGAGTACTTTATTACAGCAATGGGATGGAGACGGACGGGCGTAGGGGAACCGCTATTCATGGAAGCTAACGCTTTTCTGTTGGGAGTTAAGTGGGCTCTCCACCTTAAATTAAGACAAGTTCAGATTGAATCTGATTCTCTTCTTCTGTGCACCTATTTGTCCAACAATGATCTGATTTCCTCTCTGGTGGGCTACATTATCTTTGACATCAGAAATATTCTCGACGCAAATCCTCATCTCTCTGTCCACCACGTTCTTAGACAAGGAAATATGGTTGGCCATTCTTTAGCAAATTTGGTCTGTGTCTCTGTTTCAGATCAGGTGACTTGGTAGGGAAATCTCCCCCAATATATTCTTGAGAAAATCTATAAAAATAATTTTTTGGCAATGAATAGTTTGGATTACTCTGCCCCGAACCCTTTTCAAATTGTGAGGGGGTCGGGATAGAGTAATTCCTTTTATCACAAAAAAAATAAAACAAACAAACAAACGCATCCTGTTTCTTCTTTTGTGGTTTATGCAGCGTCATGGCTTTGTCTTGCTTGAGTCATGTGGAGATGGAAGCCATGACGCGGCGGTTGTTCGTTCTCACTGTTTTTCTTCTTCTCTGCTTGGTGATTAAAGTCCGTTTTAGCCTGGCAGCAGACACCATCTCTCAAGAGCAGCCTCTGTCCGGAAATCAGACAATAATATCCAAAGGCGGCAACTTTGAATTGGAATTCTTCATTCCAGGCCAATCCGAAAACTGCCATATTGGCATTTTGTTATAAAATAACTCCATTTAGTCATGAAAACTCCACCAGATGAATGGAAAAATCGGAAACTTCTTGAGTTGCCGGCCTATAATACCTTCCCCCAAAGTCCAAGTCCACGGGACCTTAGTTTACTGGCCCTTCTTGGTGTTTGCTGGTGATGACGCCGATGCTCTCCTTGGGTCCAATCATTGCCCGATGTACTTCCATATTGGTTGTGTGGGCGAGAGACATCCCCGTGGCACATAAAGGGGGGCAGGATTGAGTCAAGTCGTTAGAAAATTCATCAGTTGCGCTATCCTTTGTTGGTGGCAGGCAACTCACTGCCGTCCACATGGATGAGCATCACCTCTAGAAATTTAGATTGACTGAAAGTCCAATCTAAATCCTACATTCATTATGCATGCAATTGGATTGTCGAATCCGATGTAAGCAAAGTTTTTTCCTCTTCTCCAGATATTGTTGTAAAAAGTTAAATTTTTTTCTATAAATATCATTTTGTTAGAAATTCTTTTGTGGCGTATGATCATTTGCAAGAAGACTATTTACTTGGTTGTACATATTTCGTGGCTTAATTATGTACTTTAGCAATAAAAATTCTCTTATAAATGGCTATTTGGAGCAACTAATAAAGTTGGTTGCTCATAGATTCTTGCATCGCCCAATACTTTCGTTCATTACATATGATGAAGACACATTTTTTACTAATAACAATGGTGGGAAGCCCAGCAACTAAGAAGGGAGATGTAAAATGATCGTGGGGAATGGGCCTTCTTGGCAAACACGGAAAGGGACTTTGAGGAAATTGATGGAGCCATTATTGTTGGAAGGCTAGAAAATCATAAGAAAATGGAGGCTGATTTTAGTATAATAAGTGTCTCGATACTATTTCAGTGAGTAATATTTTCTTAGGGTGTATTTGGAAAATAATAAAATTTTTAGATGAAAGTTTTTAATGTAAAAGTACTTAAAATAAAAGAAAAAGATATGATATAATGTGACAATAATAAAGAGTAAAGGGAATAAAATTAAAACAGATAAATGAGACGGTTCAATGACGTTGCCGTAGTGTCCTATATATAGGAGATGATATTAGGAACACTGCTTCTAAGTCCTATCCTAATCATTGCTCATTGCTCTTTGTTCCTTTGTGGTTTATACGTCAGTGGCTTTGTCTCGTTTGATTCATGCGGAGATGGAAGCCATGACGCCGCGGTTGTTCGTTCTCATTGTTTTTCTTCTTCTCTGCTTGGTGACTAAAGTCCATTTTACCCTAGGAGCAGACACCATCTCTCAAGAGCAGCCTCTGTCTGGAAATCAGACAATAACATCCAAAGGCGGCAACTTCCAACTGGGGTTCTTCACGCCAGGCCAATCCAGAAAGTACTATATTGGAATCTGGTACAATAAAATATCCGTTCCGACATTTGTTTGGGTAGCCAACAGAGAAGCGCCCCTTCCTGATACTTCATCGCAGCTCGAAATATCCGAAGATGGAAATCTAATCCTCGTCAACCACTCCAAAATACTCACTTGGTCATCCAAGTCCACCTGTACAGCCTCAAGCAGTACCGTTGCAATCCTTCTCGACAACGGAAATCTTGTCCTAAGGGACAGGTCCAACTTATCTCTGGTGACATGGCAGAGCTTCGATCACCCAACAGATACATGGCTGCCTGAACAAAAATTTGGTTTGAAAAAAGGCACTGGACTTCGCCAGCGCCTCATTTCATGGAGGAACTTCGAAGATCCCGCTCCAGGTGCTTACTCGTTACAGATAGAAGCAGATGGTACTAATCAGTATTTCATGCTGTGGAATGACTCTCACAGTTACTGGAGATCTGGAGTGTGGGACGGCCAGAGGTTCTCCTTAATCCCTCAATCGTTAAGAGATCACAATGAGCCAAGGGTTGTTCAGTCCATTTACGTTACAAATGAGGGAGAGAATTACTTCTTCTACCTTGTAAAAGACGGGTCTTTCGTAATGTTTGTTTTGGGAACAGCAGGACAATTTAATGATTGGAGATGGGAGGACGAGAACAAGAACTGGAATGTTTTTAGGTCCTATCCTGAAGATAAGTGTGATGTCTTTGCTGTTTGTGGAGCTTTTGGAGTCTGTGATTCAGACACCTCAACCGTGTGCCAATGTTTGCAGGGCTTTCACCCACGATCCCCTGAAAATTGGGAGATGGGTGGCTGGGCTGAAGGTTGTGTAGGGGAGGATGATGTGATATGTTCTGACGATAAGTTCGTGAACGGTAAAAAGGTAATGTTTCAGAAGATCCCCAACATCAAGCTACCTATAAATTCAAGAACTTTAGTTGTTGAGGGAGTTAAAAATTGCGAGGCAGCGTGCTTGGATGATTGTTCTTGCTCTGCATATTCCTATAATAGTAGCGAATGCTTGATATGGAAGGGAGATTTGTTGAACCTACGAAAGCTGAGTGATGGTGATATTAATAGAGGGGATCTTTATGTTCGTGTTTCAGCAGACGGTAGAAATGCTAAGTGGAGCATGCCTGCTTTAGTCATTCTAAGCACAATCATTGGCCTTTTTGCATCTTTGCTCATTATTTCAATGTTGATTTGGAGATGTCAAAGGAGACTGCAGGTTCACGTATCGAATTTTGTATGTGCTTATTCCTTGATCCCATTCAAGTACAAAGATTTGCAAAGTGCTACTAATAATTTTGCAGAAAAGTTGGGAGCTGGAAGCTTTGGTTCTGTTTTTAAAGGAACTCTTCCTGATTCGTCTATTATTGCAGTGAAGAAGTTGGAAGGCCTTCGCCAAGGAGAAAAGCAATTTAGATCAGAAGTAAGCACAATTGGGAAGATTCAGCATGTTAATTTGGTTCGGCTTCGTGGATTTTGCTCCGAAGGTAGGAAGAGGTTGTTGGTTTATGATTTCATGCCTAATGGGTCACTAGCTTCTCATTTGTTTGGGGTTGGGCAGAGCTGTAGTGTTTTAAATTGGAAAATAAGATATCAAATTGCTAGAGGAATAGCCAAGGGATTAGCATATTTACATGAAGAATGCAAAGAGTGCATCCTGCATTGCGACATCAAGCCGGAGAACATACTCTTGGATGGTGCATTTTGTCCCAAGGTTGCAGATTTTGGCATGGCCAAGCTTTTAGGCCGGGACTTCAGCCGAGTGCTGACTACTATGAGAGGAACCTTTGGATACCTTGCTCCAGAATGGATAGAGGGCATAGCTATAACAGCAAAAGCTGATGTTTACAGCTACGGCATGACAGTCTTGGAAATTATATCCGGTTGCAGAAATAGTCACCAAGCTGAAATCAGTGGAGTAGGTTATTTTCCTATTTTGGTTGCAACTAAGATAAGAGAGGATGATGATGTCCTTGGCTTATTAGACCCTAGATTGAACGGCGATGCTGACATAGAAGAACTATATAGATTATGCAAAGTTGCTTGCTGGTGTATTCAAGAGAACGAGGGATGTAGACCATCGATGGTGCATGTTGTTCTAGCTCTAGAAGGGGTACTGGAGGTAAGTATGCCACCAATTCCAAAATTTCTTCAAAAACTTTTCCCCATTGGGGACACCGTCGTAAGTTCCTATACTAAAAGTGAAGCTACATAAGCAGTTGTCCAATCTCGTTGGATAGATGGCTAAATAAAAACCATTTGAACAATGACTTTTCATCATCTTCTCATGTTTAGTTTCTAAATATATCCTTATTTCCCTCTTCTATAGCTATAAAGATTGATCATATTTACTTGCTCTCGGTGACAAATGAGGATATTCGTGACAGGCCCAAAATTGATGTCCTTTATATAAAATTGATGAACTTTTGTTTTCGTTTTTTGTCCGTGTTCTTGCGCCCGTCCGTGAATTTGAGATGGAGGATGGATTCAAAAGTACTATTATTGAGGAACTATAAATTTTTTAGTAATTTCGTCGGCGATATCAAAAGTTACACACTCGAATTATATTTTAGGAACAGATCCTCGGAACGCAATCCTCTGCACCCGGGTGCACTTAGCTTCATTGCACCCGGGTGCATTAAACCCAATTTAACTCGTTTTTAAATTTTTTAAAATTTTTTTTATTCAAGTGTTAATCTAAGTATATTTAACATGTGTATCAATTTTTACCATTTTTTGAAATATTTTAGATATTTATTTTTTATTTTTGAAAATCGGTGGTATTTTAGGTAATTTAACTGATTTTCAAAAATCAAAAATAAATATTTAAAATATTCCAAAAATGGTAAAAAAATAATACATATGTTAAATATATTTAGATTAACACTTGTATAAAAAATTTAAAAATAAATAAAAATAAATAATTTAATGCACCTAGGTGCACTGAAGCTAAGTACACGCAGGTGCACGGTATCGCGGTCCCAGATCCTCCAGCTCCATCCTATGGAAATGGTTACCGAACCATTGGGCCCACCTATTGCGAACTTGAAATTCAACTCGAGCAGTGTTTTCGCATTTTTCTGCATATCATAACACCGAATATATAATTACACCTAAATTATGTAAATATTTAATCCAATTATAGATTCATTGAAACATCATAATAATTCATAAAATCATTCATTTAAGTCAAAAATGTTTTAGACATTAAGCAGCACTGTCCATTGGCATAGAAAAGAGACTGTAGATCGTTGCAGTGGCATAGAAGAAGAGACCGCAGTTCTTCGGTGTTAAGAATTCAGAGGATAAGAACGACATGTGAGGTTCATTATCAGCGAAGACAGCTGTGGTGTTGGCGTTATCTTGTTGACATAAAATAAAATTTAATGTTGACATAAAATTCATTAGCAAAAATTCTTTTCATCAAATGAAATTGTTCTATTCTCTATTTATAATTTTAACTTGAAGTGAAAAAAATATTTATTTTCAAGTTAAAATATTCAAAAAATTATTTCGTATTCAATGGGGGAAATGTGTGAACTGTATGGATTTCTGTGGATTTAAAAAACTAAATTTATCAAAATAATTATTTTCATCTACTTTACATAAGTAATTTTTCATTAATCAAGAATATTTAATTATTAAATTAGTTTATTTCACAAATTATATTTTCATAATTACATATTCGTAATTTATTAAAATTGAAAATTAAAATAGTTTATGAATACCGAAACAGTTTCGAGATGAAACCTTGTGGCGCCTAAACCTTACTCCTGGATCATTTAGTTAGTAAATTGTGAGCAGGATTATAGCCCTGTTTACACAGCGGGGTTTTTAATTCAATTTCATTTCAATTTACAAGCAATCATTCACTAGTAATTAAAATCACATAATATTTATAAATCATTAAAATTTATTTATACCATCAATCTTTGTAACCTAATAATATTGTACCCTCACAACGTCTCCATTCATCAAAGTATATGAGAACAATACAACCTTAAGAGTCTCTAAATTGAGACATTTTTTTTTAAACCTTGTTGTACTTGTCCACGGTGGAGAAAAACAAAGTGTGAGTACTAGACTCAGTAAGTAAGTATTTTCATTTAAGTAAATATTTTCATTCTAAAATTTAGCATTTCATAAATAATGCACATGCAAATGCACATTTCACATTCATGCTTTAAACATTCATTAGATGGTAAGCTAGCTAGGTGACCATCAATTCGTCTACCCCCTATTTTATGAAGGGTGTCGCCGGCCTTTGAGCCTATATCAACGACTCAGTTACATTAGAGGGGGATTTTGGTCCGCTTACATCTTTGGAATGGATACGTACCTTTGCGCAATATGTAACATACACATGCTAGCATAACTTCAAGAAATAATCGCATTCATCATTTTACTCTCTTTTCAAATTGAGAAAATGGCACAATTATTTATAAAACAAATTAATAAATGCATTTTTCAAACCACATTATAGAGATGACCATCCTTAAATAGTATTGAAATATGACAACAAGAAATGAATTGCAAGTCTTTCAATCATTTTGAAAATAAACATTTTAAGGCATTACTTGCTTACCTCAGAATGTCAATTCGTTTCTTCAACATTTTCTTTTCCTTTTCCTAAACAAGTGAAAAGTACAAGTTCATATATTTGCATTATTATAATTTTATATTTGCATGCCTATTCTTTTTATTAAATCACATATATTATTAATGTGATATGGTTTCAATCGGTATCATATTATTCATACGAGTAATAGTAGTGGAAAATAGAAATTTTCACTTTATATATCCAACCGTTAACTGCTTTGTAATTAGTTTTAGTCTACACCTCTCATATAACACCTATGTTAAGCATATTAAATTTGTGCGGTAACATAAGGTACCAGTTTATAATCTATAGTAGAATAAATTCAAACCGAAGATTCTGAATATAACGTCTATATCCCCTAACGACCTTCTTATTAATACACATATATACATATGTGCGTATATTTATATTCTTCCATTTGTTTTAAATTTGTGGGGACGTTAGCAATAATTCTGTTTAATTAAAATTCCCGGTAACTTATAAGCCATGTATCTTATGAGGAGAAATTTGGTGGGTTGTAAAAATTATTATTATTATTATTCTGTAATTAATGTCCACCTTAATACACATATATACATATAATCTTCTGTTTTCGATCCTACTGCAAAAAATTAATAAAACAAATAAAAGCATTAATACATCTGTTTGGACGTTAAGCTGGAAAAGAAAGAATTTGCAGATATCATCTCATTTGGTATGCATATAATATACCTGAAGTAGGAAAATTAAAATGAACAAAAATTTGATTACCTGAACATAGGGAATTTTAGAATTCAAATGGAAGATGAAAATTCCATAGGGTGTTTGGATGTCAGTTATGCACCAAGAGAGTAAAATATTTTATTTGGAGTTTGGGCATCCGATGCTCTCCTCTCTTTTTGTGTATATATAATATACACTTTTTTTTTCTGGTATACACATATATTTTTTTTCTGCAGTCTGTCTACTTGAATTGTATAAGAGGAAGGAGATAATAAAAAAAGAAATTTTTTTTTAAACCTGTTGACGTTGACTGCTTGCATGGTCTTCTTCCTTTTGAGAAAAAAAAAACTTATCTTTATACCAATCTTGTTGGACGTCCATTGTTTTTCTGTCCTTCACTGTTTTTTTTCCGGTCTCTCTCTCTTTGTTTTTTTCCCCTGCTCCTTCACAACTGCCTTGACTAATTCGTTTTTTTACAGATGCTTGCCATCAGCTTTACATACTAAGCTTGGTCGATCCTTTTGGCATGAAAGGCTGCCAGGTATCCCTTTTATGCACTGTCCAGCCCCATTTTGTTGCTAGCGTATTTTCATTTCATTTCTTTTTTTTTTTTACAGCAAGCCACGTTAATTACTTCTTACTTCGATGGCAAAAGTAAATTAAATCGGTCCTTGTGAGACCGATCATTCCCTTTTTTAAAAAAACGAATGTACACATTACATAAAGCATTAATAATTAAAATGTTGTTTAATAATTTTCTAAAGAAATTGTTTATAATCTACTTATCTGTATTTTAAATCACATCAAATTAGCCGCTCATAACAAGTTTCATGTCAAAATAATTAGAAGTGATTAAGATATAATCATTTGAAATTAACTAATGCAATTCATTCAAATTTTAATTTTTTTGTCCATTTGTAATTATATTTTTTATAATTTACTCCATTCATCAAGTAGAGGATATTAAATTAGGTTTACCCGCGAAATTTCACTCGAGATAAAGTTGTATATACATAATAATTTAATTAATAAAATATGAAATATATAGTGAAAATGATACTCATGCATGGTCCCAAGGGTAAGGACGTACCATGCATTTATGGAATCCATGCACATTTTCCAATGCAAAATCTAAAATTATATAAATGCATTAGTAAATCATTTTTCATAATCCAAGTCATCCATATTATAAAGCAAATAAATTTAACCGTCCATCTCTATTTTCTTATTAAAATATTTAGTATAGGTTAAGATATTAGCATTCATAATTGATTCATGAAATCTCATGCAGTTTCAATTGTTTACAAAATTTTAAAATATAATTTTCATGATCTAGTCCATTCATTATGTAGGGTATGTTAAAATAGGCTAGCCCATAGAATTTCAACTCAAACGGCCTTAAATATACCAAGATATTAATTTAATGAATAATTAATTAAAAATAAAAATTTATGATGGGGTTTCCATACATGGAAGTTTGCATGGGTTTTACTTATGGGCATGTTTTCTGATGCACTTAAGTTAAGTATTTTAATCAATTATTTTTTATAATATAATCTATCTAGATTAAAGAGCACATAATTTAATACTTCTTATTAAATTCTCTTGCCGATTTGAGTTATTTTAAGATATAATGAAAATAGCGTAGATTAAAATAAGCCTAAGGACTCCTAATTAGCCTAAATTTTCCTATTGATTTTTATTTTTTCATAAGTTCTGTGAATTTAAACAATTTTAATTGGTAAAATTTAGAATTTTAAAATTCCTTTTTGAAAAATTTATAAAAATTTATTTTCATATCTAATCTTTATAAAATCATTATTTACCCTTTTTTTAATAAATCTTAAATGTAACCTTTACGAATTCCAATTAAGTCCCCTTTTTGCCTCTGCTCTTTTTAAATTTACCAATCAATCCCTTTTTCTAAATTTACAATTTGATCTCACTTTTCTAAAATTGCAATTTAGTCTTTTTTGTAAATATATACACTTTTCTATAACTTTACACTAATAATATACATACTGTACACTCTTTCAATGTACATCACATTCACTAAGTTTTAAATAACATGGGTTTCACAATTCTTCATTTCTTATAAAAGATTTCGTCCTAAAACCTATTTCATTTCAAATAATTGAGAATATTTTCTTTCTAATTCTGCACGAAGTTCCGAGGTTGCTTTATTTTCAGAGCATCGGTTTCATTAAACTTTGACATACTCAATCTTCCGATTCCGAAGCTTCTGCATCTTATAATCTAGGATTTTGATAGGTCTTTCTTCATAATTTAAATGATCTTGAATTGTCAAAGCCTCTGCTGTGAGGATATGAGTTGGGTCTAATACATACTTTATAAGCATCAAGATATGAAATACATTATAAACTGCTGCTAAGGCTAGAGGTAATGTTTCCTTGTAGGCTAAATTGTCAATTTTTCTAATACCTCGAATGGCCCAATATCTCTTCAATTTAATTTATTCCTTTTTCCAAATCTTGTGACTCCTTTGATTGGTATTATTTTTATAAATACATGATCACCAATCTGGATATTTAGATCCCTCCATTTGCAATATGTTTAACTCTTTTGCCAACTCTGGCCGTGAGTATATGTTGTCGAATCACTTGCACTTTTTCTGTCATTCTTTTTCATAAATTTAAGGCTAATTTTCTTTCCCCTACATCATCCCAATTTAATAGAGTTCGACATCTCCGTCCACATAGGGCTTCAAGTGGGGTCATCAGTATGCTTGCCTGATAACTATTATTATAGGTAAATTCAACTATTGATAAATATTGATCTCATGATCCTCTAAATTCAAAAGTACACATTCGAAGCATATTCTCAACAATTTGATTAACTTGCTCTGTTTCCCCATCAATATGAGGATGAAATGCGGTACCAAATTTTAATTGAGTTCCTAGGATTTGATGCAAACATTTCCAAAATCTAAAGGTAAAAATTGTGTCCCGATCAGATACTGGGTGTATTTGTTATTAAGGAAAAGTTGTCAAGTTAAAACTTTTCAATCTAAAACTTTTCACTCTCCACAACTACCCTATTTTTTAATCATTTCTTCACATTTTTCTATACAACTACCCTACTTTTTAATCATTTTTACATAACTACTAATACAACTAACATATTTATTTTAACTTTATCTTATTTATTTATCATCATTACCCCTATCATATCACATCATTTGACAACTTCTATTCTCTACAACTTTTCATTAAAAGTTTTATCCATTCTCAAACATATCCACTATTGACTTAGGTATCCCATGAAGACGAACGATTTCCTTATAATAAATTTTGGCTAACATTTCTACAGAGAAATTCTTCTTCACATGTACAGAATGAGCTACCTTAGATAGATGATCAACTATCGCCCATATAGAGTCATTTTCTCTCTGTGTCTGAGGTAAACTTTTAATAAAGTTCACAGTAATATCATCTCATTTTCATTTTAGCACTTCAAAAGATTGCAATTTACCTGGAGTTCGCTGATGATCTACTTTCACTTTCTAACAAGTTAGATATTTGGCAACAAACTCTGCAATTTCTCTCTTCATGTTGTTCCACCAATTGCCCTTTTTAAGGTCATATTACATTTTTGTACTTCCAGTGTGCATAAAAAAGAGAGAGAAATGTGCCTCTTTTAGGATCTGATCTTTTAGTTAAACCGATTTAGTACACAAATACGATTTTTTTATCAAAATATACTTCGATTATCAATAGTATACTCAATAAGGTCTTTTTGCTGCACTTGTTCTATATATTTCTTTAGATCTGCATCATTCTGTTGTCCATATTTAATTTACTCAAATAGTGAAGATTGTAACTTCATTTGTGATAATCTTGTCTGTATTCTGGGTGGACATACAATTGATTCCACTTGCCTCATTTCTCTAAGTAATCCTTCCTCCTTAGTGATCAAGTGTACCGCAATAACATTTCGATTTAAAGCATCTGCCACAACATTTATTTTTCCTGGGTAATATAAAATACTGAGGTCATAGTTCTTAAGTAATTCAAGTCATCTTCTTTCTCTTATATTGATCTCGTTTTAAGTGAAATACACTTGATACTTTTATGAACAGTGTAAATTTTATACTTAGCACCATATAAATAATGTCTCTATATTTTTAATACAAATATCATTGCTATAAGTTTCAAATCATGGGTGGAGTAGTTTACCTCGTTATGCTTGAGTTGTCGGTATGCATAAGCTATAACTTTTCCTTCTTGCATGAGTACACATCTCAATCATTTCTTCAATGCATTACTATACACTACAAATCCTTCATTTTCTTCGGGCAAGGTTAAAATAGATGCTTCGACCAATTGGTGCTTCAATTTTTGAAAACTATCTTCACATTCATCTAACCAAATACATCGAACTCCTTTTCGTGTTAATCGGGTAAGTGGTGCTGATAACTATGAAAATCCTTCTACGAATCTATGCATAGCCAGCTAGTTCCAAGAAACTTCTAATTTCGATAACACTTGTTGGTCTCGACCATTTAAGAATTGCTCCAATTTTCTGAGGGTCAATGTGAATTTCTATTTTAGATATAATATGTCCTAAAAATGTGACTTGTTTCAGCCAAAATTCGCATTTCTTCAGTTTGACATATAATTTTTCTTATCTCAACTTGTCTAAGACCATTCTAAGATGCATTTGGCGCTCTTCTTCTGACTTTGAGTAAATTAAAATATCATCAATGAACACGATAACAAATGGATCAAAGTATTCTTGAAATATTCTATTCATCATGTCCATGAAAACAACAGGAGTATTTGTAAGTCCAAATGGCATAACTAAAAATTCGTAGTATCCATACCTTGTTCAAAATGCTATTTTGTGACTATTACCAGGGCTAATTCTCAAGTGATGATAACCTAATTATAGGTCTATTTTTAAAAAAGTAGACGCTCCTTTGAGTTGATCAAACAAATCATCAAATCGAGGAAGAGAGTATTTATTTTTTTATAGTGACTCTATTCAATTCCTTGTAATCAATGCACAATCTTAAACTTCCATTTATCTTTCTTACAAACAAACTGGAGCTCCCCATGGTGACATACTGGATCTAATAAGTCCTTTATTTAGCAATTCTTAAATCTGAGTTTTCTGTTCAGCCATTTCTGTTGGAGCCATGTGATACAATGCCTTAGATATTGAAGACATACCTGGTATAATGTCGATTTCCATGTCTACTTCTCTTTCTAGGGTAGGCTAGGCAACTCCTTTAGGAAGACATTAATAAATTCATTTACTACTGGACTTTGTTCAATTGGTATTTTTTTTCCTCTATAATGTTGACTGAAATGAGATAGGCTTGACATTGTTGGCGGACCATCCTCGCCGATTTCATAGCCGATATCATTATTGTAGAGTTTTCAAGCTGCTTTAACTTTCCAATTGATATTTCTTTATGTAGAGCTGCTTCAAACTGTACTTTCTTACATTTATAATTTATTGTAACTCCCCATTGGCTCAACCAATCCATACCTAATATTATTTTGAATTCAGTCAAAGGTAAGAGGATTAGGTCTGCTTCTAAAATCATTAAACCTATCCTAATAGGGCATGCTTTACAAATTTAATTAGTACTTGTCAACCTATACATAAGGGATTCTAGGTGAATAGTATTATTTATTTCTTTTACCGATAGTGCATGAGTGATTACATATTGATATGCTATAAATGAATGTGTAATACTAGAATCAAATAATACTACTGCAAAATTCCTAAAATGTAAATCATACCTGTAACAACTTTTCCTTCTTGTTCTTGTGACTCACTGCGAGTCAATGCATGCACTTGTACTAGATTTATAAAAAATTTCTGACAATTAGCAATTGCAGTTATTCTCTACTGGGCTGGTCTTCCCTGTCCTTGTGCTCCTTGTGTTCTGTTTGGATAATTTGGAGTAATATGTCGTACTTGACCACAAATAAAGCACTTTATCATCTTTGCCTCAACAGTTCCACAATATTTTGTCATATGACCTGTTTGACAACATTTGAAGCACTTGTTTGAATCCTATAAACATTCACCATAGTGGCATTTTTGACAGTTCTTACAAACAGAAGGACTTTTCTTTTTGAAATTTGATTTTTTTCTTTTCACAAATAATCTCATATTTTTCTCCTTCCTTGCATCTTTTTTTTATGTTAGGAACAAATTGCCTTTACCCTTACCATAATTCTTGAGTTCTCAGTGCCTCCATTTCTAATGCTTTTGTTCTTTCTAAACTTGATGCATAATCCTTTATCAAAAATGGTGCAAGACTCTCTCATAACCGTGGCCTTAGCCTTTACTGAAATCTTTGAGCTTTATTTTCAGGCACATTTGCAATCCAAGGTACGTATCTTACTAGGGCATTAAACTTGGTTGCATATTCTGTAATTGTCATTCTACCCTGATAGAGTTGCTCTACTCAATAACTTTTCAACTTTGGAGACTTGTTGGGAGATATTTTTTATTAAATTATTCTATAAAAGTTTGTTAAGCCACTTCTTCAAGTTTTGGCATAATGGTTAATAAAGTTCCTCACTATTCATTTGTATCTCCAACTAGCAAATGGGTGGCACACAAAACTATTCATAATAAATACAAATGTCAATAACAAATATTTCTTTTTCATATACATTCAATGTACAAGTGTAAACAATTTTAAGTTACAACAAAGAGTATCTTAGTATCACAATGTAATACAAACACACATCTCACATACATACATATTATCAAAAATAAATAAAAAACTTTTGTTAGATCCATTAATTCTAATCTCGTAAGACGACGCCTATATCTGGGGTGTACAAGTGTGGGCTCCTAGGTAATAGTATTATTACTTGACCATTTTGGAGTTTTCTCATAAGACGGCGCCTACGTTTGTTTTCATATTCAAATGTTTAGTATAGGTTAAGATATTAGCATTCATAATTGATTCATGAAATCTAATGCAATTCCAGTTGTTTAAAAAATTTTAAAATATAATTTTCATTATATAGTCCATTCATTATATAAGGTATGTTAAAATAGGCATGCTCATAAAATTTCATCTTAAACGGTCATAAATATACCAAGATATTAATTTAATGAACATTTAATTAAAAATAAAAATTTATGATCGGGGTTTCTATACGTGGAAGCTTTCATGGGTTTTACTTCTGGGCATGTTTTCTGATGCAATTAAGTTAAGCACTTTAATCAATTATTTGTTATAATCTAATCTATCTAGATTAAAGAGCACGTAATTTAATACTTCCTATTAAATTCTCTTGTCGATCGAAGTTATACATTTTAAGATATAATGAAAATAGCGTAAATGAATATAAGCCCTTAATAGGACTCCTAATTAGCCCAATTTTTCCTATTTATTTTTAATTTTTCATAAGTTCCATGAATTTAAATAGTTTCAATTGGTAAAATTTAGAATTTTGAAATTTTTTTCCAAAAAATTTATAAAAATTCATTTTCATATTTAATCTTTATAAAATCATTATTTACCCCTTTTGTTTATAAATCTCGAATGTACCCTTTATGAATTCCATTTAAGTCTCCTTTTTGTCTCTATTCTTTTCAAATTTACCAATCAATCTCCTTTTCTAATTTTGCAAGTTGATCTCACTTTTCTAAAATTGCAATTTAGTCTTTTTTGTAAACATACACACTTTTCTATAACTTTACGCTAATAATATACACATTGTACATGCTTTTATTATACATTACATTCACTAAGTTTTAAATAACATGGGTTTCACAAACCTTTTATAAGAAGGAGAGAATATAGTACACTTAAATTTTAAATTACAACTCTAAGCATATGACATATATAAATGAAAATTTTAGGTCATGGAATTTGTGAAATTGAATATAAATTAATAGCCTAAAATTATAAAATAAAAGAAGAGATAACTAATAAATAATTAATAATGAGTTGAAGTGCTATTATTGAATAAAAATGGAAAAGTATATTTAAATAATTAATTGATTTAAATTAATGAATGGCCACGCATACCATTGGGTTTAAGTAATAAACTTTAAAATTTTATAATTCATGGAATATAAATATATATGGACATATATACAAAAATTTTAAAAATATATGAGGGGTAGCCGCACATACACATGTGCGGACTACCCAAATGGGGGACCACAAAAGAGAGCCCCATTTCAGTTCGTCCGAGCAAACAGAGGGGGAGGAAAAAAAACGGAGAAGAGAGAGGAAGTGCATGGTTGTGTACGGATTCCGTCTGGGCAGTGAGTATTTGTCTCTTGTTATAAGGAACGTTGCCTCCCGCCATTTGTCGGGTGTAAACAATTTACACTAAAAAAATTTTTGGGCAAGATTGAGTAGTTAAGAAATGTCAATAGAGATATTGTAAGTCGGATCCCAATTGAGCAATAAAAAAAGTCTCACTGCAGCAATTATCACCTTGGCTTTTTTATCCCTGATTTGGGACGAATTTGGAGTAAAGAATAGATATATCGAAATATGTGTAAAAATGTTCAGAAAGTAAAATAATTATATAAAATGATAAAAGGAAATAATTGAAAATATAGGATAAATTTTACATATATCCATGAATTTTATCCTAAATTCTAATTATACTCATGAATTTTTTCAAATTTTGTTGTTATTTACTTCTTAGGTTATTTTATCATCTATTTATTTTCCAATATGGGATAAATTTTATATATATTCATGAATTTTATCCTAATTTCTAATTATATCCATGAATTTTTAAAAATTTTGTTGTTATTTACTTCTTAGGCTATTTTATCATCTATTTTCTAACACTGATTTTTTTTTATCATAGTAATTCACTGATTATTAATCTCATATCATACTAATTTACTAACTCATTGATCATTCAACATTATATTTAATTTTCGCTATTGCATGTTCTAAAGAAGTCGAAAAATCTATGTGAGTAGGAGCAAAAATAGAAAACACCTATTGGAACCTATATTGGCATGCAAAGGATGCCCAAACCTTTCTCTTTGCATAACCAAACACCTAACTCAGATTCTCTAATATGGACTAGTTGCATACAATCTTGCTTTCCAATTTTTCCTTAATAGTTTGTTGAGTCTTCCAAAATTTTGTGCTTGTCCTGTTATGTCGTAAAACAAAAATAAATCAAACTATAAATAATGCAAAATAGGTATTAGATACAGAACAATAACATAAATCATTTGCAACATTTTAGCTTATTTGATATTTCTGTGGGTGGAAGTACTAGAGATATCAATTTCTGTTTTTTGAAAAATTTTAGATAGATTATGTGTAGCTTGAAATTTTGCTTAATTGTGAAATATTCCCAATTCAAATATGTTGTATAAATGTTGTATGGGTTGTTTGGATCAGTTCCCTATTTGGTCATGAAATTTCTACACAAAGTTTTAACTCATTTTGCAATCACGTTTTCATCTATATGATTCCTCAATTTTGCATATTCACTAAGCAAAGATGTAGCAAAACCCACTACATCAAGAAGTCAAAACCAAAGTAAACTATACAGACTTTTATCTTGACTACTAAACCCACTGTCTCCTAAGTCTCATTTTTATTTATGATAATAGTTATGCCTCATTCTGCTATATTATTCAATTGATTTTAACAAATGCAATTGTGATATCCCACATCGGTTAGGATGAGAGGGGGAGCCTGGGTTATAAGTGGAAGCCGCCAGGTACCTCAGTGAGGCGCCTTCTAGGGAAGGACGGAATGCACGTGAACCCAGAAGGGCAAAACCGTGAGGGGAAGGACGGAAACGTGAACCTAAAGCGGACAATACTTAGCAGAGAAGCCAGTACGCTGCGTAACTCTGTGAGGCGCCTTTTGGGGAAGGACGGAATGCACGTGAACCCAGAAGGGCAAAATCGTGAGGGGAACAATTTTCGCATGTCATTAATTAACTCCTCCTGATCGGTAATTAAAGTAGCTAAATTGCTATTTGACTTCCTGCTTAAAGCATCAGCTACTATATTTGCTTTCCCTGGGTGATATTGGATATTCAAATCATAATCTTTCAGTAATTCCAACCATCTTCTTTGCCTCATATTCAATTCTTTTTGAGTGAAAATATATTTCAAACTCTTGTGATCTGTATAAACATCACATTGTTCCCCATAAAGATAATGCCTCCAAATTTTCAAAGCAAACACTACTGCAGCTAGTTCCAAATCATGGGTGGGATAATTCTGTTCATAAGGTTTCAACTGCCGTGAAGCATATGCAATCACCTTCCCATTCTGCATTAATACGCAACCAAGACCTTTTTAGAAGCATCGCTATAAATAACAAATCCTCCACCGCTAGTAGGGGTAGTTAAAACTGGTGCTTTCACTAATCTCTGCTTGAGTTCTTGAAAACTATTTTCACAATCATCAGTCCATTGAAATTTTACCTCCTTTCTTATTAGCTTTGTCAGAGGAGTACATATCCGAGAGAAATCTTCTACGAATCTGCGATAATACCTCGCAAGACCAAGAAAGCTACGTATCTCTGTGACATTTGTCGGCCTTGGCCAATTCACCACTACCTCGACCTTAGCAGGATCAACCATAATACCTTTTGCTGTAACAATATGCCCCAAAAATGGAACACTATGCATCCAAAACTCACATTTCTTCAATTTTGCATATAATTTGTTCCCCCTCAAAGTTTGCAATACCATTCTAAGGTGTTCAACATGATCATCCTTTGTTTTTGAATAAATGAGAATGTCATCTATGAATATGACCACAATTTTATCCAAATAGGGTCTGAACACTCTTTGCATTAAATCCATAAAGGCGGCTGGTGCATTTGTTAACCCGAATGGCATTACCAAAAATTCATAATGTCCATACCGAGTTCGAAAAGCAGTTTTCTGTATATCTTCCTCTTTAATCCTCAATTGATGATATCCCGACTGTAAATCAATTTTAGAAAATACAGTTGCCCCTTGTAGTTGATCAAATAAATCATCTATTCGAGGTAAAGGATATTTATTTTTGATAGTCACCTTGTTCAGTTCTCTATAATCAATGCACAATCTCAAACTACCATCTTTCTTTTTCACAAACAGAACTGGCGCTCCCCAAGGTGATACACTTGGTCGTATAAAACCCTTATCTAATAATTCTTCCAGCTGTCTTTTTAATTCTGCCATTTCTGTTGGGGCCATTCTATAAGGTTGTTTAGAAATTGGAAGTACCCCGGGCAATATATATATTGCAAATTCTATTTCTCTCTGAGGGGGTAATCCTGACAACTCAATAGGAAAAATATCAGGAAATTCTTTTACTATTGGTATCTCTTCAAGAGATAAAGTTTCTTTGTTTATATCAACTACCGAAGCCAAAAATGCTTGACATCCTTTGTTTATCGACTTTACAGCTTTCATGGCAAAAATGATTTTCACCTGCTGAGATTTATCTGCAACCACCTCTATCGACTTGGACATTTTAAAAATAATTTTTCGATCACCACAATCTATTATTGCTCTCCACTTAGATAACCAGTCCATTCCCAATATCACATCAAAATCCGATGGTGTCCAACGGGGACGCTGGAGCCCCAAGGGGGGGTGAATGTGATATCCCACATCGGTTAGGATGAGAGGGGGAGCCTGGGTTATAAGTGGAAGCCGCCAGGTACCTCAGTAAGGCGCCTTTTGGGAAAGGACGGGATGCACGTGAACCCAAAGGGGCAAAACCGTGCGGGTCGAGGCCCAAAGCGGACAATACCTTCCCGTTAGGCCTGGGGCGTTACAGCAATTTTGTGCATATCATTTCAATATTCACAACATAGTAACTTCAAAATGAGCTTCTTTAAAGATTTTAGAAGATTTTGTAAAAAATGAGAACATGCGTGTTTTATAAAAACTTTTGGAAGTCACAAGGAGTCTAATTTTAAAGTTGTTATAACTTTACAAGTGTCTGTTCTCTCTATAAAAGAAATTACAATTTCATTTATTGATTACATTCATATAAGCTTGGTTTATATTTTACTCTGATTTGTCTTAAAAAAGCTTATAATATCCTCATTATTTAGAGTCCTCTTGACTATTTGTATAAAGTTTGTGCCAGCTTTCCATTACTCTAATGTGATTGTAGATCTTGACTCTGTTATCGTTGTTCAAAAAATGTTGAAAGGACAAGAAATCGGAGAAAATTAGTCTGTAGAGAATTTTTTCTATATTTGGAAATTGTATGAATACATTATCTATATTGGCCTTTTATGATGGATAAGTAATCCACGGCTTGTGTGCTGCATCGAATCTTGAAAATATAATTGCATATGAGGAAACTTCTTGTTGTGCATTTACTAGCCCTTTCTTTTTCACTTTACAACAATTAGTTGTTTTCAAAATAATGTAAAGTGCTTGTCCAACTGACTTCTAAATATAGTTCAGACCTCCCGTTATGGTTACAAAATGAATGCACAAATTGAATGGTAAGGTTATAAACTACAAAAATGAATTATATTGAAGTAAGCTAGCAAAATGCAAAGATTGCCTAATTGCTTAATTGTTGCAAATGCAATGTATGTTTTCTTTCTTTGAACTTCTTTTGTATGCATCTTTCTATAGGCCTTCTTAGTTGTTAATTTGTTACATGTAGTGTTGTCTTTTCTTTCCAGATTACAAGAACAGACTACCTTAGTGTTGTCTTTTCTTACCATATGTCATGATCTAAGTTTGAATGCAGTTGGGCTTAGATCTCATTTCTACATAACCTACTGTGTCTATAATAAGTAGTTTTCGCACTAAACTACCATAAAGCAATGGTTTGTACTTGATTTGTAGAATGTGGATGTTGAATGATTTAGAATTCTGTTTTGGATTGACCGTCGACCCTACTTTTGTGTTTCTGTTATCTATGAATGTTGAAGCATGCAAGTTCCTTGGTTTGAACTGTAGATTGAATTCAACAGATGATATATGTTAGTTAAGGCATCATGTTATAATCATTATTGTTCATGGTGTGTTTTTTCACAACTAGCAATATAATGGCAATGAGTTAAGGTAGACATTGGGCCTAGTCTGTCCCATCAGTAGGCATCTAGGCCCTTCAGCTCTATGGGGAATATCTAACCACGCTTATTACATCCAATCAAGAATTTGACCTATTTACTTATGCTTATTACACCTAACGAACATCCATTCTTGGTTATTATGTTAATGATAGATCTTTGCTTGTGGCAAATGTCGGGGACTGTCGAGTTATGCTTTCTCAACTTGGCGTCGCTATATAGATGTCGAAGGCTCACAGACCCAGTTGCATCCTTGAGAGAGCTGATGGCAATGTTGTTGTCATTATAGAACAAGTCTTTGAGAAAATCAAAGAACATAGACACTACTGACAAAGAACTGTGCAATTCAAAAAATTTTCGACGTCTTTGTATGCTTTGAAACAAACAAAGTTGTTGATACGGAATGTCTTGAATAAAAATACATCTTTTTTTTAAATCTATAGCAGAATGTATGCAACAATGTATTACATTCCAATTCAATTTAATGAATTTAGTGATTAATAAATCTTTTACAGGTTTTGTTATGCAAATTTTGGAATAGGTGCATTGTGTTTAGATATTTAAAATACATGTTTCGCGTGCTCAATTGGATGTTATACATGTCAGTCATATTTTAACATAATGGAATGAAATAGAAAACTAAGAATGTGCTCTCTCCATGCCCATAATTGTATTTTTCTCAAATAGATTCAAAATCGCGGCAATAAAATAAATATTGAGAAGTAGAAAACTGATAATTAAGAAAAAAAACCAATTGTTGAGCACGCAAATAAAATAAAGTTGCAAACTGATAATTAAAATTGATTATGTAAATTTGAAAGGAGAAAATTAATTCTATATTGCCGTGTAGTCATAACCAAAATCCATCCGTATACATGTGTTTTTAAATTTTTTTATTATTTTTGTAGGCTTCGTTTAGAAGATATTTTTAGAGTTATTTTCTTGTATGGAAATGTATTTTCAAAGGCACAATATTAATATTTAAAAATATTTTATATGATAACTTTTTTTGAAGGTAAATATTTATATAACAACTTAATTTTAAAGAATAAGTTACAACATTTTATTTCAAAAATTTCATAATATGTATTATATATTATATTAATGTTATAAATTAAATATTTAAACTTAAGTTTAAATAAATATTTATTTCAAACTAAAACATTAAAAAATTGATATGAAGCATTGGGCAGAGCGCTCCTGTAATGGGCATCTTAGTTTAACCGGTAGAGTACTTATGTAACAGTCATATTCATTTAATTGAAATTGGTATATATTTTAATTTACTTTTATTAAAATTATCTTTAACTTTTATTAATCTAGAGGTGCTAGAAAGCCTTTGCATGTGCAGTCCTATTTAGATAATCTGAGTAATTAATTAATTATTTGAGTAGGATGATATATGGGTATAACAAACTTTGAACCTATCAATAATAATGATAATAATTTATTTTTCCACCCCACATTTTGAAATGTCACATAAATTTCAACTCATGCAAACTCAATTGGTTTAAACTATTTAAGATGTATATACTTTTGGCTTCTAATCATTTAAGAAGACTGGGAAATATCTTTTTTTATTTTTCCCTATAGGCTCATATATTATTTTATTTCATAAAAAAATATGAGTTTTATATTTTGTATTAATGAAAAAGGCTCATTTTGTACCTCGTATTAAATATACATGTGGATTTTGTACCTTATATTAATGCAAAAGGCTCATTTCATTTAAATTTTGTTAATGTACAACTAAAATGAGCTACCTACAATAAGTAAAATATATTTTTTAGTATTAAATTTTACAAAAGAGGATGACCGATATAATTTGTACTATTTAAAATGTAAATATCTTTTGTTTAAATTTAATGTATTTAGGTAAGAAATTTAAGATATTATTAACTAATATATAAATATAATAGTTAATTATAAACTCAAACACTTTATGATTTTTTTAGAAAAATGTTGTAGTATTAATTTGTAAGGTCTAAATTATTTGATTGAATCCAGTGGACTAAATTATTTTGTATTTTTGTGTTAAGTAGACTACATTGTAGTGATCTTTATTTCAAAATAATTTATAAGATTTCAAATTAATATGAATATTAATTTAATACATAATTTCATATTGATTTAATGTGATTATAATTTATATGAATTTTTTAAAATGTATTGATTTCGAATTGAAATGAGCAACTGAAGAGATGAGTGAATCCTAAGGGTTACGCATATTTAATCATTTATCTTGAAAAAAATGTTATAATGAGAATACATATATCATTATTCTTATACTAATCTGAACATATATTTAAAGAATAGTTATATCAACTCATTATATATAAAAAATTAAACTAAGTTAGATCTGGTTTGACGCTGTTAGATCCAGTTAGGTTTGGTTAGATCGGGCTGGATTCAGTTAGATCCTATTAGATGTCATTAGATTTAGAAAATTTTATCAAATCGTATCATTTGAGTTTTACTTAAATTACAAATATATATAATTTAAATAAAAATAGTTTATTATGATTTTATTTTTAATAATTATTACAATTGTTAAAAAATTTACGTAATTTTTTATTTAAATTAATTATTTTATATATTTATTTAGTTTTAAGATTATTTGAATATTTTCATAATTATAAAATGAATTATTATGTATATATATTTTGAAAAAAAAAAATTATATAAAATATTTTAAAATATCAAAAATTAGATGTTATTAGATGCTGTTAGATGTCGTTTGATGTTGTTAGATTATACATTTACATGATACAAAAATTGTTACTCGTTTTAAAAAATAAGTTTTAATCATTAATATGTTTCAAATTTTATATAATAAAAATATATAATAAATTATTTAAGATAAATTTAGTATTTTCTAATTTATAATATAAAAATATGACAACTTATTCACTTGAAAGGATAAGAAATTAGCTAATTAGCTAATTCAAATTGCATTCAGAGCTCAATATAATTAATGTCCTTATACTCTACAAAATAACTCATTATAAATTGAAGCATTTTTATTTTGTAAAAATGGATATAACTTATTTCAAAATTATTTGATTTTATCAATTTTCCTCCCAATCATTATATATTTATATTTGATTAATAACAATGCACTCACTACTAGATTATTCTATAATAAATAGTGAGCATACTTAATTTAAAATACTTAACATTTTAGTACTTTTATATTCTTCATTTTAAATTAGTTTACAAAATTTTTACTTAAGGTATTTTTCGCATTAAAAATAATTTTTAGAATTATTTTTATTGGGCTTAATTATTGGCCATCAGTGGTATTGACATCGGCAGTCATAGGAGATAACTTAGGGCTAACGTATAATCAAAACTAGTGCTCTAGCTATGAGTTAAAAAGTATTTTAAAATTTTAGAAGTATTTAGTCATAAAAAAATGAATTTTTGATATATCAAAATTTTTATTTTTTATTTTTATTTAATTCAAAATAATCTGAATGATATACGAGAATTCAACATTTTAGTTTTAATTAAAATTGGTATATATTTTTAACTTATTTTTATTAAATCTCCCTTCAACTTTGAGGTACATAATGTTACTACACAGTTAAATCAATAACGTTAATGAAAACAGTCTAGAAAATAAAAATAAGCAGTAAAAACTATTTAAAAGTTAGAAGTTATTTCATGAATCTTCACCCTTTATTTAGATATTAATAATTAATGTAAAATTTAATCCATTCATTGTGTTTAAATTGACAAGAACAAAATTATTTTCAACTTAATTTGAATTGGAAAGACTCATATATTATATTTTAAAAGGCATATAAAATGAATATTATATTGTTAAGTACAATATAATTTTTTAGACATCTTTAGCACGGCTTTAGAATCAAATTAGTTATGTCAAAAACGCAAACATACCAAAATTACAAATCTGGTATATATGAGACTTAATAATAAGAAATTTAAAGTATTAACACTAATATATAAATATTTGTATTTAGTTATATATATTCAAAAGGTTAGATATGTAATTAATTATATATCGTAGGTACTAAATTAGGAATAACTCATTGATATAAAAAATTAAACTATGTTAGATCTAATTTAACGCTGTTAGATCTAGTTACAGCCAGTTAGATCAGGTTCGATCTAGTTAGATCTTACTAGATGCTACTAGATTTAGAAAATTTAATCAAATTGTATTATTTGAGTTTTACTTAAACTACAATTATAGATATATTTTTTAAAAAATTATTACAATTTCATTTTTAATAATTATTAAAATTTCATATATTTATGTAATTTTTAAATTAAATTAAATTAAGTATTATTTTTAATTTCATATATATTTATTTAGTTTTAAGATTATTTAAAGATTAGCAAGTTCTAAAATTATTATTATGTATATATCTTTTGTAAAATGCATAAATTTATATAAAATATTTTAAAATATAAAAATTAGATGTCATTAGATACTGGTAGATGTCGTTAGATGTTGTTAGATGCTGTTAGATGTCGTTAGATGCTGTTAGATATTGTTAGATGCTGTTAGATGTCTTTATATGCTATTAGCTTAAGGTTGATTTCATTTAATCATATTATCTGAGTTTTAAATTCTATAATTAAAGTCTAAATAACCTTATATTTGTATTAACTTAAGAATATAAAAAATTAAATGTTGTTAGATGTCATTAGATGCGGTTAGATGTTGTTAGATAAAAGTTAATTTCATTTAATCCTATTATCCGGGTTTTGAATTTTGTAATTAAGGTTTAAACGACCTTACGAGGGTTTAGAATCATATTAGAGGTGTTAAATTATGATTAATTTAAGAATATAAAAAATTAGATATTGTTAGATGTTGTTAGATACTATTACATGCTATTAGATGTCGTTAGATGCTGTTAAATTAAGGTTGATTTTATTTAATCCTATTATCTGGGTTTTAAAATATGTAATTATGGTTTAAATGATCTTTTAAGGGGATTAGAATCATATTCGAGGTGTTAAATTAGGATTAACTGAATAAATAAAAAATTAGATACTATTAGATGTTGTTAGATGTCGTTAGATATTGTTAGATGCTGTTAGATTAAGGTTGATTTCATTTAATCATATTATCTGAGTTTTAATTTTTTGTAATTAAGGTTTAAATGACCTTATAAGGGAATTAGAATCATATTAGAGGTGTTAAATTAATATTAACTTAATAATATAAAAAATTAGATGCTATTAGACACTGTTACATGTCGTTAGATGCTGTTAGACGTTGTTAGATTAATGTTGATTTCATTTAATCCTGTTATCTGAGTTTTAAATTCTGTAATTAAGGTATAAATAACCTTAAGAGAGGCTTAGAATCATATTAGAGGTATTAAATTATGATTAACGTAATAATATAAAAAATTAAAAATTGTTAGATGCTGTCAGATGCTCTTAGATGTCCATAGATGTGATTAGACGCTGTTAGATTAAGGTTGATTTCATTTAATCCTATTATCTGAGTTTTAAATTCTGTAATTAATGTATAAATGACCTTAAGAGGGGCTTAGAATTATATTAGAGGCGTTCGATTAGGATTAACTTAATAGTATAAAAAATTAGATATCGTTAAATGTCGTTAGATATCATTAGATGCTGTTAGATGCTGTTAGATGTCGTTAAACGTTGTTAGATGCTGTTACATGTAGTTGATTTCATTTAATCCAATTATTTGGGTTTTAAATTCTGTAATTAAGGTCTAAATGACCTTATGAGGGGCTTAGAATCATATTAGATGCGTTAAATTAGGATTAACTTAACAATATAAAAAAATTAGATGTTGTTAGATGCAGTTAGATGCTGTAATATTCGAAAAATAAAAAAATATTATTAAATTTTCAAAAATTCAAAAATAAACATTGAAATTATTATTTTTGAGAGTACCTTAATTACATGAACTTTAAATAATATAACATAACTCTTTATATAAAATATATTTTTTAAATTTATTGATTATAATCAAAATTTTATTAAAAAATAATTTTATCTACACAAATATTTTTTTTAAAAGTGTCAAATAATGAAAAAATAAGTGTACATATATTTCAATGGTTGATCTAGCAAATTAATGGAATAGATTGAAATTTTGTACATATATAATACAAATTTGATAAAAAAAAACAAAACGTACTCACGATTTTAATCAAATGTACTCACGTGGTAAAATGAATACAATGCCCCTACTTGCTTTTTGCGCACCCACCCCCCTAGGCGTTTCTGTTTGGCACTCGCGAAAACTTGAGTGACAAATTTTTTAATTCAAAAACTGTCGCTTCACACCTAAATTGATGGGCAACGGCACCTGATGCATATAATTGCTGCTTAGCGAATTGAACATCATTAAATGCGCTGGCTTGCAAAATTTTTCAACACTTATGCAACTGTGCCAAAATTACGATGTCCCCATCAAATCAAATCAAAAGTCAAAACAACTAGCAAAAAATCCATCGGCTGGGGGCATATTTTTTACAAGCATGTGCCGCTGCTAGAATGCAAAACACGACAGGACAGAAGAATGATTGGATGAAGCTATCCTTGTGGCAGGCGAATGAGTTCCTAGCTTCGGGCCGTGAAAGGAGATGGTTCAATGACGTTGCCGTAGTGTCCTGTATATAGGAGATGATATGGATGTTAGGAACACTGCTCCTAAGTCATATCCTACCCATTACCTTATTTCTTTTGAATTTTCCCCACAAAAATTTTCCACTTTTGCTGACCTCAAGCAAAGGCATCCTCTTTCTTCCTTTGTGGTTTGTTCATCAGTGTCTTTGCCTCGTTTGATTCATGTGGAGATGGAAGCCATGACACTGCGGTTGTTCGTTCTGATTGCTTTTCTTCTTCTCTGCTTGGCGACTAAAGTCCATTTTAGCCTAGGAGCAGACACCATCTCTCAAGAGCAGCCTCTGTCTGGAAATCAGACAATAACATCCAAAGACGGCAACTTCAAACTGGGGTTCTTCACGCCAGGCCAATCCGGAAAGTACTATATTGGCATCTGGTACAATAAAATATCCGTTCCAACATTTGTTTGGGTAGCCAACAGAGCAGCGCCCCTTCCTGATACTTCATCGCAGCTGAAAATATCCGCAGATGGAAATTTAATCCTCGTCAACCACTCCAAAATACTCACTTGGTCATCCAATTCCACTCGTACAGCCTCAAACAGCACCGTTGCAATCCTTCTCAACAACGGAAATCTTGTCCTAAGGGACAGGTCCAACTCATCTTTGGTGACATGGCAGAGCTTCGATCACCCAACAGATACGTGGCTGCCTGAACAAAAATTTGGTTTGAATAAAGGCACTGGACTACGCCAGCGCCTCATTTCATGGAGGAACTTAGAAGATCCCGCTCCAGGTGCTTATTCGTTTCAGATAGAAGCAGATGGCACTAATCAGTATTTCATGCAGTGGAATGACTCTCACAGGTACTGGAGATCAGGAGTGTGGGACGGCCAGAGGTTCTCCTTAATCCCTCAATCCCCAAGAGATCACCATGAGTCAACGGTTGTTCAGTCCATGTACGTTACAAATGAGATAGAGAATTACTTCCTTTACCTTGTAAAAGAGGGGTCTTTTGTAATGTTCGTTTTGGGAACCGGAGGACAATTTAATTATTGGAGATGGGAGGTTGAGAACAAGAACTGGAATGTTTTTAGGTCCTACCCTGAAGATAAGTGCGATGTCTTTGCTGTTTGTGGAGCTTTTGGAGTCTGCGCTTCAGACACCTCAACCTTGTGCCAATGTTTGCAGGGCTTTCACCCACGATCCCCTGAAAATTGGGAGATGAGTGGCTGGGCTGAAGGTTGTGTAGGGGAGGATGATGTGATATGTTCTGACGATAAGTTCGTGAACGGTAAAAAGGTAATGTTTCAGAAGATCCCCAACATCAAGCTACCTATAAATTCAAGAACTTTAGTTGTTGAGGGAGTTGAAAAATGCGAGGCAGCGTGCTTGGATGATTGTTCTTGCTCTGCATATTCCTATAATAGTAGCGAATGCTTGATATGGAAGGGAGATTTGTTGAACCTACGAAAGCTGAGCGCTGGTGATACTAATAGAGGAGATCTTTATGTTCGTGTTTCAGCAGACGGTAGAAATGCTAAGAGCAGCAGGCCTGCTGTGGTCATTCTAAGCAGCATCATTGGCCTTTTTGCATCTTTGCTCATTATTTCAATGTTGATTTGGAGATGCCAAAGGAGACTGCAGGTTCATTTATCGAATTTTTTATGTGCCGATTCCTTTATTCCATTCAAGTACAAAGATTTGCGAAGTGCCACTAATAATTTTGCAGAAAAGTTGGGAGGTGGAAGCTTTGGTTCTGTTTTTAAAGGAACTCTTCCTGATTCGTCTATTATTGCAGTGAAGAAGTTGGAAGGCCTACGCCAAGGAGAGAAGCAATTTAGATCAGAAGTAAGCACAATTGGGAAGATTCAGCATGTTAATTTGGTTCGGCTACGTGGATTTTGCTCCGAAGGAAGGAAGAGGTTGCTGGTTTATGATTTCATGCCAAATGGGTCACTAGCTTCTCATCTGTTTGGGGTTGGGCAGAGCTGTAGTGTTTTAAATTGGAAAATAAGATATCAAATTGCGCGCGGAATAGCCAAGGGATTAGCATATTTACATGAAGAATGCAAAGAGTGCATCCTGCATTGCGACATCAAGCCAGAGAACATACTCTTGGATGGTGCATTTTGTCCCAAGGTTGCAGATTTTGGCATGGCCAAGCTTTTAGGCCGGGACTTCAGCCGAGTGCTGACCACTATGAGAGGAACCTTTGGATACCTTGCTCCAGAATGGATAGAGGGCATAGCTATAACAGCAAAAGCTGATGTTTACAGCTACGGCATGACAGTCTTGGAAATTATATCTGGTTGCAGAAATAGTCACCAAGCTGAAATCAGTCGAGTAGGTTATTTTCCTATTATGGTTGCAACTAAGATAAGAGAGGATGGTGATGTGCTTAGCTTACTGGACCCTAAATTGAATGGCGATGCTGACATAGAAGAACTATATAGATTGTGCAAAGTTGCTTGCTGGTGTATTCAAGAGAACGAGGGATCTAGACCATCGATGGTGCATGTTGTTCTAGCCCTAGAAGGGGTACTGGAGGTAAGTGTGCCACCAATTCCAAGATTTCTTCAATCACTTTTCCCCACTGCCGACACCATCATAAGTTCCTATGCTGAAAAGTGAAGCTATATAAGCAGTTGTCCAATCTCGTTGGATAGATGGCGAAATGAAAACCACTTGAACAATGACTTTCATCATCTTCTCATGTTTAGTTTCTAAATGTATCCTTATTTCCCTCTTCTGTAGCTATGAAGATTAGATCATCTTTACTGCTCTCGGTGACAAATGAGGATATTCGCTACAGGCCCAAAACATTTTTCATTTTTTTTTGTTTTTATAAAATTGTAAATTTATGTATATTTAAACTATGAGTCGAGCTTTGACGTTTTTTTTATGAAAGAATTTTGGCATTTTTAGCCAGAGAAGTATATAAACTTTTTGAATTTTTGAACATATGAGTATTTTAGTTATTTTTGACCTCAAAAATAAGAAAACTTAATTTATAAATTAAATATATTTAAATTAATAGTTTTATAACAAATAAAAAATTTTGGACCCGGTGGAAAATGACCATATTTGTGACCCGGTGCGATAAAAAAGGAAATATGGTTTATAGAAGTTGGTGTCCTTTATATAAAATTGATGAACTTTTGTTTTCGTTTTTTGTCTGTGTTTTTGCGTCCCGTCCGTGAATTTGAGGAACTATAATTTTTTTAGTAATTTCGTCGGTGATGTCAAAAGAATTATATTTTAGGAACAGATCCTCCAGGTCCATCCTATGGAAATGGTTACCGAACCATTGGGCCCACCTATTGCGAACTTGAAATTCAACTCGAGCATTGTTTTTGCATTTTTCTGTATATCATAGCACCCAAAGTTGTTTCAACTCCCTTATTTGGGTAAGCTATACCATTTACGAATATATAATCATACCTAAATTATGGAAACATTTAATCCAATTATAGATTCATTGAAACATTATAATAATTCTTAAAATCATTCATTTAAGTCACAAAAAGTTTTAGACATTGAATAATAAATGTAGAAGTAGTATGTAATTCTAAAATTAGTATGTAATTCTAATATGTTGATTGTACACTTTTATTACATAGAAGTTATACATATTTTGTATAACGATTAGTCCCAAATATTCTCATAAGTTTTTGCCTTCATTTTGGGTGTGTTTTGGGAATAGATAAAACTTTAGATAAAAAGTTGTACAGATTAGAAATTGTCAAATGATGTGATATGATAAGGGTAATGATGAGAAATAAATAGGATAAAGTTGAGATAAATAGTTTAGTTGTGTTGGTAGTTGTGCAGAAATGATTGAGAAGTATAGTAATTATATAGAAAAATGTGAAAAAATGATTAAAAATAGGATAGTTATGGAGAGTGAAAAGTTTTAGATTGAAAAATTTTAACTTGACAATTTTTACTTATTAATAAACACACTCTTTAAATATATCTATGATATACCACCTGCAGCTGGTGCATGTGCCAAGGGTAATGTGCCCCTTAGCTTGAGGTCAATAGCTCGAATCCTATTTCCCTCTTTAGTTGGAAAAAGATTCTTACAGAAAAAGTCCTCCGAAATGGGTGGTTTTAAAACTTCCCCCAGAATGTGGGGGTTTTGAGATTTCCTCCCTAGAAATGGAAATATTGTAGAAAATTTCTTCCATGGATGACGGTTAATAGTATGTAATAGTCATCCATTGTCAAGAAACGGATGGGATTTATGGGTTATGCAGGAGAGCCATTTTTTTAAAATATAAAAAAATGGTGGAGATTAATGGCATTAATCTTAGCCATTTAGCAAGCCATCAGTATAAAATAGGCGATACATGAGGTGGGTTTGACATTGTTTAAAACAAGAGAGGTTGCGTGGGAGACAACAACATAGACGAAGGAAGAAGAAATAGTTTTTGTAGATAAGCTGTGTAAAATAATTTGTTTGTTAATCTCGTTCATTTTATATTATACGCAAGTTACTTCTCAGATCTAATCCATTCATAATATTGCTAGCATGGCTAATTAGTCATAGGAGTATTATTGAAATATTTGATGTTGAAATTTTACTTATTTCAATGAGAAGTAGCAAATAAAGAGTAGAAAATGCTATATGATAAAATAAACACATTTCTGAGCATAATTAGAGAATTTTGACCATATAATAACAAGATAATTATATGTTTAGCTTGTTTGCAAAATTTCAACTTGATCAGACTAAAAGATTTTTAGATATAATAACTTTTATGAAGATTTAAAGTAGTAAATATGTATTTTAAGGATAAAACACAAAAAAATAACTATAGGAAAATACAGATGCAAAAAAATTAATTTGACCAGTTAGAAACACTATTTGAGATATTTTATAGTATATATGATGAATTAATTCTGTTAAAATTAGTTTATATAGCTATTGGAAGTGATATTTAATTTTAACCTTTTATTAAATCTTTTATGTCAAATTTGATGATAAAGATGTTATTTTGATAAATGAACCATCCAGATTATAAAACATAATTTTTTAAGCTTACTCCTAAAATTTCAGATGAAATAGATACTTATATTAAGAGATATAAGCTATTATATTCAGAGAATACAGACCATTGAAATAAATAAATAAATAAATAATAAAAGCTTTTAGACTGGTAGGCTAAGCCCATCTGGATGAGCCCAGTGAACCAAGAAGCTCAAGCTCAAGTCTAAGCCCACAGAAACAAAGCCTAAGCTCACAAAAACAAAGCCTAGCCTACATAAGCAAGCTAGCCCAACTTCCGAGCATAGGATTTAGCCCACCTGTGCCAGCCCAGCACAGGTTCAGCTCACCAGAAACAGCCCATTGGCGGCCGGGCGGCCAAAAAAAAAAAGAAAAAAATCTAAAAAATTAAATCAAATATTTAAAAATATAAAGGAGTCCAAATTTGTTTTTTAGATAAAAAAATAAAATTATTTAAAAGTGGAATAGTATAAGGATAAACAGAAGAAAATAGAATTTTGACCGATTAAAATTATGAGAAATTTTGGAAAAAGTCATAAATGAAATTTAAATAATATTTATGAAAATCAGAGTGAAATACTGAACATATTGTGATAAAAATTACGGAAAGAGACTTGAAGCTACTACAAGAAATTGGAAAAGAGGAGTTTTAAAATCCACTTAAAGGTAAGTAAATTTTTACCAAAGCACGACTTTGAAAATATATGAATATTGTGATTTGCTATGAAATGTAATTATGTATTTAAATTGAAATTTTCTTTCAAGTTGGTTTATTCAAATATGAGCATTATTATTTCAAAATCATGTTAAATAGTGAATTTAAGTGGTGCATTAATTACAGTGCATGAGCATGATGCATAATTGCATATTGGATCTATCACCAAGGAGTAAAGCAGTATGGTAGTACCTGGATAGCGACCTCAGGACTACTAAAGAAGATGAGTTAGCTCATGAATGTGTAGCACAGTTGAACGTGAGCACAAGCAGATGACAATGTCCTCAGCGTTAATACATGATTTAGAATTGACATATGTATGCACATGTATGAAGATTTTTAAATTTTTATTAATTAGAGTTTATTGTGCATAAAAGAAAATATAGATGTTGTGTTTGTTTTTAAAAAATCAAAGTAATTGCAAAATAAATTTTGTAAAAAAAAAATGACTCTTCGGCATGACCCATAAATCCCATCCGTTTCTTAAAAACGGATGGTTGTTGCATAATATGCCCCGTTGTAATATCAATTTATCACATTATATAAATAGAAATAAAAAAAAATTATATCTATGAAATTTCAATAATACTAAACATACTTAAGTATTTTGCCACTATGGAAAAAAGATACACGTACAAAATATGGTGCATAAAGCCCCACTGCTTCACATCAGGCACCCATAATCTTTCCATTTCAATCTCAAAAAATGGCCCGATATCCTCAAGTTAAATTCCTACATCCACGTTACACTTCATATTCTTATTTTTTAAAATTGGTTTTTTAACTACTTTTTGATAATTATATATTATGACATACTAGTATTACAATATAGCATATTTACGCCCCTCACGCTTTTGAGGAAAATTTCCTAAATATACTTCTATACTAGAGAAAATTCTATAGAACTCTCATTTCAAAGGAAATTATAAAATCACCACTACAATGGACTAATTGGCAACAATTCTCATCCATGGGGAGGATTCATAACCATGAATATCAGCCTCTCTTAGTTACCATTCGGGCAATAGTCCCCTGGCTATATATATCCTATCTTAGGACAATACTATTTAAAGTTGTTTTTTACATCAAACTATTTTATTACGTTGAATTTATAACATTTTCAAATAGAATTCATACACATAACCAATTGAGATGAAAACTGGCATGACAATAGATTACATAATTTGAGATATAATGGGTAAAGTAGATTATAATTTTATAATCATGTGATGTCCATTTTGAAGTAACTGCACAGTAATTGTGGTGCAGTGAAGCTGCACTTAAATATTTTAAAATGTCACTGATTTTTAAAAATCCGAAATAAATATCTAAAAAACTTCAAAAATGGTAAAAATTAATATACATGTGAAATACAATTAGAAGAACATTTGCGCAAACAAATCTTTAAAAAATAGATGTATGCGCTCAGGAGCATTGAGGCTCAATGCTCTCGAGTGCACCTAATTAGCACCCCCAGTATAACACATCTATTCTTGCAGATGATGCACTTTTGTTTACCAAAGTCACAAAAGAAGAGATCGAACATTTAAAGTCTATTTTGCAAATTTATGGGGCAGGTACGGATCAACAAGTAAACATGGAAAAAACAGCCTTTTATAGTAAAAATACAAAGGACTACACTAAGGCAGAAGTTGAGAAACAGTTTGGGGCTCAAGGGAGGAAAATTCAAATCTATCTTGGTTTATCGGACTGCCTTGGGAGGTCAAAAGTGTAAGTATTCCAAAGTATAAAAGAAAGAATTTGGAAGAAGGTTCAGGGGTGGCAGCACAAATTGCTTTCATGTGGAGAAAAGGAGATCTTAATCAAAGTTATGGCACAAGCAATCCTAAATTATGCCATGAGTTCGTTTCTCCTACCAAAGAAATTATGTGAAGATTTTAATGCAATTCTAAGCAAATTCTGGTGGGGTGTAAAGGAAGGGAGAAGAAAGATAAGTTGGGTTTCATTGAGTAATATGTGCAAGTCTAAACTAAGTGGAGAAATGGGCTTTAAAGACTTCAAAATTTTCAACATAGCGCTTTTAGCTAAGCAAGCTTGGAGACTAGCAACCCATCAGGATAATTTATGCCATGATGTGCTCAAAGCTAGATACTTTAACAGCAACTTTTGGAGCAGCTGGCTACAACCCAATTCATCCCATGTTTGGCAAAGTATTATGAAGGCTAGAGACGCAATAAAACAGGGATGTAGGTGGCGCATTGGGAATGGCTCCAAGTCAGTTTCTTTAAAGACAAATGGACAAATCTTAATCTGATTCAGGTCAGCCCACTCCCATTAGAAATTTTAGAAGAAGTAAAAGTCGCAAATTTTATTGATAAGGAGAAAGGAGAGTGGATTGAGGATAAAATAAAGATGGTTGTGGGAGATTATGGCTTAAAAATCATTCGTCGGATCCCTTTACCAAATTTGGAGGTAGATGATATTCTATTTTGGAATGCTGAAGAAAATAGTAGGTTTACAGTCAAATCTGCATATCATTTTATCCAGAATGGGGAAGTACAAGAATAGTGTGTTCGATTACAACACAATCACGAACAACAAAAGGTTATCAGGCTTCTCTGGAGAATGAAAATTCCCCCAAAGGTTTTAATCTTTGGATGGAGAATGATCAATGGCTCACTGCCCATGAAGTCTAATTTGATCAATGGCATATGTGACCTCTGCCAGACTGAAACCGAGGACCTCTTCCATGGTTGTGTCCAAGAACTAAAGAAGCGTTGATCACCAGCTAGTAAGGAAACTTACTCCAAAAAATTCTACAAATCTTCTCATCTATTAGACCGCTACATGAGTTCACAAAACCAAATTTAAAAGGTATGTTAGATCTTTTTTTGGCGTCTTGTTGGAGAATATGGCTGTTCAGAAATGCTGAGAGAATAGGTGGAAACCCTTTTCCAATTTTTGAAATTGCAAATTGGAGGAAAAGGTTCATTCATCAATGCAGATCTTCTCAGCCTCTGATGCAGAAAAGTCCAGATGCCTAAATAAATCAAGTAAGATGGAGACCACTTGCTACAGATAAAATCAAGCTTATTGTGGATGCAAGTTTCAGTAGCAAGGATAACTAGTGTGAATTGGGTGCTGTGTTATGAGACTCGTATGGGAAGCTTTTGGCTTTCAAATGTTGGACTTGGAGAGGTGTTATGTACCCACTATCGTTGGAAACCCATGCAATGTTGTTCATTTTGGAATGGCTAAAAGAACTGAATCACAACGAGGCCATATGTGAGACTGATTCTCTTCTCCTGTATAATGTGCTCACTGATGATGGTGCTACTTTCTCCACTGTTCAACTTCTAATAGATAGAATTAAAAATCTATCTAGAAATTTTGGTTTTTGTAATTTCTCACATGTTTCACGAATAAACAACTATGTCGCATATAACACAGTCAAATTAGCTTTACAACAACATTTTGGGATGTATACTTAGAGTCAATTCCCTCAAAGCGTTATAACTGCCATGAATGCAGACATTGATATTTTTTTGAATACAGTCTCACTCCTAGTTTTTAGCAATGTTGTTGAAGATTGAGAGTGGATCCTTTGCCCTAAAAAAATGTTTAGATGCTTAAGTGTGGCACTGAAAAAAAGCTGCTTTGGATTCCCATATTTTAATGCTAAATTTTTTGCTCACCTCTACATCTTTAGGTCGTGTTTGAGAATATATAAAACTTTCTCTAAAAAATTTTAGAGAGTAAAAGTTGTTAAATAATATGGTATGATAGAGGTAATGATGAGGAGTAAATAGGATAGGTAAAACTAGATAGGTTAGTTATATGGATAGTTGTGTAGAAATGATTGAAAAGTGGGGTAGTTATATAAGAAAATGTGAAAAAATAATTAAAAAATATGATAATTGTAAAGAGTGAAAAAATTTAGATTAAAAAGTTTTAACTTGATATTATACCAATTGTCAAACGCACCCTAAACGGAAAGTCCAAAAAAACAGTGAAGGCAACCGAGATGTGTATGAGTAATAATGAGAAAAATCTAACGGCGAGAGAAAACCCACTTTTAAATAGTGCTAAGTAAGATTTTAAAAATTCTGCATAATTTTTTTTAATCTTTTCAGTATCTTTTATATACGGTGTGATATCCTCTAGATGTCATTTTTTATTTTTTACACATCTTTGTATAAATTGTCATATTTCTACTACTCTCTTTTTGTGGGTTGTCATTTAACAAATTTTTTGATTGATCTAGTAGCTTATTGTAGCCCATTGGTATTTCACCTAGGGTGGGCCACGGTGGGTAAAGTTTTTCTCGCTGTTAAAATTTCCTAGTTCATTTCTCCGACACGTGACTCTAGCGATCACTAACTCCGTGCTACAAGTCCTCTAAAAATAGGGAGGACGGAGATTGCCGACGCGTTTTTGTTAAAGCCCCACAAATAATAGAGAGACAGTATGACTGTTACTTTTAGTCTGCGCGACGCGTTTCTATCAATGCCCCGCAAACAATTCAGGTGAACAGACTGGTGCCCCAGTGGCACGATGCCGTGCCAGGTGCTGCTGTGGTCACGGTTTCGAAGCCCGCTGGAAAAACAGGATTGTACAGATTGGTCCTCCATTGTGTTAAGAGTTTACAGATTGGTCCCTCTATTAGGTGAGGGCTGTGAAAGAATTCTTGTCCCTCCATTTTCTCACGATTAAAATTTCCTCATTCATTACTCCAACACATTACTCTAGCCACCACTGACTAGGGGTGTTAACGGATCGGGTTGAACGGGTTGGAGCCTAATCCTAATCCTAACCCATTTAATATATCTCAACCCTAATCCGTTTATTAACCCATTTAAAAAACTTCAACCCTAACCCATTTACAACCCATTTAATAAACGGATTAACGGGTTGTTAACGGGTTGTGTTTGTTACTAATTTTCATGCTAAAAATTTTCAATAAAATCTGTAAATTTAAATAAATTAAATAATTTGAAGCTAACATACTTGAATTTAATTTATTTTAGCTTGAAAACATCAGCACCAATCTCAAGTCATCTCTTTAATGTCAATTCCTATTATAAATATTATATATATATTATAATATATTATATTAAATGAGTTATACGGGTTGAACGGGTTGGACGAGTTAAATAAACGGGTTGGACGGGTTGATGGGTTGCGAAACCTCAACCCTAATCTGTTTATTTAATTAAATGGTTGAACGGGTTGGCGGATCATAACCCATTTATTCAAAAATCCCAACCCAAACTCATTTATTAACGGGTTGAACGAGCGGGTTAATGGGTTGACCATGACCATTAACACCCCTACCACTGACTCCGTGCGATAGTTCCTCAGAAACAGAGAGGACGGAGAAAAGTTTTTGTTGAAGATTAGTCCTCTATTGTGTGAGAGTTTACAGATTGGTCCCTCTATTAGGTGAGGGTTGTGAAAGAATTCTTGTCTCTCCATTGGGGATGTTTGGTAATGTGTAAAATTTTGGAATTGTGGAAACGATGGGAAATAAAAAAGAAAATATTTTGATAAATGTGTGAGCGATAGGAAATGATAAAGGTATAGTTAGAATAAATAGGTTTGTTGTATATAGTTGATAGTAAAAATGATTGAAATATAGGGGTAAAAGTAAAAAAAATAGTGTGATTGATGAAGTAATAATTAGCCTTGGAAAATCAAATCCCATAAGAAAACCATAGTTTACACACTCAAATATTACCCAACGTCCCCTTTCTCACGGTTAAAATTTCCACATTCATTACTCCAACACGTGACTCTAGCCACTGCTGCGTGCGATAGTTCCTTAAAAACAGAGAGGACGGAGAAAAGTTGGCATGACGTGTTTTTGTTAAAGCCCCACAAAAATTTTTATTATAAATTTTTAACAATAAAAAATTTTAATCCTTTTCCATGTGAGAAGAGGGGGACGCGTGAAAATTATTGATTTCTGAAAATTGGTGAATATATAAATATAATAATTTGAAAATGGTAAATTTGATATATGAAATATATACAACTTGGTGAATTGTCCCACTATTCACAACTTTATGGAGCTTTTCCAGTGAATGCACCGAAGGAAGCCAGTGGACAAATCCAAGGTGACTTTGCTTTTGTGACGACTACAGTCAATGTCAATGCCCGACAGATAATCAAGCTGAACAATAATTGTAAATTGTGCGAATATTTGTGTACTACACTATGAATCATTGGAATTGGCGGCAAAGAAAAATTATCTATCATTCTGCATTTTTTATCCAATCGGCGTCCGGGAAGAGGGGCTGGTGCATTGATGCATACAACTATTTTATTTTATTTTATTCGAATTTTTTTACAAAAAGATTAATATATGTGTATTTAACATATATATCAATGTTTACTAATTCTGGAGATTTTTAGATTTTTAAAAATCAGTGACTTTTTAGCAAATTTAAATTACTAAAAATGCCATTAATTTTTAAAAATTTAAAAAAATCTAAAAGTATCAAAAAATGGTAAAAATTGATACATATGTTAAATACACCTAGATTAATAGCTTCATAAAAAAAAATTTCAAAAAAATTTCAAAAAAATAGGTGTAGTATGCATGCGATAGCACTCCCAGTGAGAGCGGAAAAAGTGACAAAATTTACATGAATCTGCCAATTTTTACACTTTCCTTCTATACAATGTGATGGCATCTTTGTTTCTTTTTTGATTCAAGTGATGACATCTTGATTATGGAGCATCGAAGCATAAAATGCACACAGCATGCTAGCGACTTTCATTTTTTTTTAGTTTTGATATTTTTTATTTTCTTTTCATTTATATGTGCGCTCAAATTTATTTCAAATTCATTTCAATTAGATATTATCTAAGATAATTTTAATAACAAGAAAATTGAACCAATTAAGTCATTTTTTCTTAGGACAAGCTTAGAGGGACTAGGGAAACTTTTTTCAATTTCGGTTAAAAATTTTTATATGTTTATGTGTCTTATGGAGACTTTAAAACTAGATATGATCCAGTCAACCCATGCCAAAAAAACGATTTCGAAAATCTTTTCTTTTGTTTTTAAATAAACTTATTTATCTAAGTGTATTTAATATATAAATTAAAATTTATCATTTTTAAAAAATGCACAGATTTTTTTGTGTTTAAACATTAGGTATTTTTAATAATTAAAATGGCTAAAATACCCTCATGTTTAAATTTTAAAACAAATATATTCATATCTTCAAAAATAATAAAACTTAATTTATATATTAAATACATCTATATTAACAAATTCATGAGAAAAAGCAAAAAAAATTAATCCGTTTTTTTGACATGAGTTAAATAAGTCATTACTTAGCACAAATCATATCTCCTTTAAAAAAATATACTCATACTAAAAAGATAAAACTTAAAATTTTTTATGTTCTGTAATAAAAGCTTTTATGTTTCAACAATATTTACATCCTCAAATCCCACTTTTTCCCTTATACTTTACCCATTATTGTATCATATTATTTTATCATTTTTCAAAAATATTAAAAGTCCACACTTATCACTTCTTCCCTGTACCGATTAGCAAACAGATAAACAACAATGTCACATCTTACGCAGAAGAAGCGTCATCAGAATTTTACCACGTGCATTGGTGCGTTTGGCAATTTCGAACAAAATGTTGGAAATTGGGCAAATTCCACTTATGCTTATAAATTTTTCCTTTAACTTCAATTATCCTCATGAAAATTCAAAAATGTGTCATAGACTTATAAATTTTTATCCTAATTTTACATATACTCACTCCATTAGCAATTCAGTAATCAGGTCGTTAGCTCTCCTATCAAATGATGAAAATTCCAAAGTCCTGATATAATTTTATGTTGCTTTAATCAAAGTTAAAAATTCATGTTTAAATAATATATTATTTTGTAATTATAGAATTACTAAAAATCATTATAATATAAATTTTTAGATATAAAATCATAATTAAATATAGATATATTCGTCATTTCACAAGAAGGTAATAGTTTTTTAACGAATCCTTAATGGCATAGGCATGTGTGAAATTAAGACGAACATTTATGGGCATAGGAGACATTCTTAAAAATTTATGGATATAAGTAGAATTAGAGATAAAATTCATTGATATATAAGAAATTTACACGAAAAGTTATTTACGAAAAAGTGTACGAAAGTTAAGACATTAATGTGTTAAGACAAGAATAATAATTAGGACTAAAAAAAATTTGTATTAAAAAATATGCATAAATGATTGAAAAGTGAAGTACTTATATAGTAAAAATGCATAAAAAGGATTGTAAAGAAGGGTATTTTTTGATGGAAAAAAAAGGGTATTTATATTTGAAAGTGTAGGACGCGGTTAGGACGATCGTCAACTGTTACAATCCGCAAAGGTATGGGTAGGGTATTAATAATAATGGTCGACCTGTTAACCCACTTGTTCAACCTATTTATAAATGAGTTTGAGTTAGAATTTTAAAATAAATGAGTTATGATCTGTCAAGTCATTCAATCATTTAATTAAATAAACTAGTTAGGGTCGAGATTTTATAACCAGTCAACCTATTTAATAACCCATTTAACTTATTTAATCAATTCAACCCATTTAATTTATTTAACCCATTACAGTTGTATATATACAAATGTAAATCCTTCGGTTATTTTCCCTGCTAAATCTTCATCTTGTCACCTAATTTTTATTTTTACACTGTTGTCCTAATTTCATTTTCTTATTACTGCACTATTTCCATTTCTCTTGCCCTAAAAATACCCTCTTGTCTCTTCTTGTGAGATTATTATCTGCGAGAGTCTAAGTATTCAGGTCATTTAGTATACAACCCATTAATAATCTGCTAAACTGTTTATTAAATGAGTTAGAATTGAGATTTTTTAAATAAGTTAATAAACAAATTAAGATTAAAATTAAAATTAGGATTAAATTCTAACACATCCAACCCAATCCCTTTGCACCCATTGGTGTGGGTAAAGGTCCCGTAGGAAAAGGTTCTTTTTTCTGTTTTTTGTTTTTTCAAGACATGCCCATAATTCTCTCGCGTGTCGTAGTTGCTGGTGTGGTGCTCCAGTAACGTTAGTACATTCTGCCCCCTTCTGCCACAATGTCAAATATTTACAACATTAATTTCTTTTTTAATGTTATATTTATTTTAAATGAAATATTCAAAATGATTATTAACAAAAATAAATTAATTATTAAAATATTTAGAACTAGAATTATAAATAATTTATATCAATTAAATATATTATTTAAAATATTAAGAAAATTAATACTATTCAACTCGTTTTTGAAAGGATCGATCTACTTTATTCCGATTTTTGTTAAGAATTTGTAGATGTCTCCATGTCTTATTGAGATCTTAGAATGGATGACACATTACTTTTTTTTTGATAAGTATAATGTTTCAAATTTTTCATATAATCTGTCTAACTAGATTACTTTGAAAATTTTCATATTAAATTATAAACATGCACATGATATTAAAGTTGTCTAATAAATTTCATTTGAATCTACAGCCAAGCATTGCGGTCATACGTTAACTTGTAAAGATAAAATTTGGATTTTTATCTATAACTTAGTTATAGATATATACAATTACATTCTTTTAATTTTTATGTAATTTTGAATTTCATCAGTATCAATTTAAAAATAGGATATATCATTTTTAAAATTTATAATTTATACGAGAACCCTTCATGTCAAGTCGAACTACATCGTATGACGTTGAAGTCTACTGAAAAATGGAACCCACGAAAGTCAAAATGTAATGTGACATTATATAACAGTTATTTATTAAAAATCATATTTTAGGTAAATTATAAGTAAAAAAATAATTTTAAAATCTATATTTATATTAAACTATTTTATTAGATTGATTTTATACAATTTTAAGATGGGGCTGGTATGCATGTTTGTTTTGGATGAAACTTGGTATTCAATTAAGGTAAATGATTCTAAATACTATTGGTCAGGTAGATGTTAAGTTCATGATCACATGGGGCTTATTATGTAGTGGTCTGCAATAGTTCGAATGCTCTTGAACATTTCGTTTTATATACAACGAACAAAATATAAATATATAACTTCATTTTAAGTATGTAAATCATGTTAAACTTGAGTAGTATTAAAATCTTATATATATTAAGTATGTAAATCTTGTTAAACTTGAGTAGTATTAAAAATTTATACATATATAACCTATATGATATAGCCAACAGCGTATCGTTGGGTCAAAATAAGTTCTACATGCACTTAAATATATTAATACTTTATATAATTATTTATTCATGCATAAATTATAATTTAGATAGTTTATATATTAAAAAAATAATTTTAAAATTATTATATACATCTAACTATTTTCTCGATGAACATATACATCAAATTCTTTTATTATATTAATTTTGTAACATTTTCAGACGAGACCCATATGCATATTTAATTTGGATGAAAATTGGTATGCTAATAAAATAAATAATTTTAAATATAACGATAAAATATATTATCATTTTATGATCAAGTAAGGCATGTTTAGAGCCAACTGTACAGTAAATCTGCGTCATTTGAGAATGTTGTTCTATGTGGAGCTTTGCCGGTAATTTTGAAGTCGATGATAATATGTTTATATATTTTATATAAAGGGTGTGTTTTGTAAGTAATAAAATTTTTAAGAAAAAATTATTGGTGTAAAAGTTTTTAGAGTGAGAGAAAATGATGTCATAAGATAAGGATAATAATAAAAAATAAAAAAAATAAAATTAAAATGGATTGGTTAGTTGTACTTGTAGTTATGTAAAAACGATTGAAAATTAAGATGGTTGTATATTAAGACATGAAAAAATAATTAAAAACAAAGTGGTTGTAGAGAATGAAAGTTTTAAATTGAAAAATTTTAGTTTGAAAAATTTTTGGTGTAAAACTACAAATGATTTACATCAACTACAATATATTATCTAAATTATTAAATATATTTTCATGTGTGGTTCATAAAATTTTCATATATGAAAAATAAAATTAAAAATTCAATTAGAATATTTAAAATTTCACAGCTAAGTAGTGAATGTATTTTAATATAATTTTCTTTAAAATTTTTAATTATAGTCAAGCCAACAGAATTCTTGTAATTAAATCAAGGTTTGGGACGTATAATTTTATATTCTATTCGCCATATATATTATAGACATGAAAATTTAAACATGATATATTATGTTTCAAATTAATATTAGTGCAATTTAAAATTAGATAAAAATACTTGGTTAACCAAAGCTAATATAACAAACAACAAACGCTAACTAGAGATAATTAGAGCTAAACAAACCTAACTAAACATTAACTTTCATTTCTCAAATACTAATATTTATTGAAAACCCTTAGTGTGCTTCCAAGGACCATATCAGTTTATTTAATTAAATCCTTTTAATTTGAAGCTTAGTTATGTAATCTTACTAAAACTAAATGAAGTTAATTTCTATTTTTAAGATGGTAACTGGTATTTAATAATCTAAGGATGTGTTAGGGAAGTGATAAAATTTTTAGATGAAAAGTTTTTGTATAAAAATTTTTAAATTTGAAAAAAATGATGTGATATGGTAAGGATAATGACAATGAGTAAAGAAAATAAATTTAAAACAAATAGGTCGGTTATATGGATAATTGTCTAAAAATATTTAAAAAGTATGTTAGTTGCATAGAAAAATGTGAAAAATAATTAAAAATAGAATTATTATGGAGAGTAAAAAGTTTTAGCTTTGAGATTTTTTATTACTACAAAACACACTCTTAATATGTTTGCAAGTGTTATCTAAACTGTGACACTCTTCTTCTTTTTTTTTTTGTTTGATGGGTTAAACTGTGACACTCTTAATAGAGGGCTAATCCAAAAAATATATTTTTTAATTTTTTTCAGTTTTTTTTCATGAACATATGAAGCTAGGTGTATTTAACCTATAAATCAAGTTTTATCAGTTAGATGATTTTAAGTATTTTTTTTCAAAATTTTGAACACGGTGGCCTTTTCGTAAATTCCTGGTTCGAAATTAAGGAAAATGTCACTATGTTTAAAAATTCAAAAAAATACTTAAAATGATCCAATAATGGCAATTTTTAGTTTGTAGGTTAAATACACCTAACTTTGGGTGTGTTTGGGAATGAATAAAATTTTTGACGAAAAGTTGTAAAAAGTAGAAGTTGTTAAATGATGTGATATGATAAGGATAATGATGGGGAGTAAATAGGATAAAATTGAAATAGATAGGTTAGTTGTGTTGGTAGTTATGTAGAAATGATTAAAAAGTAGGATAGTTGTATAGAAAATGTGAAGAAATAATTAAAAAAAGATAATTGTGGATATTGAAAAATTTTAGATTGAAAAGTTTTAATTTGACATTTTTTATTCGATACCAAACATACCCTTTATATGTTCAAAAAAAAAATAATAAAAAAAAATATATGTTTTTTTGGTGGGCTAACTTTACATGTTCATCTATTATATTTAGAATTATTTATTTATTATAATACTAATTTCCACCTAAATTGCCTGTGCATATAGGCTCCCCCATTAGAAGATGTTACAAAATCAATGTAATAGCATAGTTATTTTTTCATTATGCAAACTATGTAGGACATAATTTATACATAGATAAATAATGGTATAGGTTATTAATCTATCTAAGAAAATGTACTAAAAATTTTGAGCCAAACGTAACATGACTTATGGTACATTGCATAGCCCTAGGGAGGAATCATGTAAAATTACCCCTTATCAATAAGGGTTTTGAACGTGCCCAGCTCCCTCCCCGTGAGCCCTAGTAAGTTACCACAACCCCAAATGCATAGTTGCAAAAAGAAAAGAATTTAACCTATTCCATTTCTGTTATTAAAATTATAAATAAAATTTAAAAATCCAGGTTAAGATTGAAAGCTTCCATGATCGCCTAAGTATTAAAATATTCCTTTTATATAAATGTCATGCTTCTTCTATTAGTTATGATCATTTACGACCCATTGGCATTTTTGACTAGTCTTAAACCACATTTGTTGTCATTTTTTTGAAGTTTTTGTTTCTTGAAATTGTAAATCCATGTGTATGTAAACTAAGATTTATCATTTGTAGGTATGTAAAATTTTTGAATTTTAAATATAGGGGCATTGTAGCTAGGTTAAAATGACCATAATATCCTTGTGTGTATAATTCAAAAAAAGTATTCACCCAAAGATGAAAAATCTTGGTTCAGGGATAATATATATTTAGACTTATAATTTTAAAAAGAAAAACTAAAAAATTTAAACAATTGTATTTTAAATCCGGGACATTTATTATACTTTAAAAATTTTCTGGATTGATCAAGTGGCCTCTTTGCTTGATTTCACCCATGGTGGGCTCACCGTTTAATTTTCCTCATTTATTCCTTCCATACTTCACTCTTTTATTAAAAAAAAAAAAAATTGGACCCATATTTTTTAAAAAAATAATAATAATGGTAAAAGTCTTTACTGCAACCTAACAAAGTAGTTGGTACTAGGGAGAGCTGGAAGGGCATCAAAAATGAATTAAATGAGCCGAGTCAGAACAGAGTTCATCAAGCATACAACTTGGTAGATTGTCCCACCATTCACAACTTCATGGAGCTTTTCTAGGGAATACACCGAAGACAGTGGCTTTGCTTTTGTAACCACTACAGTCAATGTCAATGCCCGACAGATAATCGAGCTGAACAATAATTGTAAATAGTACGAATATTTTTATACTACACTTTGAATCATTGGCATCGAGGGGAAAGAAAAATTATCTATCATTCTGCATATTTTTTTCAATCAGCGTCTAGGAAGAGCGGGAAAACTGACAAAATTCAAAATGATTATGGAGCATCGCAGCATACAATTCACAGCATGCTAGCAACTTTCATTTTTTTAGTTCTGATTTTTTTATTTTCTTTTCATTTATACTTGCACTCAAATATATACATATCAAAATTTATCAATTTTGAATTATTATACATATTTTTGTAAATTTTTAACAATAAAAAATTTTCATCCTTTTCCATCTGAGAAGAGGGGGAGACGTGTGAAAATTATTGATTTTTGAAAATTGGTAAAAAATATATATATATAATAATTCGAAAATGGTAAATTTGATATATGAAATATATACACTTCGACCCAGACGCAAATGAAAAGAAAACAAAAGAAATTATAAAAAACTGAAAAAAAGATGTGCCATGCATTCGTATGCTATCGCGCCTCCTTAATTATATTACCTCGTTATCATACTTTTCAGTTGTTTCTCCACATCTTTGTACAAATGTAATATTTCTTTTAATCCCTTGCCTAGAAATTGGCTGTCACTTACGAAATTTTCTGCATTCATTGGTAGACTACTTGCTTAATTTCACCAGTGGTGTGCCATTTTGGGTAATTTTTTTCTCAAATTTCAATTTCCCTCTTTTATTTTTTTCCCACATAGAAAAACGGAAAAGTGAGCATCACTGTATGAGAATCAAAGTGACTCTGTTTTCGTAACCATCGTAGTCAATGACAATGCCTCAGATAATTGAGCTGCATAGTAATGCAGATACCCTTCCGAAGAGAGCCAACAATCAAGGAAAGAGCCCCATTATGATTATTGTAGCCTATTTGTCATTCAACAAATTTTCTGGACTGATCCAGTAGGCTATTGTAGCCTATTTGTATTTCACCTATGGTGGGCCATTGTGGGCAAAGTTTTTCTTACCGTTTAATTTTCCTCGTTTATTACTTTGACATAATAGGATGTTAACGGATCATGTAATCATTTATTAACCAATTTAAAAACTCCAATTCTAACTTATTTAATAAATAAGTTGGTCCTAACAAGTTGTATAGCAGAAAACCTGAAATCTTAGACTTTGGTAAATGATAATCTATAAAAGAGATGTGAGAGGGTGTTTTTGGCATAGGAAAAATTAAAATATGATGATAACGGAAAAATTAAATTAAGACAGCAACAAGAAAATGAAATTGGGTGGTGGAAGAAAAACTTGATGGGAGAAAATAACTAAAGAGTTTGCACTCATATATATAAGGTTTATATATAAGACTTTAATGGCGTTAAACGAATTGAACGGGTTAAATGTGTTATTAAACGAGTTGACGGGTTATAAAATCTTAATCCTAATTCGTTTATTTAATTAAATGATTGAACGGGTTGATGGATCATAACCTATTTATTAAAAAAGCTCAACCCAAACTCAATTCTAAACAGGTTGGATGAACGGGTTAATAAGTTAACACCTTCTCGGCTCGCAGCATTTGTCTCCAGTCATAAGAAACATTGTCTGCTACTGTTCACAAATTGGGTGTATTTTTTTAGAAATAAATTGGTGTAATCAGGAATGCGATCCCCTGCACCTGGGTGTACTTAGCTTTAGTGCACCCACCCGGGTGCATTAAACCATTTTTTATTTCTTTTAATTTTTTTATACAAGCGTTAATCTAAGTGTATTTAATATATGTATCATTTTTTACCATTTTTGTAGTATTTTAGATATTCATTATTTATTTTTGAAAATAATGACATTTTAGGTAAATTTAAATTACCTAAAATGCCACTGATTTTCAAAAATAAAAAATAAATTTCTAAAATATTTAAAAAATGGTAAAAATTGATACATATGTTAAATACACTTAGATTAACACTTGCATAAAAAAATTTCAAAAAAAAATAAAAAATGAGTTAAAATGGGTTTAATGTACCTGAGTAAACTGAAGCTAAGTGGGTGCGGGGGATAGCGTTCCATGTAATCAGTTTAGAAAAACTTTCTTTTTTTGTCAAGATTGACTAGTTAAAAAATATAAGCAGAGATGTTACAACGCTGTTTCCGAATGAAACAATAAAAGAAAAGACGCACTAGAGCTATTATTACTTTTCCTTAGTTATCTCCCATTTGCGATGAATTTGCCTGAGTAAAGTACGGTTGTATAAAAATAATTAGAAAGTTAAATAATTATATGAAAAAATAAAAAGAAATGATTAGAAATTTCACACATGCTAACCAATTTTATCTCTAATTCCACTTATATTAACTAATTTTCAAATATTCTCAATATACTCACATATTTTGCCAAAATTATTACTGATACTTGCGCCGTTATCTAGAGATCTGTTAAAGAAGCTATTAGCTCCTTTGTAAAATGATAAATATACCTAAGCCCTAACATATTTTTGTTCAATGGTACAAATTTATGTTTAAATAATATATGATTTTATAGTTTTAAAAGTACTAAAAATTTATTTAGATGTAAATTTTTAGCTATAAAATTGTAATTAGAAATAGACTTATTTGTTGTTTCAAAGGAAGCTAATAACCAATTTAACGGATTTTTAACAACATGGGTATAGGTAGTAGGTAAAATGTGTATGTATATTTGGAATTTTTGAAAGTCTATAATTATAAATAAAATTATGAATAAAATTTTTAGTTTTATATGGAATTTTCCCAAAACTGCATTAGTTATATAGAGAGCTACATGGAAAAGGTGAGCAAACTTTTTTTTTTTTTTTGTTACCATTGTCAATCATGATTTATGATTTTGCGACGTATTTTATCAGGGCATTTGTAGAAGTAACATTGCTTCAATTGGTGTGCGAAACCCATTTTTTAGCTCTTCCTGCATGGCCTTGCTCTATAAAGGCGTTACTTTTTCATCTTATATGTATATATTTTAATCATTTTTATATAAATAATTTAATTTATTTTCACTTTATCTTATCCTAATATATTACTCTCTCACTTTTCAAAATATTTACGTCTTCCCTCCTACTTTTCTACTCTAAACAAAATAACTTAATTTATTCAAACTCTATCCATCTCATATCATATCAATCTCTCAATTTTTTTAAGATATTCACATCCTCACTGCCTACTTCTTCAATGCCATATATTATATTTACAACATTATTTTTATTTTGATATTACAACAAATTCATATTATTATTGAAAATTCAAAAAAATTAGTTATTAAAATATTTATATCAGCTAAATATATTATTTAAAATAATTTTTTAATAATAAGAAAGTTGATATTGTTCAACTCACTTTTCTCGAGACATTATTTTTGTTGAATGTATTAAGACCTTCACAAATATACAAATTTCTTTTTTATGTATAGATTTTACAAGCATTTCAATTTTTATTACATTCGAGAGTAACGAGACATTCTTATAAATATTTAGGGGAGACCCATTACTCCTGTATATTCTTGTGGAGGTACATTGCACCATCATATATTTGTGGAGACCATTGCTCCCAATAGAAATAAAGTTTCATAGAAGTATCACGGTTGGGAAAAACCTAAAAATTTACCCAAAATGGCCGACTACAGTTAAAAAATAAAGCAAATAGGCTGCTTAATCAATCAAGAAAAGTTTCTAAATGACAGCGAATATCCCCCAAAGAGATGAAGATACAGGTTACCTACCCGTAGATAACCCCAAATGTCCAGACAAAATCGAAGGCTTGATTGAATATATGGACGACCACAAATTCTGATGGAAACTTACGTCCCGAGTACGATCATCTGCAGAACAAATGAACGGCTTGGATTGATGCGATATGGCCTAGAACATAGTTAAGGCATTCTAGATGGACAGAAAAAGGTAAGACATGTACCAGCAGATGCATTTCAACGGTCAAGAAAGTCTACACATTTTCGTATGCAGAGGAGCGAAATATATGGCCATCAAAACCTTTCAATTCAATAAGGAGGACAGAATTCACCCAGTGACCTGTGTAGATCAAAAGAATGCAGATCTGCGATCTCCGTTTAAAATTGACGGTTCACAAAATTTAGAAGCTTTTAGTTCAAAATGATGAGCATAACAATGGAATAAAGAAACAAAGATATAACCACATAAATAAGAATAACAGTGTGAATGGTTCAGATGATAGCAAATTTGATCGAAAAAGTCATCAACAAAAATCGTAAATGTTACAGTTAAAAATAAAAAGTGCACAAGGAATTCGGTACACGCGCACGCTTAGAGAACTTTCAGGCAGCATGATCAAGCAGAAGAGACGAGCATAAAAGGAAGTCTTTTCTCTGCAGCTGCAGCTCTGCGTAAATCAAATTCATCAGAGTAGATCATTATTCATATCATGGTGTTCTTTGAATCCATCGTCGGCTCCGCTAGCAGCATGATCAAGCAGCAGCTGGTTGATGAAGCTGTTTTTTTGTGGGGCGTGCGGGGGCAGTTCGAATGGATTGAAAGGGAGCTGAGCCGGATCAGTCGTTACTTGAAAGATGCAGATGCAAAGGCAAGAGAAGGGAACGACAGCATCGAAGGGTGGGTGGTGGACGTGATGGGCATCGCTCATGATGCGGACGACGCCATCACTTTCTTCGTGTGGATGGAGGAACAGCGGAAGAGGAGAACGCCCATCCAGAAGTGTTTGTTCTTCGGCTGTGATCTCCTCAACCTGCATAAGGCCGGGGTCCTGATTGAAGTAGTCAAAAATAATATGGAAGAGATATCAAGAAGCAGATCCAACTTCCGCCTTGAGGAAATTAGTGGGGGAGAAAGTCACGAAGCCTCGAGCTCGCGACTGCAGCAGTATCGCAACGCCATCACCGACTTTGAAGAAGACCTATTCGTGGGCTTTGACCATGACATGGCTGCATTCCGGGACAATCTGACGAAGGGAGAGACACGACGCTGCGTGGTTTCCATAGTCGGCATGGGCGGCGCTGGAAAGACGACTCTTGCGAGGAAATTATACAAAGACAGTAACGTAAAAGCTCACTTCGGATCCAACGTTGCCTGGGTTTGTGTCTCCCAAACATATGATATTATGGAGCTTTTGGAGGAAATCGCCGAGCAAATGGTGGGGCGGAAAGGAGAAGACTCGGAAGAGGTATCAGAAAGTAAAAAAAGATTGCAGGAGATTCTATCGAAAAGAAAAGGAAGGAGAGCTGAGAGAGAGATCCAATTGCGGGAGAAGCTTCGTGAGTACCTTGAAAAACTTAAATATCTCATAGTAGTGGATGACATATGGAACACAGAAGCATGGGATCTACTAAAAGGAGCATTTCCAGATGGAAACGAGGGCAGTCGAATCCTTCTGACTTCTCGCAGTATGGATGTTGCACTGTACGCTGATCGGCTAAGCAATCCCCATCAACTGCGTCTTCTCACCAATGAGGAGAGCTGGGCTCTGTTTCTGTACATTGTCTTTCCTCCAATGGAGGAAGAGAATGGCAAGCCTAGCTGTCCAGGCCAACTTGAGGACGTCGCAAGACAGATGGTTGCCAAATGCGGAGGCTTGCCTCTTGCCATCAGGGTGTTAGGAGGCCTTTCATTTACAACTAGCGACGATGCCACTGTGTGGAGGAAGGTGTTGAATCATCACCTGAATTGGCAGTTGTCTAGCAGAACAGAGCACTTAAATGACATACTTGCGTTGAGCTACTTGGACTTGCCGGATTACTTGAAGCCATGCTTCCTGTACGTGGGCTTATTTCCTGAAGACTCCGAGATTTCTGTGGAGGAACTGACGTGGTTGTGGATTGCAGAGGGTTTCATCCAGGCCAGAGAGGAAAGTAGCATGGAGGATGTTGCAGAGCAATGCGTTGAGGAGCTTGCAACAAGGAACATGATTCAGGTTTTATTTTTTTATTGAAAAAACGCGATTTTTATTCAGTACGAAATAATATATAAGCAGAGTTCATGCTTCGCATATAATAGACATGATAGACCAAATATCAAATTATAATTCATTGCCATTTTATTTAGTATCTGTAATAGCTCTTCGCAAGTTGCCTTTGGTATTAACTTGTCCATGAAACTTCTTTCTTTCAAAAAAAACTTCGCCATGAAATCTGTTATTATCTCTCCACAGGAGATATGCAACAGCCACAGTCGTTATGAAACTTCTTTCTTTCTTTCTTAAAAACTTGTCCATGAAACCTGATATTGTCTCTTCACAGGTGATATGCAAAAGCCACAGTCGTTTTATCTTTAACAGATATTGTCGTGTCCATGATATGCTCCGTGTTTTGGCTATAAAAGAGGCTAAAAGGGTTGGCTTGTTTACAACTTGTGATGACCCGCTATTGGTTGAGGATTCATCACATGTTCGTCGTTTGGGCATTCATCACAACAGCAGCGAAGACAACAACCGTGAGAGGCTATTTCAATTTGGTCGTGGCCTGCCCAAAGTCCGTTCTTTATTGTGCTTTGCTGACAGAAAATTCCAGCTAGAGGGGCTGGAACGTGCAAAATGGCTAAGAGTTTTGTCTTTGATAATGGAAGTATCCAAACTTATCGAGGGCGACGTAATTAGATTAGTCCATCTGAAGTATCTGCAAATGATAGGAATAAAGAGTCTTCCTCCATCCATCGACAAGCTCTACCATCTTCAAACTCTTGATCTAGGTTGGTCCTTAGTACGATTGCCTGAAGCAACTTGGAGTTTGCGTCGGTTGAGGCATCTTTATGCATCTAAGGCCTCCTTTGAAGGGCGTCCCCAGCTGAAGCTTCTACAACATCTCCATACATTATTATTGGTGGCCGGGGAGTGGATTGAAGGGAAGAGCTTGATGGAATTATCTAAGCTTAGAAACCTGGGGATTTTTGAGGTTACCTCCGGTGTGGCTTTGGAGGGTTTTGGTGAAGAGCTGATCAAAGGCATCCAGGGAATGGTCCACCTCCAAAAGTTGGAAATATCAGGATCGGGAAGAAGTGTTCTCCCTCCTTTCAAGCCCTTCAACGACAATTTGTTGGGATTTTAACCTATCCCCTTTTTGTGTGGATTAAACAGGAATAATTAATCACAGACAATAAATATTGCAAATGATAAACAATCAAACCACGGAAAAACACACCACAATTTTACGTGGAAAACCCCTCTTTACCAAAGGGGAAAAACCACGGGACCCAGTCCAGGTAAATCTTCCACTATAGAATAATGGGATTACAACGCAATGTCTTCTCTAGTCAAAACTAGAGGATTTCATCATTATAATAAGGATGGATTTCAATACAGGAAATAACCAGGATAGATCTCACCAAATCTGAGATGACGGCAGAATTTTCTCTCTTAATGGCCGGAAGAGATAACTGCCGTAGAAACCTTGAGCATTTGAGGATAAAATCCTCCTCCGTCCGTCGGAGCTGCTGCTGCTGCTTCTCTGAAAACCGAAAACGGAGAGAAAAAACTCTCTCTGACGACGAACGAATGTCGCTGCTGAGAGGAGAAGAGATTTTTATAATCTCTCTCTCTCTCACCCCTTTTCTCCTCCCGCGCCGAAAGCAAGAGGATGAGACGAAATGGCAGGTGAGGAAATTCCACATAAGCCAAAAGTGGTGGGGCCCCCACTTTGACTTCATGTGGGAGGAACCCACCTAATAAATCTCCCCCTTCCGACTACATGAAGGGATTCGCCATCCCAACAATTAAACGACAAACTTCAAGCTTCTCCCTTGGTAGAGCCTTCGTCAACATATCAGAGCCATTATAATCGGTATGGATTTTCTCAAGTTCAAACAACTTGTCATTAATAGCTTCTCTTATCCAATGATACCTCACATCAATATGCTTTGATCTTGCATGAAAAGAAGAATTCTTACCAAGGTGAATTGCGCTTTGACTATCGCAAAATATGATATATCTTTGTTGCTTGAAACCGAGCTCATGTAGAAACCTCTTCATCCACAACAACTCTTTACATGCTTCAGTTGCTGCAATGAATTCCGCTTCGGTTGTAGAAAGTGCAACGCATTTCTGTAGCCTTGATTGCCAAGCTACAGCTCCCCCTGCAAAAGTAATCAAGGAACCAGAGGTAGACTTACGAGTGTCCACATCTCCTGCCATATCTGCATCCGTGTAGCCAACTAGTAATGGTTTCTCATTGCCAAAACAAAGTCTCAAAATGGAAGTACCTCGTAGATATCTCATAATCCACTTAACTGCATTCCAATGCTCTCTCCCAGGATTAGACAAGAACCGGCTTACAACACCAACTGCATAAGCTATGTCTGGTCTTGTACATACCATTGCATACATCAAACTTCCCACAGCTGAAGCATATGGAACCCTTTCCATGTCTTTCTTCTCTGCATCTGTAGAGGGACACTGCTCAATGTTTAGCTTAAAATGAGTAGCAAGAGGAGAGTTAACCGCTTTAGCTTTGTCCATGTTGAACCTCTGAAGTACCTTCTCAATGTAGTTCTCCTGTGACAGATATAACTTCTTGGCATTCCTCTCACGATGAATGCTTATGCCAAGAATTTGCTTTGCCCGCCCTAAATCCTTCATAGCAAAAATTTGACTTAGTTGCGTCTTCAACCTATCAATCCTTGAAGAATTGTTTCCAACAATCAACATATCATCGACATAAAGCAATAGTATAATAATATCATCATCAGAGAATTTCTGCACAAAGACACAATGATCAGAAGTTGTTTTTCGATAGCCATGTTTCTCCATAACTGACTCAAACTTCTTATACCATTGTCTTGGTGCTTGCTTCAAGCCATAGAGGCTTTTTCTCAGCTTGCACACATAGTCCTCTTTTCCTTTTACCATGAAACCCTCTGGCTGCTCCATATAAATTTCCTTGTCTAGTTCACCATGAAGAAAAGCAGTCTTTACATCCATTTGTTCAATCTCCAAATCAAGACTAGCTGCTAGACCCAAAACCACACGAATAGATGACATTTTAACAACTGGAGAAAAAATCTCATCAAAATCAATACCTTTCTTTTGATTGAATCCCTTGACGACCAATCTAGCTTTGTATCGAGGTTGTGTAGTATCTTGTTCTTGCTTCACTCTGTATACCCACTTGTTCTTCAAAGCTCTTTTGCCCATAGGCAACTTTACCAACTCAAATGTATGATTTTCATGCAGTGACTTCATCTCATCTCTCATGGCTTCAACCCACTCCTTCTTGTGTTCATCTTCCATGGCTTCTGCATAACATTCGGGCTCTCCCCCGTCAGTCAGTAACACATATTCATCAACAGAATATCGTGTAGAAGGAAGGCGATCTCTAGTAGACCTCCTGAGTGGAACATCTGGTGGAACTTCTGGTACTGGTGACTGCTCAACAATGCCATCATTAATCTCAACCTGTGTATGAGTATCAACATCAACTGTACCATCCTGGTCATCTTGAACTTCATCTCTAACCTGTACTGGCACATGTGTCAAAGGAACTGGATCCAAGTCTGTTAAATTATCATAATATTGAGAAACTGTTTTAACTGTTTTCTCAATATCTTGTATGGTTTGGTCTTCCATAAACACAACATCTCGGCTTCTTACAAGCTTTTTCTGTACCGGATCATAAAACCTGTAACCAAAATCATCTTGGCCATATCCAATAAATACACACTGCCTTGTCTTGACATCAAGCTTAGACCTCTCATCTTTGGGAATATGCACAAAGGCCTTACATCCAAAGACACGCAAGTGACTATAGGATACATCTTTTCCCAACCAAACTCTGTTTGGAACATCAAAATTTAAAGGAACACAAGGCGTGAGATTTAACACATGTACAACGGTACTCAAAGCCTCACCCCAAAAAGATCCTGGCAACTGTGCATGTGAAAGCAAACATCTTACCCTTTCAACTAGTGTTCTGTTCATCCTCTCAGCTAGCCCATTTAACTGAGGAGTCTTCGGAGGTGTCCTTTGATGCCTAATACCCAGCTGTTTGCAATATTCATCAAAAGGACCACAATACTCACCTCCATTATCAGTTCTGATACACTTTAACTTCTTCCCAGTCTGTCTCTCAACTGAGGTCTGAAACTGTTTAAACACATCTAACACTTGGTCTTTTGTCTTCAAGGTATAGACCCATAACTTCCTTGAATGATCATCTATAAAAGTCACAAAATAGAGAGCACCACCAAGTGTTTTTACTTTCATGGGACCACAAACATCAGAATATACTAAATCAAGTATACCCGGCTGTCTTGAAGGAGGGGATATTTTAAAGGCAACTCTGTTTTGCTTCCCTGCCAAGCAATGAGCACATTTCTTCAATGCTGTATTCTTCAATCCAGAAAGAAGATTTTTCTTTGCCAAAACCATCAAACCCTTCTCACTCATGTGGCATAGTCTTCTATGCCATAGCTCTGTTGTACTTTCATTCTCCATTGCATTGATAATACAAGAAGAAACCTTTGCCTGCATGAAGTACAATGAGGAGCACTTCTTGCCTCTAGCCACAATCATAGAACCTTTAGTAAGCTTCCAATGACCATCATTGAAGGTGTTGCAAAACCCCTCGTCATCAAGTTTACCTGCTGAAATCAAATTCAAGCGAATATCAGGAATATGTTTAACATTTTTCAAAAGCAACATCGTACCATTGTTGGTCTCCAAGCACACATCTCCCATGCCTACGGCTTTAGCTACACCATTGTTACCCATCTTAACATTCCCAAAGTCTCCGGATGTATAAGATGTAAAGAAGTCTCTTCGTGATGTAGCATGAATGGAGGCACCGCTATCAATCACCCAACTAGTGTCATGGCATGCAAGGTTGACAACATCATCATCATACACAACAAGGAAGTCATCTGTGATGGCAGAAACTCTATCAACATCATTACTATCATCAGTTTCTTTTTCTATCCCTTTTTCATTTTTGTAGTCTCTTTTGAGTTGTCGACAATACTTCTTTATATGCCCCCTTTTACCACAGTGATAACACTCAACATTGGCAAACCTGTTTGACTTGTTTTTGCTTCTGTCTCTGTTCTTCGGACCTTTACTCTTGCTCCTCCTCCTCTTTTCCATGACTAAGACATCTGACTGTGACGGACCCTGTGACTTTCTTCTCATCTCTTCATTTAAAACACTACTCTTAGCCAAATCCATAGTGATTACACCATTTGGAGCTGAGTTAGATACCGACATTCTAAACGTCTCCCACGAGTCCGGCAATGTGCCTAGAAGCCATAACCCCTGCACCTCATCTTCAAACTTGATATTCATCCCAGCCAACTGATTAAGAATTCCCTGGTAAGCATTCAAGTGATCTGATAAAGGAGTTCCATCCCTGTATTTCAAGCCCATCAACTTCTTTATTAGAAACAACTTGTTGTTCCCGGTTTTTCGAGCATACAGCTGTTCAAGCCTGTCCCATAAAGAACGTGCATTTGTTTCTTCACTGACATGGATTAAAACATTATCATCCACCCACTGCCTGATATACCCACATACTTGACGATGAAGTAAAGTCCATTCAGCATCAGTTTTTTCTACGGGTTTTTGTTCCGCAAACACAGGCAAATAAAAATCTTTGACATATAGCAGGTCTTCCATTTTTCCCTTCCACACATGATAATTTGAACCATTCAAATTAATCATTCTACTTGTATTAACCTCCATCGTTCAACACAAGGCACAAGATTACTAAAACCTCGCTCTGATACCACTTGTTGGGATTTTAACCTATCCCCTTTTTGTGTGGATTAAACAGGAATAATTAATCACAGACAATAAATATTGCAAATGATAAACAATCAAACCACGGAAAAACACACCACAATTTTACGTGGAAAACCCCTCTTTACCAAAGGGGAAAAACCACGGGACCCAGTCCACGTAAATCTTCCACTATAAAATAATGGGAATACAATGCAATGTCTTCTCTAGTAAAAACTAGAGGATTTCATCATCACAATAAGGATGGATTTTAATACAGAAATTAACCAGGATAGATCTCACCAAATCTGAGATGACGGCGGAATTTTCTCTCTTGATGGCTGAAAGAGATAACTGCCGTAGAAGCCTTGAGCATATGACGATAAAATCCGGAGCTGCTGCTGCTGCTTCTCTGAAATCTGAGAAGGGAAGAGAGACTCGTCGCTGCCGAGAGAGAAGACTCTGCCGAGAGGAGAAGAGAGAGATGTGATATCTCTCTCTCTCTCACACGCCGAAAGCAAAAAGGAGGGGGCAGGTGGGGCATTATTGAATAATGCCAAAATGGGTGGGGGCCCCCACTTTTGACTTCACGTGGGAGGAACCCACCTAACACAATTCACAACTTGAGGAAATAATTTTGAACAATGTGAAGATACAAGAACAGCCTCAAATATCCCTTGAATTTCCACCTAATCTCACTAGGCTCGTGTTATATAAAACCTGCTTGAAGGACGACCCCATGTCCACACTGGGGAAGCTAAAAAATCTGCGCCTTCTTACTTTTGATGTCAATTCATACGTCGGTAGCAAACTCACCATGCCTGAGCGAGCATTTCCTCAACTCAAGAGTGTTAAATTTAGTAGTTTACCCAATCTCGAGAAGTGGATTGTGAAGGAAGGAGCCATGCCAACACTCGAAAGCTTGGAAGTCCTCAACTGCGTCAAACTAGAAATGCTTCCGGAAATTTCATCAAAAAAAAAAAAGAAAAAAGAAAAAAGAAATGCTTCCGGAAAGACTACGGGTTATAACAACGAGGCCCAACCCAGGGGAAAAACTTGTCGTGCTTTCCTCAGGGGAAGCGCTATATCTGCCGTCCATTTTTCATTGACGGCTGAGATCGAATGGGGCATTTTCGGTAAGTGAAAAATTGAGACGGACACTCGCGGCTCGCATGCTCGCCTCCTCTCCCTTTTTTGCATTCGGCGCTCGCAAGTCCATCTTCCTCTAGGTTTTCTCTCACCGCCCATCTCCCTCTCCTGTCGGTGCTCGTTGCGCGTCTCCCTCTAGCTTTTCTCTCGCTGCCCATCTCCCTCTCCTGCCAGCACTCGCTACCCGTCTCCGTCTCCTGCTACCACTCCCTGCCCGTCTCCCTCTAGGTTTTCTCTCACTGCCCATCTCCCTCTCTTGCCGGCGCTCGCTGCCCGTATCCTCTTTGTTTATCTCGTTCGGCGGTCGCGACACCCGACATATCCTCTTCAGCTTGGGTTTTCCTCGATCGGCGCTTGTGGCGATCTCTTCTTTAGGTAAGGTTTCTCTTCCAGTCCCCTACGTAGATTTACACTTTTTCTTATTGCATACTTCTTCAATGGAAACATTCCTAGCCATTCAGCTCATTCTACTTGGGAAAATTTTATCTACCCAAACTTTTTGTTGTAAGAGCTTTGATTTGATCGTTAGAATTCTCTGGTCCACTTGGCTGTTCCACATTGTGATTGTTTTGATGCTGTTTGGTTTCTCAAACTACCTAGTGTTAGAAGACGACAGAAAAGAACTTTGTACATCCATCACTAAGCCAACTGGCTTTTTGTTCATAACTATAACTGTTACTTAATCTGAAGGTTCCATTTGGTAATTCTTGAACCATAGAATCCAATATATTGAAGCAGTAGCTTTGATGTAATCGCCAGAATTTGTCTTTGGTGCATTCCAGTTTTATTTAATGAAGGTCTGATTTATGTGAAATTTCTAGCTCTAGCCTCTGAGAAAAAGAAAACAGCTTATATAGCTGAATTTTCTTGATATGGGATCATTTGGGCTAGGTTTACTTGTTCTGCAAAAAGTAACACCTTATATAGCTGAACGGTTGGGTAAGGTTCACTTGTTCTTTCAGAACTATGTTTCCATGGGTTTTGACTGGTTTTAAGGGTGCATGGCCCTTTTATTTCAAAAATTTAATTGGAGCTGTGGATTTTTTAGGAAAATGCTGATAAACAGTCTAATCGAATAATTTCAACGGGTTCTTCCACTAGGGAGATTAACTATTGGAAAGATGGATGCTGGGAAGTCACTGGATGACCGTTTTGCGAAGTTGCATCCAAGCTTCCCCGTGAATACTAGAATAGGAATACTGGGTGCTGGGCCAAGTGGCCTTTCAGCTGCATATGCCTTGTCTAGGCTTGGCTACCATAATGTCACTGTGCTGGAGAAGCACCAAACGGTGGGAGGAATGTGTGAATCAGCGGAAATAAAGGTATGGGATTCGCTTAATTGTCCAAGAACGTTTCCTTGCTTCCATGGATTTTTTTAAAAACCAGTGCATGATTCTTCTTCTTCTTCTTCTTCTTTTTGACCTCAAAATTTGCAGGAAGGGTATATGACTTGGGAGGTCAAGTTCTTGCTGCAAACAGTGCTCCTGTTCTCTTTAACTTGGCCAAGGAATTGGGATCTGAGTTGGAAGAGATGGATGCACACAAGTTTGCATTAATGGATGGTTCCACTGGAAACTATGAAGACATGAAAGTTGCAGATGATTATGTTTCAGTCATCTCATTAACCTTAAAACTCCAGGTTCACATTGTTTTGTGAAGTTGAAATTGCTCTGGTTGAATGCATTTGGTGAGTATTACACTAGACGCATGAAAACATGATAACCAAAAATTAAATTAAGTTTATCTTCCAACAATTTTAGGTAACGGTAAATTTTTCATTATTATATACAATGAGTATTTTGATCTAGCTTGACTAGATTTATCAAGTTTAATTTGATTAAGGTTTAATAGATGTCCAGTTCATTTGAAAATGCATTAAATATAAATGAATCTTACTGCTACTAAATTAATATATTTAGGAGATGATTGTTTTGTCGATATTAATATTATGTATCATGACCAAATGTGCATAATTCGCCCTATTATTTGACAGTTGTCCGCATGATTTGTATTATTTTATCATATTTCCACTAAAATTTCATCTTAGTGTGATTTTTAGATGACTCGCATGTGTTTGTATGAGAACAGGTGCAAAATATATCGAATACATTGATGTTTGGAAAGCAAAGCAAGCAAATAATCATGCATACATGCTGCCGTGCGTGCTTGACATTTGAAAATGCAGTACTATTCTTGAACATCCGTGGAGAGAGGAGGGGGAGCCATCAAGCCTTAAGAAGAGATGGAGTTCAAGTAAAAGAGTTGAAGCTTTTAGTTTTCACTTTTTCCTTTTTGAGATATTTTATACAGTAGTTCAATGGTTATTTTTGATGTACGTTCAATGGTTTGTTTTAATTTAATTTATTTGAAGGATATTACTGAAACTAAATTAGCTAGTTTTTATTTATTTTAGGGCTTGAGATGTAACTGTTTTAAATTAACTATGACTCTATTCTGATTTTATTCAATAAATTAAGAATATTGCTACTTTATTTTAATACCTTGAAATTGCTGCTTTAATTTAATATCTTGAAGTTTAACATATTACATAGTGAATTAGTACTACACTTTGCATGTATTTATACATCAGGTGATGAATCAGAGACAAAATTTTGATATAGTAAAATCAACATTTTAAACTTAGGTAGCTTGACCTAAAAGTAAGTGAAGCCTTTAAGGAATTATCTTGGAATAATAAAATATCTTAGCGGGTTTTAATATTGCAAAAGCATATTAAAATACATCTTTCATACCTTGAGAGATGGTAATAGATTAAAAATATTATTATTCTTCTTTCAAATGACATATTTCTGTAATCAAATAAATCAAAGGAAGACCATAGTAATTTAAAAGGTGTGAATGTTGAAATCCCAAATCTCTTATCCATAAGTTTTTATTTATTTTATTTACTTTGAGTAGTCGATAAATTGTCTACGATCCACCATTTTTATTCATCTTAATAATTACAATTGTTATAATTTATATTCAGCATGATCGTTAAGTAAAAGATATCTATTTTATGCTATTATTCATGCACTTACGTGAAATCAAGAACATTAATAAAATAGAAATATAGATACTTCTTAACTAGACCTAGCAAAGTTAGCGAATGCAGACCAACTTAATTCATTGGCAAAAGTTTTGCATTTTTTAATGGTTACAACTTTTTTTTATTTAGGACATTTGATAAGTGACTTTTAATTTTGAGTTTTGATAAACGTAAAACAGTATTTTAGACGTCAGGGTGCAAGAGCAAAATATACAAAGATAGAAAATTTAAAATATAAAAAAAATTGATTAATTGAACAACATAACTAGATTTAATAAGATTAACCAAACTTAATGGTGTGATATTGAAATGAAAATTTTACATGTTAACTATCCATCTCATCTAAGTTATGTTTTCAATGATGCATGGGGCATTTGCAACATATGGTGCGCTACATGTATGCAAGTTGCATAAGTCGATTAGAGAAGAGAGCTTTGTGCTCGCGCACAGACCCTTAGCATGTTAAACCCTTAAATTTGAGTATTAGCATTCTGGACCCTATCAAGTTTTGGGCTTTACATATTGAACCCTCACCCTCATGGCGCCAAAAGAAACTCCGTTAGGCGGTATGTAATGACAAAAATACCCACCACTCCGTCTTGCGCAGCCACATCACGTGCTACTTGCCTCTACTGAATAGCCAAAATCGTCGCTACACATGGCCCCTAGAGACCACCCAGTCTGTTGCCTTCACCACCAACTCCCCTATCCGACAGAAGCCACCATCATCCCGGTCAACCAGAACTAGTTTACAACCATCGTTGTTGCCTATTACTGCCTGTGGTCAGCCAGGATGGCCACTCATCTCCTTTGTCCAGATTTACTTTTCTTGCTGTTGGTATCTTCCATGCCAATGCGTGCTAGATCCTACCAGCGATATTCATTCCAACCCCAACCCATGGGAAGCGTTTCCTCCATTTTTCTTAGAGGAAGCTGCATCTTCACCATTAATTTTCAGTTGATGGCTAAGATTCAAAAGGGCATTTTAGGAAGTTAAGAAAATCAGAAGGGAGGCACGGAATTCTCGACATGTCACTCGCGCATCTCCCACTCCGTCTTCCTCCCTCTCGAGCAAACAGTCATGGAGTCATGGCTGGTGTGGTGCTGATCGTGGAGTTCAGTTGGGTTTTTCTTGTGTCCTTTTGCCCTTTTCATTTTCATTCTTATCTTTTCCACAACCACGCAAAGGGAAGCAAATGTGCAACCATTAGTTTTGGGATTTCGTACTGACAACGAATGGATGCAAGTTGCCTATAGATTTTTGCAGATCAATTCTGGTGCCTATATAGCTGCTTTGGAGAACTCCGATGCTAAACTCGTCACTGCGCTAATTGCGTTCGATATAGCAGTTGTTCCTCCTCCCTCATAGCATGAAGATTAAAGTAGAAATTGTAAGATTTCGAGGTTGAGATTACTGGATTCATTGGAGCTGTGAGGATGTGCAGATTGGTTTCGAGTTTAATGCCCGGCGACACGGCTAGATGATGAAGTTATTGTTGATTGTCGCTTCTTGGAGAGAAATTGATGCTAGCGTTATGGGCAAATAGGTAGCAACTCACACCAGATCTGGATTTTGTACATGAAACTAGGGGTGTTAATGGTCATGGTCAACCCGCCAACCCGCTCATCCAACCCGTTAATAAATGGGTTTGGGTTAGGATTTTTGAATAAATGGGTTATGATCCACCAACCCGTTCAACCATTTAATTAAATAAACGGATTAGGGTAGAGACTTTGCAACCCGTCAACCCGTTCAACCCATTTAATATAATATATATAATATATTATATATTATGAAAATTGTTTCGACCTGCCTTCCTTCCCGCTCACGTGTGGCCTGGCAGCAAAATCTAATCCCGCATTCCCAGCTTTTCGCAAATATCCTGCTGTCTGCTGGTAAAGTCGTAGTCTTGCAGATCAGATACTCACGCATGCCATTGATCGCTCGCTGCTCGCATCCCTCAAATCAGGCACCTCAGTGGCTGAGTTCCCTCGACCCTCAGTCTCTCTCCATGATTCCACGAGTAGCAGACTGGCAGAGCTCAGGTCCCCACAACTCCACGAGTAGCAGACTGGCAGAACCATCTGTGAGCCGATCTTTAAACTGCTTAGAAAGAAGGCTATAATCCAGAGGTATCCTTGTCTAAAAAGTCTCCGAAATCGACCGTGTGCCTAGCTTTGCTCCGAAATCGACCGCCGCCCTGCTCTGATCCACAGAGATCAGGTCTGCTGCCCTGCTTTGATTCGAAATCTACCGTGCGCCTCACTCTGCTCCGAAGAAAGGTAAAGAGCTCTGCTGAAAAGCTAGATTCACGCATTGGCGTTCATCCATTTTGAACCTTCACAGGGATTCGTTTCATTCGTCAGATATCTATTCAATAGGCTTGGGGCGTTGTATTTGGAAATGAGAAGCTACCGAACTCTATTTCGACCTTTCTCTTTCCAGGCCGACTCGCCTCTTTCGTTCTGTATCCTAACTGGAGGAAACGGTTCACACGTGCTTCTATTCTAGCAAGCAAGTGAAATTGCTCACACAGAGTCAGGTTCGCTGTTTAGGGTGGCATTCCTGGTGATTAAGCCAAGATCGTCAGAGCCGCCACCCTGCTCTGATCCACAGAGATCAGGTTCGCTCGTTGCCTCGTTCCTTCCAATCATCGTGAGGCCAACTCGCTTGACAAAAAGGAAGGGAAGAAAGGATTGGCTGTAAACTTTCGTGTTCGGAGCATCGTCCGAGTGAGCAGGCAGCGCCTAGCGATTAAATTAAGGTATGCTAGCTGATGTTTTTAAGCCAAAATAAATTAAATTCAGGTATGTTAGCTTCAAATTATTTAATTAATTTATTTTTACAGACTTTATTGAATGTTTTTAGCATGAAAATTAGTAACAAACACAACCCATTAACAACCCGTTAACCCGTTTATTAAATGGGTTGTAAATGGGTTAGGGTTGAAGTTTTTTAAATGGGTTAATAAACGGATTAGGGTTGAGATATATTAAATGGGTTAGGATTAGGGTTAGGCTCCAACCCGTTCAACTCAATCCGTTAACACCCCTACATGAAACTCAGTTTTCCTTTGCCGGAATTGATGGGTGGCAGATTGTAGGAGCAATTATGCAGGATGTGTGTGGTTTTGCAAAATCTATGGAAGAGAAAATAGGTAGCGTAGATTTGGTAGATGGTGGCTTAGGCCAGCCATGGTGGATTTACTATTTTTAATTTTACCATTGACCGTTCTGCTTTGATTTGGAGGAGGAAAACTGAGAGCAATGGCTGTTTTCGATTTGGGGAAGATGGTGGAGAAGATGGAGCATGATAACGGTACTCCGGTGGTGTACAAAAATTTCATGTACATGCAATTTTGGTTTTAGAAATACGAACCATTAAAATATTTTCAATTCTACGTTAATCATAATGATAAATGAAAAATACTTCATTAAATCACCTAAATACAACTTTTATTTAATAAAAATAATTTGTTTGTTTAATTTTTATTATTTTTAGCTTGTATTTTTACTCACACAAATTTTACAATAAAAAAGCATGGATGGTTAATCAAAATGATTATTTCTATGTACTTCAAAAATATAATTAATAAACATCCAAAAATACTTGATGATTAAATTAGTCCAAAAAAGTCATGTATTCATTTAGTTTATTTAAATCGAAACTATAGTCTAAATCTCTTGGACAGTCAGGATTATGGATAAAAAATTTTAGGCATGAGTGTAGAGGGCATCAAAAATTATTTCTTTTCAAATTAAAATATTCAAAAAATTATTTTTTATTCTACGAGAGAAATGTGTGAACGGCATGAAACTTTGCAAATTTAAAGCACTAAATTAATCAAAATAATTATTTTTATCAACTTCGCATAAGGTATTTATATTTGTATATTTATTTCAATTAAAATAAAAATAATAATTTATAATTAATTTTTAAGATAAAATTCAATCATTGATATTTTCTATTTTTTATATAAACTACATGAATGTCAAAGATACAAAATACATAAGTTTAAATCAATCCCAAAAATCATATACATTTAGTTTATTTAAATCTAAATTATAGTTTTATATAAAAAAATTTCATTGAACTTTAAATTTTATAGGACTTTATTTAGAGGTGTTCTATAGCATGCATATTTTCTATAAATTTGTAATTCAATGTAAATATTTATTAAACTGATAATTTTACATTGATTTCACTTGAAGTACATAAATTTTTATTTTTAGTTAAAATTTATTAATTCTAGTAATAATAAATCACAATTAGTATATTAATATGTTAAATTTGTAATATAAACTATAATAATATTATTATATAATTTTAATAAATTTTATTATAAAATTTCTATTAAATGTAGTTATTTACTAAATTGATTATTTAAACAATCCATAAAAGTAACATATATTTATATATTAAATCTAATTACAAGGATATATAATTTATCAAAATTTTGGTTCTACAACATTATATATATAATATTTTTTACTGTTTTATATCTTTACGTAAATTTCTATTTCATTTAATCAAGTGGAGTTAATATTTTTAATTATAACTTTATATATTTATTTACTTCTAAAATTATTTAGTCCTCGAATAAATATGTAAGTATATATATTTTTCATAATACATAAATTAAGTAAAAAATTTATAAATTATAAAAAAATTAGATGTTGTTAGACGCGGTTAGACACGATTAGACGTAGTTAGAGATAGTTAGAGATTGTTATACGCGGTTAGATGCAGTTAGATTATGGTGATTTTATTAAATCGTATTATCCGCGTTTCTATACAATACAAATTTTTGTTAAATTAATAATTGAATATTGATTTAATTTGTTTAAATTAATACCTATTGTTGTTTAAAATTTATTATTTTAACTCGAATTATAATCAAAGATTAAAAAATTAATGTTGATATAAACTTTATTTTGATTTGCAAAAATTTTATAACAAAAGATGATGAGCGAGATAATTTTTGCTATTAAAAATGTAAATATCTTTTGTTTAAATTTAATGCCACCAGGTAAGAAATTTTAAATATTACTAACTAATATTTAATTATAAACTCAAACACTATATGATTTTTCTGTAAAAATATTCTAGTATTAATTCATAAGGTCTAAATTATTTGATTGAATCCTCCTGGGCGATGAAAGATGCGTTCATGGATGAAGGCGAAAATCTAACTCTGAAAGATACGTTAAAGCCGGTGCTAATAACCTGCTACGATCTCTCAAGCGCGGCGCCGCTCCTCTTCTTGTGAGCCGATTTGCTGGAGACAGACAGCTACGATGTTCGCCCGTGGGAGGTGTGCCAGGGGACATCGACGGAACTCAGGATGTTCGAGTCGGTGGTGATTAGGAGTGTTAACGGATCGGGTTGAACGGGTTGGAGCCTAATCCTAAACCTAACCCATTTAATATATTTCAACCTTAATCCGTTTATTAACCCATTTAAAAAACTTCAACCCTAACCCATTTACAACCCATTTAATAAACGGGTTAACAGGTTGTTAACGGGTTGTGTTTGTTACTAATTTTCATGCTAAAAATCTTTAATGAAGTCTGAAAATTTAAATAAATTAAATAATTCGAAACTAACATACCTGAATTTAATTTATTTTGGCTTGAAAACATCAGCTCCAATCTCAAGTCATCTCTTTAATGTCAATTCCTGTTATAAATATTATATATATATATTAAATATATTATATTAAATGAGTTATACGGGTTAAACGGGTTAAATAAACGGGTTGGACGGGTTGTGAAGCCTCAACCCTAATCCGTTTATTTAATTAAATGGTTGAACGGATTGGCGGATCATAACTCATTTATTCAAAAATCTCGACCCAAACCCATTTATTAACGGGTTGAACGAGCGGGTTAACAGGTTGACCATGACCATTAACACCCCTAGCGGTGATGCAATTAGTGGACGGCTTGACTCGGTGCATTGAGGTGAACGGCGGATTGGCAATGAGCAATTCCACCATGACGACCATTGCCCACGTGCTACACAATAAGCAGGAGTTCCATTCATGCGAGGAGCGGAGGATTTGATGGTGCTCTTGCTTGGGATCATCGACGGGATGATGGAAGGAAGCTACAACTACGACCGGCTTAAAGGATGGAACGCTAAGGAATGGTCTAAACCAATGGCCACGATTATCAGAGATGGGGCTACTGATATGGTGGACCATGCATAGCCATGGCATTTGGGCAGAGCCGGAGCAACAATTACGTCTGTATACAAGTATGGGTTTGCTACAGCTTTGCTTGCCTTGGTTGTAGCTGTACTGTTTGTCTGTGAGAGTAGCATGTCCCATGGAGGCCATGTGTGGCAGCGATTTAAATCGCTAGTGGAGAGAAACAGTGACTTCGGAACGCGATGTGGCTGCACAGGATGGAATTGATGGGTATTTTTGTCATTGCACAGGCTTGACCGAGTTTTTCTGGCGCTGACGAATGAGGGTTTAACATGCAAAATTCGAAACTTGACAGGGTTTAAAATATTAATATGTAAACTTCGAGGTTTAAAATGCTTATAAGCATACTTAGAGAGTCTATGGCGCAAATTTCCGACTTTCTGCATGTGGGGACGATGGCCTGTGAAGTTGAATTGCATGTGCTGCTATGTACGTGCCCTGCTGCTAAGCTGCACTGCTAGGGACGTTGGCCTACCTCGTTTAACTCAGTCTCCTCGTAAAAAAAGCCTGAAAAAATAGTTTGTGATTTTAAGTGCTTGAACCTGATCCCTGCAAAAACAACTAAGGGTAGACCATAAAAAATCACCATGAAACAAGCCACCATGCACCCATTATCTTTATCTTTGTGGATGATTTGGGCGCAGAATGTATATACTCATTTTTAATTTAAAAATTACTAAAACATTATTTATTTTTTAAAATTTGAAAAAATATTTAAAAGTCTCCAAAAATGATAAAAATTAATACAAATATTAAATGCACTTATTCAATAATTTTTCTTGTACCCGTGATATTTGTCCACTAATCCCTCATGCGCCCAAACCATTAGCTCCTGTCAGGTAAGGTGTTAGGATCCAGCGCATAAAGGCGTTATTTTTTTTTTCAAATTCTAGGATTGCGGTTGTCGTCTTCCTCCTCTCTCTTTGAAGTTGAGTTTTGGCAGGGGCAATGGAGGATGTGAATTGATCAATCGAAAATCATGCTATTGTCCCGCGAATGCAGTTTCACGCCAACGATGTTGCGTGACTGATAGAGTGAGGACCAAATGGATTAAAGTAGGGGTTGCAAGGACCGGCAGAAATTTTAGGATCCTGGCAGCTCCTCCGCCACAACCGCTTACATTTCGCACCCAACTCCCAGCTGCCCGATGCCTTCTTTACCTCTTCTGGCAAAGACGCCAGCAATCCTGTTTATCATACAGCTTCAACAAAAGCAGAAATTGTGTGGCACTTCACCCTGCATAGAAGAACAAAAACATATGTATTCCCTTCTCATATTGATGACAGAGAACTCGAAGACCTTGACAGAAACCAGAATTCGATCAGGCAGTATAAAAAAGAAAGAGGATTTTGTCAATTTTATCTGGACAGTGGGAACGTAATTTAATAGGTGCGAGCTTCAACCGATTTGCCCAGCTAAGTCCAAATTTCATTTTTACAAAGCATGGGTATTCCTTACAAAAACTACAAAAATCCCAACTCAAAATTCATCATGAAAACATAGATCTTCAACCAAAATTAAAAGTTAACAAAGTGTTCGTCTCACAAGCACACATAAGAAAGCTCTGGATGCGAAATGCATGCTGATTTTTCTCTTTCATCCAAAAGAAAAAAATCGTCCTTAATCAAGGAAGGCCATGTCAGTTTGTCATAAAGCTGAACCACCTCAACATCAAAATGACCAAAATTTCAACCCGAAAAGAGCATAACTGCACCTCACGCTCACACGCATGAAGAAAAGAAAGAGGGAGCCATAATTTCATATTATTTCTCTCTCCAGATGAAGCAGCCTTGCCAAAGGAGATCGCATTATCGATGCCCTGTGCACAAACTACTTCTCTCTTCTTCTCCAAGACCCAAGATTTCGTCATGGGGTCCAATCTGGCTCGCTCGCATTCTGGAGCCATCAAAATCCCAACCTTGAAGCTCACCTCCGACGACACCTGAGAAATCGATTTGAAAGTCTTGATTGGAAGAGAAGAAGTTGAGATGGCAGATGTAGCAGCAGTTTTCTTTCCCATGGCAAAACCTCCCTCTTGCTTCAGAATTTTCTCTCTCCGGCCATGGCGGCATAGCATAAGCTGGTCATGATTGTCGTTCCAGCAAACGGGCGGTGACAAGGGACTTGTAACACCCCACCCTCGGGGGTGTCATAGACATGGTTTACTATGGAAAATCTCAAAATATCGTGATGAATAAAATATCCCAAGAAGGAAATAGATACAAAAATGCAAACTATAAAAATCTTAATTAAATATCTCAAGTCTACTCCTCATAGAGTTATTATACATATTTGGTGCCATTATCAATCCTAGTAAGCGCGTTATATAAAAATTTCAACAACTCTAAACTTTTCTGTTTTTTGCTCTGCTAGTTTTACTTTTTTGCCATAATTGATAGCGGCTCTAATTTAGCATTATAATCCTAGTTTTCCACTGAAAACAAAACTATATGAGCTAAAAGCTCAGTAAATAAAAATATATTTTTACTAAATTCATTTAGTGATCATTTTGATTTTTTTTCAACAACAAAGACAACATCTATATTATCTTTTATACACAACAAACTGTAGTTAATGAAAAATTTAAAACATTTCGATACATGTGCGCACATATGTTAATTTTAAATCATACATTTACATTGTAGGTATTGTCATCTACTTGTGCTTGCATGTGGCCGTGCTACACATTTGTGAGCTAATTCATCTTTTTTAGTAGTCCTAAGGTCGCTACCTAAGTACTACCATACTACTTTACTCTTTGGTGGCAAACCGAATATGCAATTATGCATCATGCTCATGCGCTATGATTAATGCACCACTTAAATTCACTATTTAACATGATTTTGAAATAATAATGCTGATATTTGTATAAACCAATTTGAAAGAAAATTTCAATTTAAATAAATAATCACATTTCATAGCAAATCATAATATTCATATAATATTTTCAAAGTCATGCTTTGGTAAAATTTTACTTACCTCTAAGAAAGTTTTAAACTTTTTTTTAATCTCTTGAAGTAGCCTCAAGTCTCTCTTCCTGATTCATCATAACATGTTCATTATTTCACTTAATTATTTTTTATAAATATTATTTAAATTCCCATTTATGACCTCTCTAACATATGTCATAATTTTATTTAGTGAAAATTATATTTTTCTATTTATTCTGTGAATTCCTAGCTAATATAAGGCATTTTTGCAAACTATTTCATTTGAAAGGGGCTCTTTGGTAATTTTTCTAAAACTTTTCTTATGAAATTTTTTTACAAGTCAAGAGGTTATTTTGTAATAATCTTTTTAAAAATATTTTCTGCAAATTTTCTAGCAAATTTGGGTTTTCTATAATTTTCTCAAAATAGGTACTTTTTTGCAAAATCATAAATTCATGGGGGTCTCTGTAAAATTTCCATCAAAAAGTCAAAATTGCTATAGTTCTTTTTCTTCCTTCTCTGCTCCATTTTCACCTCTCTCTGTCAACATTCGACAATTGCAGAAACTGCCCAAACGAATCCAGAATTTTACTTTGGGTACATATCTAGGTTATTTATTCCATATAGATTCGCCTAATACTTTTCTTTTCGTAAATCTAGCGAATCTATGGAGTTTGGAAAAAAGTAGATGAATTATAAAAACTTAAAATTTTTATTGAATCTTCAACAATAAAGCATGAAAATTTTCACTTACTTAATTAACGTACGCACGGAGGGATTTACTGGAATAGATCTAAGAATCACATAAGTTTCTTCAAAATATCAACTCGACAACGTCCGTTTCTGGCCTTCTGTGCCTTATCTCTGCTCCCGCATTCTTTAAAAAGAGTGTGCAGTCGCTTGCCAATGCTCTCCCGTCAACGCTCACCATTAATGTTCATAAATTTAATTATATTATATTATTAAATATTTATGGCTATTACAGGACTTGTGGCCAACGCCAGGGCTATTGTGGCTTGTTGTAGAGGGTGATGCACTAAAGTGCATTTGTCGCAAATTAAATTACGCCCTTGGATAATTTTTCCATTTTTTAAAAAAACAACAACATCAATTTTCGAGTTTGTGAAACATAACGGGCGAAAGTGACGGCGTGGGCATAAATGGAATTAAGGGTCAAATGTCATGGGTACGGGAGAAATTATTGAAATGCTGTGGGTATGAGGGGAATAAAGGTCAAATGTCGTAGGTTCGCGGAGAATTTTCCCACAATTTTATATAAAAAAAAAGATTCAAAAAAAATTAAAAAAGGGTGAAATACACCGGAAAGCAATGAGCTTCAATATATCCGAGTGCATACAATGGGCTCTTGTGGATGATTACTCGAAAGCAAAAAAGAAGATAAATCTGAAAATTGAAGGAAAAAACATCCACCGTCAGTTATAATAAAAAACGCAAACTATCACCTAAGCCAACTTTCTTCCCACAAGACAGTTATGTAGCACACCTATCCAAGATGCAGTAATAGCTGATCGTCTCAAGCTCATAGCCCTGCATAACAAGTTTCGTTATTGTTGTAGTAATTTTTTAGTTCTTAATCATCAACAAAATCTACGTACTACCAAAACAGCAATAACAAATGAAGGCCTTCACCAATTTGAGAAATCTCCTCATTCGGCAAAGGGATAGGAACAAAAGTTAGAGGATCAAACAGGAGGAAATGCATGGTGGGGGTTGGAGAGATGACCACTGGCGAGTTGAAGTTGAGAGCAAAGCGTACGAGAAAGAAAAGAGAAGGGAAGGGAGGAGGATGAAAGGAGAGTAGCACATGAGGAAGCCATATGAAATCCCAAAGCGCAGCTGAATTTGGGGGGCTTTTCAAAGGATCTAAGATCCTTGAATTGAATGTGTATTGTCATTTCCCTCATTTCATTCAAGCTTCTTAAATCTCTTATGAATAGGCCCTAGATTATGCGTGTAGAACAGGTTGCTAGATTTTTACAAGAGCCTCTTAAGCTCGTTGGTGGAGAAGGACAAGGCAGCGAGGTTAGTACTTGTGGCTATCAACCAATGAGAACTCTTACAATTTTACTCATGATCAATTTTAACCTCTATGACATAATTCTATCAATATTATTTTCAATAATATTTTTTGGAGATATTTAAAGGGATGTACTTAAATATGCATTTACGTGTACGCTAATTTATCATGTAGTTTAATACATATACAAGCATATTTAAATAAAAACATGTAGTTTCATGCATATAGATGAATATTTAAGTAAAAAATTGATTTAAAACTATCTTGAAGCCTCATAAAAAAAATATTCCTATTAAATGTTGAAAAATAATATTGATAGAACAAAGTCATAACTAACTAAATTGGAGTTACAATTTATCAGTAAGGAAAAGTGTAAAAATAACATTATATTTAGGATGCAATGTGGGTAAGGTACTTATATGTTAACCTATTTAGTACCCTAAAATAGGTAGGATAGATTTTATTTTTCTACTCACAGGGTATTGTAGATTTTAAGTGAAAAAAATACCTAATTTAATTAAGGTATGATGGATTCTAGAGTTCGGGTACCCATAACCAATTTGAATTATTATTAATATATTTTTCTATAAAATATTATACATTTAAAGATACAAAATATATCTTTTAAAAATATAAAAGCTTGTTTTATATCTACTATTTAATATAGTTGATAAATATATCTAATAGTATAATACAAAGACTATTTTAATGAAAGAATTTGAAAATGAAACCGAAATCAACTCAACATTTAAAAAATATGGTATGGTAGTCCTCAAATCAACTTGACTTAAAGTAGGGAAGGATAGAAGCTTTTTAAAATAAAATAAAGGTACGGTTCCGAATTAAACCTAGTCATATAAGTTGCACTCCTAATTATGTTGAACAAAAATTTATAGCAAAAACGATCATGCCTAACAAATATTTCTTGAGAGCCATGCAGTTGCTTGACTCAGACGTTTAATTAAAATGACAAGTTATCTAAATGACATAAATGCTTTATAAGGATGATTATGCTCTAGGAATCTATGCAAACAGCCCAATAATAAAGATTTGCTATCATGCTAATATATAGTTCATTGTTTTATTTTCCTTTTAATAACGCAGGACATTCTTTCAGGAGGAGAAGAAATAGCAATAAAGAAGTTGTCTAAGTACTCTAGACAAGGTCTAGAAGAATTCAAGAATGAAGTTTTGTTCATTGCTAAGCTTCAACATAGATATTAGTTAGGATGTTAGATTATTGCATTGAGGACGATGAAAAGATGTTGATTTATGAGAACAGATTTATGAGAACATGCCAAATAAAAGCTTGGAATTTTTTCTGTTTGGTAAGACTGTAACTTTTAAATTCCTCTATTGTTGATTCTATTCTAACGTTTATTACTAACGCAACTCACCCAATCGACGCACATTGTTAGACTGGGAAAAATGCTTCAATATCATTTTGGGAGTCACACGAGGGCTACTCTATCTTCATCATGATTCTAGGCGAAGAATCATTCATAGAGATTTGAAAACCAACAACATTCTTTTGAATAAGGATATAAATCCTAAAATTTCAGGTTTTGGACTGACAAAGATATTTTGTGACGATCAGATTCAAGAGATCACCAATCAAGTTGTTGGAACATTGTGAGTACTATAAACAATAGCCACTTATTAGTACATAACTAACTCCCCACTTCTCCCTTTTAATTATATGTTATAATTGTAACGCGAGAAAGATAATTCTTTTCTTTTTTGATCGTGAATATAGTGGCTATATATCTCCGGAGTATGCTGCCAATGGGCTTTAATCCATGAAATCTGATATCTACAGCTTTGGAATCATAATTCTAGAGATTATCAGTGGAAAAAGGAATTCCGATTTTTCGCAGGAAGACATTGCATCCAGCCTCACTGCATATGTAAGTTTGAAAAGTATCACTCCTTATTATTTTTATTAAATACTCTTCCATTCCAGCTATCCTACATTAATTATAAAAAAATTTAATTTGTCAAGCATGGCAACTATGGAAGGAAAACAGAGGATTGGAGTTGATGGATCCATTATTACACGAGACGTGCAATGTAGGGAAATCTGTGAAGTGCTTCCATATAGGGCTTTTATGTGTGCAAGACAATGCATCAGATCGACCCTGCGTGTCTTCGGTTGTTGCCATGCTCGAGAGTGAAAGTCCAAGACTTCCACCACCAAATCAACCAGCTTTTTTCAGGGATGCTTTCCAACTCCCTCTAATAATTGTTCTCATGGGATGCCGATTTATTCCGATAATGAGGTCACAGTTTCTTTGTTGGAGGCAAGATAGCCACGAAAAGTTCTAGCTACTCAATGGCTTATATTTGAAGCTGCAATGCAGTTGGGTCCAAGTATAAATTGACAAAACATCAAAAAAGGTATTAATTGACAACAAATATGAAGGATTTTAGCCATCCATCTCCAGTGAGCTGTTATTCAAATCATACATAGGTATCTTAGTTCGAGAGAATTTTGAAATTGCATACTTTTGAATTTGATGATGTGTCAACTGTTGAGAGAATGGTGCATAACCTATTTGCCATACTCTTTCCTTGATGCCTTGAAATAACTTGATTTTATTCCATCCAAACCAGATAGGCAGTCCCAAATATTTTTCCATTCGATTATCTTTGGAACCAATCAGGTCTTCTATTAATCTCCTATCTTCTCTGTTGGTGTTCCTGCTAAAAAATATAGTTGTTTTGTCTCTATTCATCTTCTGACCTGACATTCTTTCATATACCTTTAACATTTCCAGCATCATCTCTGGCTTCTTTCTACAAGCTTGCAGAAATAATAGAGCATCATGGACCAAAAACAGATGGGACAATCTTGGACCATTTTTGCAAATTCTTATTTCATTTAATCTGCCTTCCCCATGGGCCTGTTTTAACAGAACTGGAAGACCAGAAAAGAATCAAACATCAAAAGGAAGTTTTCCAATTGTTTAAAATCAAAGAATTAAATCTACTATTGTCTATACTTAGAAAGTTAGTTATGCAAAAACCCAAAAAACATCCAATTCATCATGAGTCACCCGCATTTTTCATTTAAAATAAATTTTAACTAAAATTAATATTAAAACACTCTTATTAATATAATTGGACTGATTTAAATGCAATTATTATTATTCTTACATTATGAATTACAACTTTGTATTGCTTATGGTAAAAGGGAAGTGATCCAAAAACTGTTGTTTTTTATTAAAAAAAAAATCCACGTATTTCTAAAAGTTGTAAATTTTGATATATAAATTAAATACATTTAAGACAAAAATTTTCTAAAAAATAAAAAAATACATCTTTTCAGCTAACGAGCCCTTATCTTAATATATATGGGAAATATTCGGATCCAGCTTCACTAAACTACAATTACGATGTAGCTACCTCAAAGTGGGACCCATATGGTCATAAAATTATAATCTACTCCACCCATTCTATTTAGAATTATACATTCTATTATCATACTAATTTTCATCCCAATTGAATATGTGCATAGACTCCTTCTGAAAATCGAACAAATTCAATGTAATAAAATAGCTTGATGTAAATAACAACTTTGAAGTTGTTTTTTCAACATGTAAACTATTTCCTATATAATTTATATATGGATAAATTATTATATAAAGTATCATACATTTAAGTATATATGAGACTCACTTTGGGCCAAATGCACCATTAACTATGGTACAAGCATAGGAAATGTTCTCTCTTCATATATGTATATATACAATTTCAAAAATTTATAGTTTTCAGTTGTATAAATGCGATGAAGACTGTTTTTTTTTAAATATAAAAATATACGAAAATCAAAAATGGAAAGAATTTTAGCATATAAACAAAACATGTGGAACCACGTAAAAATTTAAAATTTTCAAAAATTCAGTATGCTCATATATTCTAAGGCTTTGTGCATAGATAGGCATTGAATCATCATCCTTTTCCAAGCAATTCAGTCCTCCTTGAATTCAGCCATGAAAAATGTTTAATTTGGGCTGCATTTTGAGTAATTCGGTCTTAGCATTGATAACTTATAGTGTGTATTGGAAAATTTCCACTACCATTTGTGAGAATATTATGAACTTTTAAGTTGCTTTTTCACCTTTTGGTTGACTGCGTCATAATGTACTATTGTCGTTCTGGGTGTGTTTGGTAATGAGTAAAACTTTCGATAAAAAGTTTTGAAGAGTAAAAGTTGTCAAATAATATGATATGATAGGGGTAATGATGAGTAGTAAAGAGGATAAAGTTAAAATAGATAGGTTAGTTGTGTAGAAATGATTGAAAAGTATGGTAGTTGCATAGGAAAATGTAAAAAAATGATTAAAAAATATGATAATTGTGGAGAGTAAAAAGTTTTAAATTGAAAAATTTTAAATTGACATTTTTTATCAATTACCAAACACACCCCTATAATCAATACGTACAAAATCACACTAAAAAAGAGTGCTTCGTATCCACAAGCCCCGCAAACACGCCTTTTATCTCCTCCGGTTCCGGCCGGTTAAGCATCTCCATAGCCATTTGCTATTGATCGAGGCCCATCATCAACGGCACAACTTGAAATCGTTGCCGTCCATCTTCAATCGCCTCAAAGCTAACGACCGACCCACTGCCTCATTTGATTCAGCAGCCCAGCCATGGCCTTCGCCCAAGCTCCGCACTGACGGATCCATCATTTTCTTTAGCCTACGATCAACCCAACCACCGGATCCAGCCTCAAGCACCCTAAGACAGCCACACGTGCCAGCTATAGCAATCCAACGGCCAGAAATTCCAACCATCCTAGCAGCACGACCGGATGATCCTTTTGCACGTGTGGGTTCCGGCAATTGGAAATCCAAGGGCACGTTTGTTAAGTGTCGGAATCATGAGATGGTTTGTCAAGGTTAATCATCCTTACATCAATCACAATTTTTTGTTTTTTTGCTTTTTTCATACATTCCAATTATTTTTTCAACAAACTATATACAATAAACCTATTTATTATTCCAACTATACCCCTATAATTTTCAAACAGTCGCACATTTCCCATATTTTTTACAATCCAACAATTTCAAATATAAGAATAAAAATGTAAAAAACAGGGTGAGTAAAATGGGTAAAATAATGAGGCCTGATCATTTTAGACTAGTCCAATATATTTTTTTTATTTATTTTATCTTTTTACAAAATTGTTATTCTAGCTTTGATTAATCAATAAACTAAGTTTTACCAATTTTGAAGTGTATATATTTCTTTTGGATTTTTAAATGCAAGCATATTTTAATCATTGTAAATTATTGAAACATGAATAAAATGCCTCTATTTTTGACAATTCAAAATAAATATATATTTTTTAAATTAGTAAAAATTAATTTATAAATTAAATATAACTCATTTCAGACCAATCAAAAATGATCATTTTGCTAAAATAATTAGAATATATAGGAAAATGAGTTTTTCAATATAAGGTTGGCATCGGATTGAACTTGCCTGTGTGACGCATCTCAATTTTCACCCGTAGGCTCCTAGAAGATGTGTTCGGCATTGCACTCTCTTAAGAGTATTTGCTCTTTTGGGAAAGTTACATGGTATAGCTTATCATTTCCATTTCCATGCTTTTAACTTTAATACAATCCATACTTTAACTAAAATAAGTCATGCTTGGAAACAGACGTAAAATAAGGATTCAACATGTGCATATCTAACTTCTTTAAAACTCACTGCAATCGATCATCCGCATTTCTTTTTCAAATTGTTGGCTCACTATCTACAGGAACTATTAAGAAAATTCTTTTAAAAACAGACAGTCTCTAACAATTTAGATTTATGTGGAATAAGAAATAAACAATATTACGAACAACTGATGCGCGACCGAAGGAAGTGTCGAATTGTGTTGCCTCGATACAAGGCGAGCTAAAAGATGTAAAATCGGATTATCGAACTGTCGTTCGAGATGTAAGTAATGAAATGTTAGCCCTAAAAATAAATTACAAGAGACATGCTGACAAGTATGTAATAAACATTGTAGACTTACCTCATCTCGCATTTGATCTAGGCAACTAGCTTCAACCCCTTCCCTTATAATGCTGTAGGCCAAGAAATTACTTAATCAAGCAAAAAAGTTTACCTTTACCAAGGACACCTTTATCTATGATCATTATCAATGCCCCTCTTACACTATATTACTTCCGAAAGAACACATATTATTCTTGAAGAAATACATGAAGGTTGCAATGAAAATCACTTGGGATTGTGAGCACTTACCCATAAAGTACCATGGGACAGGTATATTGGCCAACAATTCAAAGTGATGCTAGGCAAGCCGTACAAACTGGGATTTGGCTAACATTGGTTATTTTTTATTAGCATTGGTTGGTATCTAAGAAATGAAAATTAGCTTTGGTTAGCTGTTTTTTATGATTAGCTGTGGTTAGCTTTAGTTATTAAGTAAAGTCTTAATTATATTTTTTAATATAAATGAATCTTACTTAACCTAAAAAGGGCAACGTTTCTGGCATTTGTGCCAACTGGTCAGGGATCCTTGGTGGGAGTGTTGTCTCCCCTTCGAGGGACATTACCTTTTTTCTACTGATGTAAAATAGTATTATTAGTTAAGGTAAATGTAAGGTGATTTGGGCATGATTGAATTGTTAAAAAAAAAGAGATATTGTACATTAAGTTTCAATGTGGAACAATAAAATCAAGCATGTTAATGAAGTTATCTAACAATTATCATATGTAAAAAGTTAGTTTCAATTAACTCTAATTAGCTTTGATTATCATCATGCAGTTTTGATTAGCTTTTATATCCCAACCAAGTTATTGCTTGATTAGTTGGAGTGTTTAATAGCAACCCTCTAGTCAAGAGTTCGATTCCCCACTTCGGATTCTATAGATTTTTCCCCGTGTGGGCATGCGAAAGTCGTGGGTCTTCCATGTGATAACCTTTAGTCTCCTATTTACTGATGTACGTTTGTAATTTAGTATAAAAGAATTTATAAGATTTCATGAACTTTTTTAATTTGGAATATTTATATCATATCTCAAATAATCTTACAATGAAGTTTCGAGACAATTCTTATAATTTTGTAAGAGGAAGACTACACATAAGCTTCTAAATATCAATAGGAAGATCACAAACTCCCAAATATTAACAGGAAGACAAAGCTTCCACCTATAACTCAAGGGGAATGAAATCTCCACAATTGGATGCCACGTGATTCGAACCTCGAACATTCAAAAGAGAGGCTTCGGTGCTTATCAATTGGGTAATAGCTATAACGCCCTGACCTATGACATATTTATACATAAGTTTGTCATATGATTCCATGCCAGAAATCTTTTGAAAAGTAGTGAAGTCCATAATTTAACTTACATTTATACACTAAACAAAAATAAAGTGATCTAATTTTTTTCTTATACATATCTATAAAAATTTGGCAGCATCTCGTCTGTAACTAGGACGTTTCCTAAATACAAACATTCACCATATAATTCTTTACAATAAGAAATAACCTATAACACTTCATTATAACCACAAACACCCCATTTTCTTCACAAATTCATTATAGTCACACCAAACACCCATACTCCAATATTCTTCATCTTACATCATCTATACATCCATACGATTCACACAATATAACCGAATTAATGCTATAAATATCTTTTACACCATGCACACAAATTATATATATATTTTACACATATCTCAAAATCAAAAGAAAATCTAGCACTTCTAAAGTTTATCTTATTACAAATCGCACTAAACATACACAAGAGTCTCATATGGCTCTTCAACTCACTGTCCTTCTACCCAGTGAAGTCTCTATTACTCTTGAAATCAAAATATTCTGCAATTGTTTAATAAAATCGGTGAATTCAAAGAACCCAGTAAGCAAGCGTTGTTAACAGGGAAAAATATAAAAACCTCCATAGATCATCATATATGCATGAGGATGAAATTTAACAACAACATGCATCATTCAATGACATAGTTTTCTCTATGGCAGGTGACACTTATCAAGTGATCACTCACTCTCTTATGTCGGATGCACCGACTAGGCAACGTCAAGGATGGACAACCTGTCCAATTACAACCTTAGCCGAACATTACATTCATTTCCATGCATGAATTACATTTACACTAATGATCAAGTGCATTTATGTCACAAAAGGAGCTTATTCGGCTAATCGTAAAGAAAACGGTTCGTTTCCAAAATTCAAGTTCAAAAGCATTACCTTAACAACATGAATATACATATAAAAATAAAAGAAATTGGGTAATGGTCATCCCCGAAGATTTTCTGAATGTTTGTATAAAATTTAATTAGCATACCTAAAAATTGACTTGATTTGCACATATTTCTAAGAAAACGCATAACGACATAACATAAACATTTGTTGCAACAACGTTTCTCAAAGTAAGTAACAAAATAGAAATTTTATCACAATAAATCATTGAATTTAAAAAGCTTTCTTATTTTAAAGTCTCAAGTTGTGTCTTGCACTTTCTCTTTTTCTTTTCCTATCAAAATTAGCAATTTTGGCTAAATATTGACTTAAATCACCATATATTGCATTCTAATTTTAATGGCTACGGATGCATTGATTTGAAAGCTAATAATTTTTTTTATCCATTAAGTGCCTATTTAAGATACATATGTTAAGCATATTAAAATCTATCAATCATTCTTATACGGTGTGAATTTACTACCCACTAATTTCACATAAATTTTTGACACCCGTACCCTATCTACAACTTATCATAACATCTCCATAAATTTTTCTTTTATATTTTTAACACTCCAAATATCTTAAACTTTATCCATAAATAATGTTTAAATCAAATACTCCAAGAGCCCCATGTTTAACCCACATTTTTGGGGCTGCCCAATTTCCACGGGTAATGAAAAATTCTAATTTTTCTTCTTTTTACCTAAAATTGGGCATATTAATTTATAGTTAATACATCCTAATAACATTTGCAACTATTAAATCCTGATTTGGAACAAAAAAATTTGGATACACTAGTCTTGAATTTTTTATTTCACACTTGACTTGATTTTAGCCTTCAATTTTCATGAGTTGGGTTTTAAATATCCTCTTATTCACAAATTTATCAAAAGTCTCATAATTTTTCAGCTATTTTTGGAGATAAAAAAATAAAATCCTATCCATTTGAAATCTTGGATCCCTAAATAACCAAATCTACTACCCAAAATTTACTTCCATACATGTTTATCTAAAGTATTTAGCAAAACTTATATGTTTATTGCATGATTTGGATGAAAATTAGAAAAACCAACAAAAAAAACTATTTCTTCCTTGCCTTCGGCGACCCGGCGACGGCTGTGTGGATGGTGGCGTGGGCAGGATGACGACGAGCTTCTCCCCTCTTCCCTCTCCTTCTTCTTCCTACTCCTCTTCTTTCTTTCTTCTTCTCCTTCTCCTCTCCTTCCGTTTTTTTCCCTGACTGTTCGAGTGCCCACTCGAACTCTCTTACACCCCTTATATGGTTTGGTGCTTTGCATGTGCACCAAAAATGTGCAAATGCAGCAATATATTAAATTTTAAAAAATGGATTGGGCCCTACAGTAACCCAATTGGTAAGGTTTCATGGGCTTTGATATACAATATAAAATGAAAAAATGTATAATGTTATAAATAAAGATTCCAATTCGAACAAAAAAAGTTTCAAATTACATCTTTTTGAATTAAATGAGCTTAAATGGTCCTTACAAGCATGTTAAGGTTGTCAAATGACAATTAGCATTTAAGAAATAAAAATTAGCTTGGGTTAACTTTTGCAAGATCGCATAACTAAGCTCTAAATTATATCTTTTTGAATTAAGTGAGCTTAGATGTTCCTCATAGACATATTAAGAGTTAAATAACAACTAGTGTCTAAGAAATGAAAGTTAACTTTAGTTACCATCGATTAGCTTTCATAGCGTTGTTAAATTTTTAAGCAATGTTTAAATTCTTTTTTTTTTTACTAAAATGATCTGAAATAAACCTTAAAAATATATCAGTGGTGTTAAATAATCATTAGCATGTAAGAAATAAAATTTGGCATTTGCTAGCTCCACTTGGAAGTCATGTGGAGCTAGCAAATGCCAACTTTTATTTCTTACATGCTGGCTTTTAAAAAAATAAAAAAAATTAATTTTATGAAATTTTTTGTATAGGAGAATGACATATTTATATGTATGTTTAAATGTGAAAATATTATTTAAAATAAACTGAAAACAAAATCTTACCTTAAATTAATATTAATATTATTATAAATATTTTGTTAAAACTTTAATGTACTAAAAAACTATAGCACTACGAGCTTAGTTAGATGATTTATCAATTGCATGGAATAGATTAGAATTTCGTATACCTTGAAGATCTATTTACAAAATTTATAAACACAATAACATTTTTCACTCAAATATACTCTTAATGTAAAATGACCATGATAATGTTGGTTTCATTTTTTTTCTTACTTCAAGGACTTTCCTCCAAATGAGCCCCTTATTTGTTCCCATTTACATATTTTTTATTGCATATAAACTATTACATTTCGTATTAAATCATATTACAAGCAAGCATAAGAATCGTTATATATTTATCTCATTTTATATTACAAATTAATCCTACATACCTTTATAGTTTTCTTACCACCAATAAAGGAAAGAACTAAGGAAGAATACAACTCCCATTGCGGAGATGAAACAACCCATTAATGGAATTCCATCTCGCACAAACAACACTCCTTGCCAAGGCTCCTACCAACTAAGCTACGCTCAATTTGGTGAAAAGTTTATATATGTAATTAAGTCTTTGCAGCCAAATATGAAGTCCACTAAAGATAATATCAAATAGATAATTGAATGATGGCCCACAATGGGGGTACAATGGAATCCAAAGTAGCCTTGTTTTTGTTACATCACATCAAGAACATGATCTGATATCGCATAAACTTTTCTTATTAAAACTTTTAACTCTTGACAATTATTTTATTTTTTACTGTTTCTTCGTAGTTTCTTATGCAACTATCCTACTTTGTAATTATTTTTATACAACTACCTATATAGCTAATTTATTAATTTTAATTTATTTGTTTTAATCATCATCATTACTTTTATTATATCACATTATTTTCTCGCAATTCATAAATTCCTGCACTAAAATTTTTTTATGTAAAAGTTTTATCATTTCCACAACACAACCTTAATATCAGTGCCCACATGGTATGTTTTCGTATCACTGTTGTCCTATTTTATTAAAAGTGGTCGTTGTCCAAGAAATGGAAATTTACCAGTGACAAAAACAAGGCTATCCATTTGCCTGTAGATACGCCACATGACCAAACATAATTAAAGTCTTAGATCAACTTTCATATTAGCTACAATATGATCAACTTAAGAACGGATGAGCGGCTTGGATTGATGAAATATGGCCTACAACATGGTTACCGCACTGTTATGAACGAGCATTGCGTGACTCTAGATGGAGAAAAGGAGGGAAGCCATGTCAAAGCTGATGCATCAATTTCAACTGTGGCTAATAGATTGGGAAAGGGTTACCAGTTTACCACATTTCTCTCACTGTCCTGGAAAATCCGTGCGTCGATATTATTGCCACATAAATGAGGTAGCACAATACACAAGGTTAAAGTGGCACGATACACGAGGTTAAGGGTAGAAGAGGTATAGGTGGCCATATTCTGTGGGCTCAATGTTGCCTTCCGGTAGTGTGGTGGCTGTCCCGATGCACATATGATGGACGGTAAAGATCAGAGGCTGTCAATTGAGTGTGTGTGTGTTCGGTAACTTATAAAATTTTTAGATGAAATTTTTTTTTTTTGTATAAAAGTGGTTAAATTGATAGAAAATAATGTGATATGATAGTGATAATATGAGAAGAAAAGAAAACAAATTTAAAATAAATATGCTAGTTATATGAAAAATTGCATAGATATAATTGAAAAGTATAATATTTGTATAGGAAGACGTGAATAAATAATTTAAAAATAATATAGTTATGTAGAGTAAAATATTTTAGATTAAAAAGTTTTAACTTGACATGTTTTCTTAATTGCTAAACACACACTAAATAAAGGATGCAGATTGTAGCTCCATTCATCAATTGATGGTTCATAAAATTTTGAAGCTTTTAGTTCAAAATGACGAGAATAATAATGGGATAAAATATATATGGTTGATATCGTGAGCTCCTAGCCTGGTTAATAACAGCCCAAGGCTAAAGGCACTAGGTCGGGGTTATATGAGGTCGGCTTTTATTACGGGAGTTTGGTCACCTTTCCCATGGTGGGAGCTATAATCTCTCATGTGAGAGTATTTGGCCTCCTTTTGATTATGGGTGTGTTTGTTTAGGGCAAAAAAGTGTCAACTAAAACTTTTCAATCTAAAACTTTTCAATCTAAAACTTTTCAATCTAAAACTTTTCACTCTCCATAATTACTCTATTTTTTAATTATTTTTTCACATTTTTCTATACAAACTACCCTACTTTTCAATCATTTCTACACAACTATCCATACAACTAACCTATCTATTTTAACTTTATTCTTTTTACTCCTCATCATTACTCCTATTATATCACATCATTTTCTATTGATTTGACAACTTCTACTCCAGAAACTTTTCATCAAAAGTTTTACCTCCAACCAAACACACCCTATAATAAGAGAAATTATAAAAGATAATTTACAAATATATCCACAGTTTATTCATATTTGCAAAAATACCCATAAAGTTTTTGGAATGGTAAATAACTCCTACATAATTTGACTAATATTGCATGCATACCCATGATGACGGCTAGCGTCAAGATAATCTGTTAAGTAATTTTTCTTCCAAAAATACCCTTCAATTTAAGCATTGCAAATGAAGACAAGTGCTCCCGGAATTACTGAATGTGCGTGAATGTACATCCACATCTGGAGCACCAAAACACATGCTCCATCTTCCAAATTTCGACAGTAGCCATGGGTGCCATTCACGATTCAATTCTAGTAGCCATAGCTCTGATCATTCTCGCTATTCAAGCCCTGTTCTCCCTGTTCAAGCTTGGCTATAGCTCCGGTGGCCATGGAAATCAATAACACCTCTGATCCGGCCGTCTTCTTAAATTAAAAAACCCACCACATCCCTCTCAGATATGTACTTGGTGGACATCAATCAAACGATCGAAGTCGACTGATCTGTCCACGAAAAAGGTCCTTCCAAATCGGCGGCTAGCAGAACTATAGGAAACCACCATCAACAATGACTGCATTTGAAGTCCGGCAACATATTATGAGTGTGTTTGGTAATGAATAAAACTTTTAGTGAAAAGTTCTGAAGGCTAAAAGTTTTCAAATGATGTGATATAATAGGGGTAATGATGAGTAGTAAAGAGGATAAAGTTAAAATAGATAGGCTAATTGTGTAGATAGTTGTATAGAAATGATTGAAAAGTAGGGTAGTTGTGTAGAAAAATGTGAAAAAATAATTAAAAAATATAATAGTTGTAGAGAATAAAAAATTTTAATTTGACATATTTTATTAATTGCCAAATGCAACCTATGTCGGAAAAAAGGGGCATCCACGATTTCATACCAATTTAATCTAGCCAACAGATTTGGTCTTTTACAATAAAAAATTTCAGAGCATTCCCAAATTAAATCACCCCTTTTCTATTAAATCAATTTCGTCGCTGACCTCATACGTTGGAAAAAAAAAAAAATTCGTCACCAACCTCCACTCTAGTTGTTGCCTCATTTTCTTCTTCTTTGCCAATGACAATCAAATTTTCTATTAACAACCATCTACCCATGTCTACAATTAAAAATCCATCAATCATAGCATTATTAGCACCAGCGATCATTTGCCTAACCACAATCCCTGTTTTCATCTTCGTCGTTGTCTAACAAAGGCTTACTGCACGCATCTGGGTTTTTCTCTTCGTTTCTTGTTTATGGGGTAATCGGTGCTACCTGGCGGTAGGGTTATTTTGGTCATTAATGAAATGCCCATAAGGTATATTAACGGAAGCTACTGCACTATGACGGAAAAAGGAGCTCCATGGGTATGCATGTAATATCTGTCAACCTATGTGGAGTTATTTGCCATTTGCCATTCTTAAAACTCTGCAGGTATATCCGTAAATATGGATAAACTATGTTGGTATATTTGCAAATTATCCTATTATAAAAGATATTCAAGATTAATTTATAATATCAAATAAGACACAAATATAAATATTTTTGAGCTTGATTGTAATATAAATTAAGATGATATGTAATATGGTACAACCAATAAAAAAAGCGCAAGAATGGAGTGAGACATGAAAATTCAAAAATTGAAATCACTATCAAAATATCCCTCTGCACATGATCAAAAGTAGCTTCCTACAAGCTCAAACAAAATATTTTTTGTCGTATCATCTAATTCTAATTCTATTTTGTTTATATCTATCATAGTATCAAGTTAATTATGAATTTTTTGAAACAACTATGATTCTTTTTTATTTGCATAGAATAGTTTACAAACTTCATCAATAGCTTATCCTAGCTAGAAATTTTTAACAATATACAATTTGTTAAATTATGTAATTGGTGATTTTGATTATAACAAAAGATGTACTTGATTTCGTTTAAATTGATTTTATCTTATTTGGTAGGTTTTATGTATAGATAAGAGTATATCTTGTGATTTGATATGATTGTGATTGGTTGTCATTGAGTATGATTGATTTAATTAGTTGTGCGTGGTTGTATTTTGGTTTGAGGTTGTGTATTTTTATAAGGATGAGTTGTTTTGGTTAATTTAGTATTTGTAGTTGTGCGGAACTTAAAGTTTGAATTTAATTTTCATGTGATGTGATTATGTTGATAACTTTAAAGTTTTTTGAAAAACTTCATTTTTTATGAAATAGAAAAACTTTCTAACATTTCAAGTTTAAAAAGTTGATTGATAATTTACTTGAAATCTCTTATTTTAGAAAGGTATACTATTTTTCAGAAAAAACATAACATGTATTCTAACAACTAGCAAAATGTGGCAAAATGTGTAAATGAGCATGGATGAGTTATCCTGGTTATCTTTTTTTTTCTCTCTCTTTCTCAAGCTGCCTTTTAGGGATGGGCTCGTCACTATAAAAAACAATCAAGGTGAATGCAAATACCTGTTTTTGGAGAGCAACTCTAAGGAAATATTTGAAAATAAAAAAAAAAACCATGACTTGGAGAAGTGCTATTGAAGTGATTAGTGCATTTTGTTGAAGACCTTGTACGAATCATGCTTCCTATACAATATGGTGAATTGGTTTGTCTTTTCCTTTTAAAGTTCTTTTTAATAATCAAATCAATAGAAAGTGAATCAAATATGTTAACTACTTCACACCTAGAGCTAAATTCTAAATTTAAAACTGTACCACTATGACTTACGTGGTAAATTTGACTAGTGAAAGTCAAATCTTGTGCTCTTAGAAAGCGAAGTAGGCTAGAGAGACCGAACTACTATAATTGCATTATTTTTATAAATTAGTTTAAAATTGTGGCTTTTTTGTGTTTGATTCATAATTAATTCTATAAGTTCTGGTATAAGCCATTACACGGAATCAACATAATTATTTGATTCTCTGAAGTCATATGTCACGGTTATTTTTCCACACAAAAATTTGGCCACTTTTTACATTTTTTTTATGCGATGCAGCATTTGCATTTCAACTGCCTTATTGTCATATGTTACAGTTATTTTTCACATCTTTATATGAATGACATATTCCTGGTACTCTCTTTTTTAATCCGAGACATTGCTTGTCCTTCAAAACAAGATTCTGATTGACCCAGTGGCCTATTTGCTTGATTTCGCCAATGGTGGGCCATTTTGGCCAAAATTTCTCTAACCATTTAATTTTCCTCATTTGTCCCTCCGCCGCATTGCTCCATCTACAATTCGCTTGTGCTAACTTTTCCGGCAAAAATATGGAAGAGAGCTGAAAGATCGGCATGATTCCATGTAACCATTATAATCAGATGTCAATGCCCTAAAAATGCAAAGAGTTCCTATTAGGTGCGCTCACGTGCAAATACTTACTTTCTTAAATTTTTGCGAAATTTTTTTATATAACTATTAATTGAAGTATATTTAACATGTGTGTCGATGTTTAATATTTTTGAAGATTTTTAGATTTTTTTGAATTTTCAAAAATTAGTCCGCTAATTTTTAAAAATCTAAAAATATTTTAAAACAACTAAAATTGGTAAAACTTGATTTATAGATTAAATATACTGAATTTTACATGTTTATGAAAAAACTGAAAAAATAAAAAAAATACATTTTTTGGACTGGGCTAACTGAATCACACCTTAAGCTTCTATATTTGCTTGCTGATCCGGCACGAAAACTTATTTTTTTAATTTTATTTAAAAATTTTCATTGGTAAGTAAATCTAGGTGTATTAAATCTATAAACTAAGTTTTACCATTTTTTTTTGATGTTTTTTAAGTATTTTTTATTTTTAAACACAGTGACATTTCCGTAATTTTTTCCCTAATTTTCTGAGATATAAAAATTACGGAAATGTCACTGTGTTTAAAAATCCAAAAAAATACTTAAAAAATCCAAAAATGGTAAAACTTGGTTTATAAATTTAATACATCTAGATTTTCTTACTCATGAAAAAAATTAAATTTTTTTTTTTAAAAATAGGTTATTAGGCGGACGTACGGAGGCCGGTCTTAAAAGATGGGGACTCTCTATATTTTGTCTACTGGTGAATAGAGGCGTGATGTGCATGGTTTCCACCCACACCAAACTGTACACTAAGTGAATTGTGTCCCTGGCATTCAATTGAATGCTTTTGATGATCACATGCATGTTGTGGGCTCCAATATATTAAAAAATGTTTGCATTTTCTAGACCATTAAAATGCTTTCGCTGTGACGTGGCTTATCTTTTTCTGTCCGTCTAGAAGGCATGCTATGCTTGTTCGCGGCTTATCATACTTTTGATACCAGTCTCCATCAGACTTTTGTGGTCATCCGTATATTCAATCCGAGCCTTCGATTAGATGGAATAATAAAAGGAGTGGACTTAAAGACGCTGATGCGCTACGCTCATGCAAGAGGCTTGCCCCGCTGGTAGCACGTGGTAGCCACGTGCCATAACGTGGAGTGTTTGACCCTGCAGTAGTTATAAAATTAACGAAACTGAGATGAAATAATGGAATGAGTAGACTTAAGATGCCTCGTGCCCAGAACGTGCCGCGCCGGTATTCTTTAAGCCACGGTTGGAAGATGCATGTGTGGGGCAGGAAGGGAGAAAGCGGGAACACCATTCCTCCAATCATTAATTCACTCGGCAATTCTATTTTTTAAAATTTATCCTTACATGCTAATCTTTTTCCTACCAACTGCCATTTAGTAATTCTATTTATTTCAACGGGTCATGAACTGTTTAATAATTTTAAAATCCCAAAATACCCCTAATGATCTAATATTTATTGTGATTAGTGCAATATCCAGACCCTTAAAACTCATTCTATCTAGTTTTTCTTTCACAATAGATATGTTTCCATCATATTATGCAACTTCTGTCTTAGTTTGATAATTATTATTATTACATAATAAGGGATATTTTAGACATTTCATATGATGGATAACAATGATTTTTTATCGTACGTGATGAAATGGATATGGATGAAATTTCATCCATAGTTGGCGGGTACGTATGAAAATTTTCAAACTTAGTAGGTATATTTGTAATTAAGGACAAATATAATTGGTACATTTGAAATTAATCCTATTTTGACCATACCTATAATCATTTTCTATCAATCACACATTTTTAAAAAAATTTATCATTTATTTATTTATCATCATTTTCCACGGTTTCATAATTTTTTAACGAACCAAACGTCACCGGTTGAAAATAAAAAAACACACTACATTCCATTGTACAAGTTGCAGGTTGGTAGCATTTGGGCTGGGATGTTGACTTCCATACTATGAGTTGTCCCCCCATGTGTGTTATCTCTCTGTCATAGTTTTGTATATAAAGAGCTTTGATTTCCCCGTTAATAATGTAAGAAAAATTTATAAAAATTCATGTAAAAATTAGATGAAAACTGAAATAGGATAAAGTAAAATTCGAAATGAAACAATAAAAAAAGATGTATTATAGCGTAGCCACGTGCATAGGTACATGTCCCAGCCTCTCTTACGGTTGGGTGTAACCAATTTGCAAAAAAAAAAAAAAAAAAAAAAAAAAAAATTGGCAAGATTGAGTAATTAAAAATATCAAGAGAGATATTGTAAGTTAGATCCAAATGGACGACAAAAAAACAACTCACTACAGCAGTTATCACTTCGGCGTATTTATTCCCTGTTTGGGATGAATTTGCTGGAGTGAAGGATGTCTATATCAAAATATGTGTAAAAATGGTTACAAAGTAAAATAATTATATAAAAAGACGTAAAAAAATTACCGGAAAATATAGGATAAAATTCATATATATATATATATATACCAATGAATCTTATCTTTAATTCTAATTAAAACCATGAATTTTTTAAAATTTCAATTATACCCGCATATTTTGCCTAAAATTTTACTTATATCTAAGCTATTAAAGATTTCTTAGAAAAGTTGTTAGCTTCCATGTAAAATAACAAATATACATAAGCCCTAATTAACTTGAGATTAGTTTGCTTAATACTAAAAATTTACATTTAAATAATATATGATTTTATAATTAAAGTGCTAAAAATAAATTTAAATATGAATTTTTAGCTACAAAATCATTAGTAATGATAGACATATTCATGAATCAAAAAAGATAGGCATATTCGTTATTTCACAAAGAGCTAATGGCATCTCTTTACGGAATCCTTTTTTTGATATGGTCTCGGGTCGACGACTTAGGACGAATGAAATGACCAAGTCTCGAACCTAGGACCTCAGTCATCTGTGCCCCGTATGCTGATCAAGATGCCACAGGCGTTGGGCGCCTCTCCAACAAATCGTTAACCAAATGAGTATAAGTAGAATTTTCAAATAAAATACAAAGGTATATTTAGAAATTTTAAAAAATTCAAGAATATAATTAAAATTTATAAATATATGTGAAAATTTTCAAAAAAAATATTAGTTATGTAGAAAGATTTGTAGAAAAGGCAAGAGGGTTATTTTTTTTATTAAATAGTGTTTGTCCAAATTGCATGAAACTCAATCCCATATCATAAAATAGCATCTTCTAAATTATAATCATCAATTTCTTCAGTAACATATAATATGTTTAACTTATTTAATTTAAATAAATAGTAACAGATTAACTATTAACAACTTGTCAACATGTTTATTGATCTAAATAATCCACTCAATTAGTTAACCTACAAACGATCTGCTACCCTAATATTTAAATGGAATGTAATATTTTCATGTTATTTGCTTTGTAAATGTTTGTAATGAAAATTTTAGTAATTGGTGCATTATGATTTGTTATTTATTTATTTCATTTTAAAATAAAATTACATTTTGTACACATGTACAACTAGGTGTAGCATTATTCATGGAGGAAGATAATATGATCTTTTGTAAAAGTTTATTTTATATTTTAAGAGTCATAAATTATAATATTTAAAATAATTAATATTTCCATTATCTTCAATGAAAAACCTACCTATTCTGTGTATGATCAACTCATTACAATGTGACTAATCATCCTAGTTGACTAGTGGACTCGTTTTAATTTTGTTGTTATTTGCTTCTTAGCTTATTGCATCATCCACTTTATAACACTAACCTTGTATCATAGTAATGCGCTATTAATAACCGCTCGCTAACTCAACATTATATTTAATTTTCACTATTGCATGTTATGTCAAGTTATTACTAAATTTTCACGATCGAGAAAAGGTTATTAATAAATGTTGATTATATAAATTTAAAACGTAATGTAAGAACATAATGATATGATATTTTTATTCACGTTTTTAAATCCTAGTTATAATTGAAACAAATCCTGTATATCTAACATTATATATATTACTAATATTTTCTAGGAAAATTTGTTGCATTTTCTAGATTTTATACATGATTATAAAGCTTAGCAAATGTATACGGTCGACCTAATTTTTTTTGGTTTTATAAACCTGTTTAGTTAGTTGTATTTAATTTCTAAACTAAGTTTTCTCATTTTAGAGCTGTGTATATATTTTTCGAATTTTTATTAAAATATTCTTATGTTTAAAATCAAAAAATATATACACATCTTTAAAAATGATAAAACTAATGAAATTTAAAATTAGATAAAAATAAAAGAATTTAAATACTAATAGTTCTATAACTAAAATTATAGATAAATCCTATAAAAATTATAGGTAAATGTTGAATCTTCAATACGATTATGTGGCTCTATATCCGAATGAAATTTATTAGACAACTTTAATGTTATGTGAGTGTTTATACATTTAATATAAAGAATTTTGAAGTAATATATTTAGATAGGTTAAATGAAAAAATTTAAAATGACTTAATTATTAGAAAAAGTAATGGATTTCATATCTTATGTGTTCTTGCAAAAAAAATTTGTCTTTTTTTAAAGTCTCAATAAGACATGGAAACATACACAAATTTTTAATGAAGACTGAAAAAATAGCTCAATCCGTTAAAAAATGATAATATTTTTTTGTCTTCACATTTCATTATTCCATTTCAGTTTCTTCCTCTGAGGCTATTAATTATTTTTTTGTCAATGACAAAAACGAGTTTCTTCCTCTGAGGCTATTAATTATTTTTTTGTCAATGACAAAAACGAGGCTCTCCACTTGCCCGTAATAAATGGATTCTGATCCTATGCTTCTGGGAGCATGCAGGCTCCCGGGCGCGTACATCTTTTTTTTATTTTTTTCAAATTTTTTTTCATAAACTTGTTAACCCAAGTGTATTTAACATATGTATCAATTTTTACCATATTTGGATATTTTTAGATATTTATTTCGGGTTTTTAAAAATCAGTGGCATTTTAGGTAATTTTAAATTACCTAAAATGCCACTGATTTTCAAAAATAAAAAATAAATATCTAAAATACTCCAAAAATAATAAAAAATTATACACAGATTAAATACATATAGATTAAAACTATTGTAAAAAAAATTTCAAACAAAATAAAAAAATAAGTGTATGCGCCCGAGCATGCAGCACGGGAGCATAGGATCAGAATCCGTAATAAATAGCCTCACATTTTCAAACAAAATGGAAGGCTCGGATTGAATATATGGATGGGATGACCACAAAATTCTGATGGAAACTTAAGTCGGGAGTATGATCATCTGCAGAACCGATGAGCGGCTTGGATTAATGAAATATGGCCTGGATCCTGGTTACAGCACCTGTTTTGTACCATCTAGATGGACAAAAAAAGGTCAGACAAGTCCCAGCGAATGCATTTTAACGGTCAAGGAAATTTACACAATTTCTGTGAATGGAGCTAAATATATGATTATCAAAACCTTTCAATTCAATAAGAAGAACAGAATTCACTCAATGACCGGTGTAGATCGAAAGAATATATATAAAATTGACGGTTCGCAAAATTTAGAAGCTTTCAGTTCAAAATGATGAGCATAACAATGGAATAAAGAATCAAAGATATAACTACATACATAAGACACGTGCGATCCGTAGTGTGAATGGTTCAGATGATAGTAAATTTGATCGAAAAAGGCATCAACAAAAATCGTAAATGTTACAGTGAAAAATAAAAAGTGCACAAGGAATTCGTGAAAACTTTGGGAAGAGGTACACGCGCACGCTTAGAGAACTTTCAGGCAGCATGATCAAGCAGAAGAGAGAGCATAAAAGGAAGTCTTTTCTCTGCAGCTGCGGCTCTGCGTAAATCAAATTCATCAGAGTAGATCATTATTCATATCATGACGGTCATTGAATCCATCGTCGGCTCCGCAGGCAGCGTGATCAAGCAGCAGCTGGTTGATGAAGCTGTTTTCTTGTGGGGTGTGCGGGGGCAGTTCGAATGGATTGAAAGGGAGCTGAGCCGGATCAGCCGTTACTTGAAAGATGCAGATGCAAAGGCAAGAGAAGGGAACGACAGCATCAAAGGGTGGGTGGTGGACGTGATGGGCATCGCTCATGATGCGGACGACGCCATCACTTTCTTCGTGTGGATGGAGGAACAGCGGAAGAGGAGAACACTCGTTGGGAAGTGTTTGTTCTTCTGCTGTGATCTCCTCAACCTGCATAAGGCCGGCATCATGATTGAAGCAGTCAAAAAGAATATAGAAGAGATATCGACGAGCAGATCCAACTTCCGCCTCGAGGAAATTAGTGGGGGAGAAAGTCACGAAGCCTCAAGCTCGCGACTGCAGCAGTATCGCAATGCTACCAGCGACTTTGATGAAGAACTATTCGTGGGCTTTGAAGACGACCTGACTGCATTGCGGGACAATCTGACGATGGGAGAGCGACGACGCTGCGTGGTTTCCATAGTCGCCATGGGCGGTGCTGGCAAGACAACTCTTGCTAGGAAATTATACAATAACAGCGACGTAAAAGCTCACTTCGGATCTAACGTTGCTTGGATTTGTGTCTCCCAAACAATAAGTATTAAGGAGATTTTGATGGGAATCGCCGAGCAAGTGATGGGGATGACAAGAGAAGACTCTGGAAAGCTGACAGAAAGCCAATTGCGGGAGAAGCTCCAAGCGTTTCTAAAACAACAAAAATATCTCATAGTTGTGGATGACATATGGAACAAAGAAGCATGGGATCTATTACGAGGTGCGTTTCCTGATGGGAACGAGGGCAGTCGAATCCTATTGACTACTCGCATTGAGGATGTTGCATTGTACGCTGATCGGCTGAGCAAACCCCATAAACTGCCTCTTCTCGACAAGGAGGAGAGCTGGGATCTGTTTCTGAACATCGTCTTTCCTCCACGAGAGGAGAATGGCAAGCCCATCTGTCCAGACCAGCTGGAAGGCATCGCAAAGCAGATGGTTGGCAAATGTGGAGGCTTGCCTCTGGCCATCAGGGTGCTAGGAGGCATTTCGTTCACAACTAGCGATGATGCGACTGTATGGAGAAAGGAGCTCGATCATTTGAAGTATCAGTTGTTTCGCGAGCCAGAGCACTTCGATGACATACTAGCGTTGAGCTACTTGGACTTGCCAAATACCTTGAAGCCCTGCTTTTTGTACCTGGGCATATTTCCTGAAGACTATGAGATTCGTGTGGAGAGTCTAACGAGGTTGTGGATTGCGGAGGGTTTCATCCCCGCCGACGAGGAAAGAAGCATGGAGGATGTTGCAGAGGAATACATCACGAAACTCGCGAAAAGGAGCATGATTCAGGTTCAAATTTCTTTTCAGAAAAGGCAAATTTTATTCAAAATAAAGCAATGCATGAATAGAGTTCATATTTAGTAGAAATGATAGACCGAACATCATTTTATACTATATAGCCCTGGAATTTAGTATCTGTAACAGCTCTTTGCAAGATGCCTCTTGTATTTTTTTTTTTTTTCTTGCAAAAACTTGTCCATGAAACATATTATTGTCTCTCCATAGGTGACATGGAAGCTCGGTGCTTATGATTACTTTGGAAGATATTGTCGTGTCCATGATGTACTCCGTGACTTGGCTATAAATGAAGCGAAAAGGGTTGGCTTGTTTAAAATTATTGACAAACTGCAGTCATCTGAGGATGCCTCCGCCTCTACTGTTCGTCGTCTGAGCATTCATCACAGCGGCAGCAACGGTTGCAATCATTTGTGGCCAGATGAATCTAGCATCCCACCCAAAGTTCGTTCTTTTTTCTGCTTTGCTGACCCAGAATTTGAGCCACCGGAACTGAGAGGTGCAAAATGGCTTAGAGTATTGCATTTGGGGGATTTAGAAAACGATGCACTTAGCTGGTACGTGGACTTTGCACTTGGAGAACTAGTCCATCTCAAGTATCTACGTTGTAAATCACCTTCGAATCTTCCTCAATCCATCGACAAGCTCTACAATCTTCAAACTCTTGACATACATAGGAGTCGTGTACAATTGCCAGCAGCAATTTGGAGTTTTTATCGATTAAGGCATCTTATTGCCCCCTTCGCCTCCTTCGAGGGGCATCCCCAGCTTGAGCTTCTACAACATCTCCACACATTAGCGTTGCGATCCGGCAAGTGGATTGGAGAGCAGAGCTTGATCAAATTATCCAAGCTTAGAAAGCTATGGATTCGCGACAAAAACCACAATAGTTTGTTTTTGGAGGAATTTGGTGAAGTTTTGATCGAAACCATCCAGCAAATGGATCACCTCCAAAGTTTGAGACTAGACGGAGTAGGTAGTTTTCTCCCTCCTTTCAAGCCCTTCAACAGTAATTCACAACTTGAGGAAATAATTTTACATAACGTGAGGATAAAAGAGCAGCTTGAAATATCCCTTAAATCTCCACCTATGCTCACTAGGCTCGTGCTTGATAATACCTACTCGCATTTTATTCCTATATCCCCACTAGGGAAACTTGAAAATCTACGTCTTCTTTTTCTACGTGGTTCATTCCGTAGATTTGAGTTTTATGGTTCACAAAATCTCGAGGAGTGGATTGTGGAAAAAGGAGCCATGCCGACCCTCAAACACTTGACACTCGTCCGCTGTGCCCGCCTAAAAATGCTTCCGGAAGGACTGCAACATATAACCACACTCAAAGAATTAATTGTCGACATGCCGAGCGAGTTCTGTAGACGGCTTGAGAAGAGCGGAGGAGAAGATTGGCACAAAATCCAGCATGTACCCTCTGTCACAATAATACCATTTTAACAGTAATTTCAGGTAACGGCAAATTTTTCATTATTGTATACAATGAGTATTTTGATCTAGCTTGACTAAATTTATCAAATTTAATTTGATTAAGGTTTAATAGATGTCGAGTTCATTTGAAAATGCGTTAAATATAAATGAATTTTACTGCTACTAAATTAATATATATAGGAGATTTATTGTTTTGTCGATATTAATATCATGTATCATGATCGAATATGCATAATTCGCCCTATTATTTGACAGCTCATGATTTTATCATATTTGCATTGAAATTTCGTCTTAGTGTGATTTTTAGATGACTCGCATGTGTTTGTATGAGAACAGGTGCAAAATACATCGAATACATTAATGTTTGGAAAGGAAAGCAAGCAGATAATCATGCATGCATTCTGCCGTGCGTGCTTGGCATGTGAAAATGCAGTACTATTCTTGAACATCCGTGGAGAGAGGAGGAGGAGCCATCAAGCCTTAAGAAGAGATGGAGTTCAAGTAAAAGAGTTGAAGCTTTTAGTTTTCACTTTTTCCTTCTTGAGATATTTTATACAGTAGTTCAATGGTTATTTTTTATGTACGTTCAATGGTTTGTTTTAATTTAATTTATTGGAAGGATATTACTGAAACTATATTAGCTAGTTTTTATTTATTTTAGGGCTTGAGATGTAACCGTTTTAAATTAACTATGACTCTATTCTGATTTTATTCAATAAATTAAGAATATTGCTACTTTATTTTAATACCTTGAAGTTGCTGCTTTAATTTAATATCTTGAAGTTTAACGTATTACTTAGTGAATTAGTACTGCACTTTGCATATTAAAATCAACATATCAAACTTCAAGAAGGCAAAATTTTGATGAATCAGAAGGCAAAATTTTGATATAGTAAAATCAACATATTAAACTTAGGTAGCTTGACCTAAAAGTACGTGAAGCCTTTAAGGAATTATCTTGGAATAATAAAATATCTACGGGTTTTAATATTGCAAAAGCATATTAAAATACATCTTTCATACCTTGAGAGATGATAATAGATTAAAAATATTATTATTCTTCTTTAAGATGACATATTTCTGTAATCAAATAAATTAAAGGAAGACCATAGTAATTTAAAAGGTGTGAATGTTGAAATCCCAAATCTCTTATCCATAAGTTTTCATTTATTTTATTTACTTTGAGTAGTCGATAAATTTCGTCTACGATCCACCATTTTTATTCATCTCAATAATTACAATTGTCATAATTTATATTCAGCATGATCGTTAAGTAAAAGATATCTATTTTATGCTATTATTCATGCACTTACGGTGAAATCAAGAACATTAATAAAATAGATATATTGATACTTCTTAACTAGACTTAGCAAAGTTATCGAATGCAGACCAACTTAATTCATTGGCAAAAGTTTTGCATTTTTTAATGGTTACAACTTTTTTTATTTAGGACATTCGATAAGTGACTTTTAATTTCGATTTTTGATAAACGTAAAACAGTATTTTAGACATCAAGGTGCAAAAGCAAAATATACAAAGAAATTTTAAAATATAAAAAATTTGATTAATTGAACAACTTAACTAAATTTAATAAGATTAACCAAACTTAATGGTGTGATACTGAAATGAAAATTTTACATTTTAACTATCCATCTCATCTAAATTATGTCTTGAATGATACATGGGGCATTTGCAACATATGGTTCGTTACATGCATGTAAGTTGCAGAAGTCGATTAGAGAAGAGAGCTTTGTGCTGGCTCATAGACCCTTAGCATTCTAGACCCTTAAATTTGAGTATTAGCATTCTAGACCCTATCAAGTTTTGGGCTTTACATATTGAACCCTCACCCTCACGGCGCCAAATGAAACTCCGTTAGGCGGTATGTAATGAAAAAAATACCCATCACTCCATCTTGCGCAGCCACATCATGTGCTACTTGCCTATGCCGACGACCACAACTTTAAAGTGGTTTTTTCAACATTTAAACCATCTAAAGTATGATTTATATATAGAAAAACGATTATATAAAGTTTTATTGCACTTTAATATGTATCAGGCCCATTTTTTGGGTAACCGCGCCGGAACGCCTCTTATATATATATACATATATGAGACCCATTCATTGTGATACGGTGTAGTCCGCTGTAAGATGGGTTTCACACATATGAGATTGCAATGAAACTTTATACAGTTATCTATCCATATAAAAATCATACTTAGACGGTTTAGATGTTGAAAATACCACTTTAAACTTGATATTTATATTAAACTATTTTATTACGTTGATTTTATACTATTTTAAGACGGAGATCACACGCATGTTGGATTTTTTTTTTTTTTTTCTAGAGCAGCAACCGCTCAATGGCAACTGCAGGAGACGGGACTTGAAGCCCGGTGGGTGGGCACGAAGCCCCCATGTGAAACCAACTGCCCTATGGTCAGGTTCGCCACGCATTTTGGATTTAGACGAAAATTAGTATGTTAATAAAGTGGACAATTCTAAATACAATAGATATTATGGATTTTTCATTCATGATCATGTAAGGCTCACAGTGCATGTGACTGCACCCACCGGTTCATATTCTTATATATATATATATTTGATGATACATACGAGAACTTATCATATACATCTATATGCACCATAACTTTTGATGCATTTGGCTTAAAATGGGCCTTACATGAATTTAAGAGATAAGATCCGGCAAAGGATTACTTAGGACGGCCTAAAAATCATATTTTGAGGCATTTTTGTTAATTTTTTCATAAATGTATTAAGCTAGGTGTATTGAATATATAAACCAAAGTTTGCAATTTTTGAATTTTTAAGTATTTTTTTGAATTTTTAAAGATAGAGGCATTCTCGTAATTTTTTGTTTTTGATTTTTAAAAATAGTGTCATTCTCATAATTTTTTGAGCTCAGAAAATTGCGAGAATGCTGCTATCTTTAAAAATAAAAAATAGATACTTAAAAAATCCAAAAATGGTAACTTGATTTATATGTTCAATACACCTAGCTTAACGGATTTATGAAAAAATAAAAAATGCCTCGAAATATGATTTTTAGGCCGGCTTAAGTAAGGCCCATATTATGTCCATATATGAATTATATCTTAGATAATCTACATGTTGAAAAAAAATTTTAGAATTGTCATTTATATCAAACTATTTTATTATGTTGGATTTGTACCATTTTCAGATAGAGCGCACACACAATCTAATTTAGATGAAAACTAGTATGTTAATAAAAGAAATAATTTTAAATACAATTGGTAGAGTATATGTATATTTTGTGATCACGTGAGGCCCATTTTGAACCAAATACACAGTAAGTCATGAAGCATTTACATGTATAGGACAATCTCTCTCTCTCTCTCAAATATATATATATATATATATAATATTTTGATGCATGCCAATGCACCATAACTTATGGTACATTTGGATTTAATTGAGCTCCACATTATCATAAAATGTACATCTAATTCACCAATTGTATTAAGAATTGTTTCTTTTATTAACATAACAAATTTCATCCAAATTCAATATGTGTATATGCCCCATCTGAAAACGATACAAAATCAATGTAATAAAATATTTTCACATAAATACCATTAAATTTTTTTATCATGTAAACTATTTAAGATATAATTTATGCATGGATAAATGATTGTATAAAGTATTAATATATTGAAATTCATATAAGGCTCATTTTGAGCTAAATGTGCTATAACTTATCGTGCATGTAAATGCATTGAATCATTTATATAAATATATATATATATATATAATATTTCAGTGATGACACTTGTACTGTAAGTTATAGTACAGTTGCCTCAAAATGGGCATCACATGATTATAAAATTATAATTTGTTTCACCCATTATATTTATAATTATGTATTTATTACCATACTAATTTTCATCCAAATTGGATGTATACGTACCCTAACGGAAAATGGTACAAATACAATGTGGTAAATAGTTTGATATAAATAACAATTTTAAAGTTATTTTTAACATGTAAATTACCTCCTACATACTTGATTATTAATATTTTTATTTATTTTATGAAAAATCTATGCAAAATTTTCATTTGACCAGTACATTGCAATAAAACTCATCATATTGTTTGATCAGTGGTGACTCCATTTTAATTTTATTTTTGTTTACTTCCTAAGTTATTGAATCATTTTTTCATAACACTTTGTATCTTACCAATGGACTAATTATTAATCTTGTATTATGCTAACTCACTAACTACGTATTATATTTAGTTTTCGCTATTGCATGTTATATCTTGATATAAAGCAACTACGAGGAGCCATTTATTTGACCCTAAAATTTTCAGTTATGCGTATTTAAAATATAAAGTAGGAATATGATAGTATGAAATTTTTGTATGTATTTTTAAGTCGTAGTTATAATTGGCGCAGAAAGTGTGTATATATATATATCTAATGTTATATATGTTACTAATATTTTTAGGGTAGTTATACAATGTTTTTCATATTTTACATATGATTATAAATATTTTAAATTGGCACTGCCTATTCAAAATATTGATTAAAATAATTTATAGTACTGTGATAAATAAATTTTTTTAAATAAAATGAATAAATTAAATTTTGATTTAATCATCAAAGTAGGTCAAGATATGGCAACAATACCAAAGACATCAATTGTACCAATGATACCAAAGTGTTTGCTTGTTTTAAATATGCAATGTTATTTGCGTGTAATTAGTCGCATGTCAACCCTCCATACAACATTTATTTTTTATTTTTTCTTCATAAATATATTTTCCTAAGTGTATTAACTCATATATGGAGTTTACCATTTTACATTATTTTTATATATTTATTTTTTATTTTCCTAGAATAAGTTTTTAAGGGGTAAAATTAACTAAAATACCCAACTTGATGATTTCAAAAATAAAAAATAAAAATGTAAAAAATTGTAAAATTGTAGACTTTGTACATGAGTTAAAACTTAAATACACTTAGAAAAACATATTTGTGAAGAAAAATAAATATTATATGCAAAGTTGCTTGTAACGCCCCAGGCCTAAAGCGGACAATACTTAGCAGAGAAGCTAGTACGCTGCGTAACTCTGTGAGGCGCCTTTTGGGGAAGGACGGGATGCGCGTGAACCCAGAAGGGCAAAACCGTGCGGGCCGAGGCCCAAAGCGGACAATACCTTACTGTTAGGCCTGGGGCGTTACAAATGGTATCAGAGCCGACTCCCGACCTCCGGCCGATGGTGTCCAGCGGGGACGCTGGAGCCCCAAGGGGGGGTGAATGTAATATCCCACATCGGTTAGGATGAGGGGGGGAGCCTGGGCTATAAGTGGAGGCAGCCAGGTACCTCTGTGAGGCGCCTTTTGGGGAAGGACGGGATGCGCGTGAACCCAAAGGGGCAAAACCGTGCGGGCCGAGGCCCAAAGCGGACAATACCTTACTGTTAGGCCTGGGGCGTTACACCTGTGGATTTACGATTTTTGTGAGGAATTTGGTGAAGCATTAATCAAAGCCATCCAGGGAATGGTTCACCTCCAACGGTTCCAATTGTATCGAGGCAGAAATAAACGTCTCCCTCCTTTCAAGCCCTTCCATGACAATTCACAACTTGAGGAAATAATTTTAGATTGTGTGAGTATATTGCAGGAAAAACCTCAAGTATCTCTTGAATTTCCGCCTATGTTCACTAGGCTAGATATAAGTGGAACTGTATTGAAGGATGATCCCATGGCCACTTTGGGGAAGCTTAAAAATCTGCGTTTTCTCAATTTTGGATGGCGTGCATTCCTTGGTAGGAAACTCACCATGCCGGAGCAAGGATTTCCTCAGCTTAAACGATTTGAGCTTACGAATTTGCCCAATCTCGATGAGTGCATTGTGGAGGAAGGAGCCATGCCGACCCTAAAACACTTGACAATCAGTTATTGCAAGAAATTAAAAAAGCTTCCGAAAGGACTGCAGAATATAACCACACTCAAGGAATTAGCAATCATCTATATGCCATCAGAGTTCTGCCAACGGCTCACGAAGAATGGAGGAGAAGATTGGCACAAAATCCAACACGTACCCTCTGTTAAGATATCTCCATGAGTACATTAAAGGTAATTTCAGTTATCCGCAAATTTTTCATTACATAGGATGACATTTCATTACAACCATGAGGACATTAAGTTTTAATAGATTTTAAATTCATCTTAGAATGTATTGATAAATACAAATGAATCTTATTGCTACTAAATCAATCTATTTAGAAGCTCTTTTGTTTTATCAATATTAATACTGTTTCACGATTGTACACAATTTGCCAAATTATCTGCCAGTTGTCCTCATGATTTGTCTTCTTTTATCATTTTTTCATTGAAATTTCATCTTGACTATGTTTTCTAGATGACTTATACTTGTTTATATGAAAATAGGTGCAAGATACGTCAAAGACGTTTAAGTTTAGAGTGAAGAGCAAGCGGATGTCTCCGCACTACAAAGCAGAAATTGAAAAATCAGAGGACAATAGCTAACATAGCTAACATGCCCTGGGCGTATGGATTGGCAGCCAACACACCCATAGGCATGTCCACTGGGGCGCTATTGCTAAAATCTTAGTTTTTGCAACCCATTTGCTTTGCTTTGAGAATCTTTTATAGAATAGTTCATTGGTTTATTTTGAATTGATATATTTATAGGATATTGTTGAAACTATGATTAGCTAGCTTTTTTATTTTTAGGGTCTAGAGATGTTGCTTTTTGAATTATCTATGACTTTGATTTTATTCAATAGATTAAGAATATTATTGCTTTAATTTAATATTTTGCCATTTAATTTATTACATATTGAATCGATGTTGCATTTTGCATATTTTTATATATTGGTATAGAGTACATAGTGAATCGAGGTTTCACTTTGTATATTTTTATATATTGATATAGAAAAATCAATATCTTAAACTTAGGCAGTTTGACCTACGAATAAGTGAGAATTTTGAATGAACTATTTTGGAATAATCACAAATCTTGGTAGGTTTTAATACTACCAAAGTATATTAAAATACATTTTCACGCCTTAAGAGAGGGTGATAAATTAAAATAATATTTTCTTCTTTAAAACGACATATCTCTATAATCAGATAAATAAAAGAAAGTCAAGTTGACTTAAAAGGTGTGAATGTCAAAATCTCAAATCTCTCATCCATTAGCTTCTTATTTCATTTGCTTTGAGTAGTTGATAATTTTAGTCTACAATCCACCATTGTTATTCTTCTAAATAATTAAATTATTATAATTTGTATTCAACGCATCTTCGATGAATGATGTCTATTTTATACTATTATCACAATCCATACACTTGTAGTAAAATCAGAAACATTTATAAAAGTAGAGACATTGGTGCTTCTTGGCTGACTTAGCAAAGTTTTTGGATGCAAATGCAAATAAACTTAATTCATTGACAAAAATTTTACATTCGTTTAGTTTTTACAGATTTTTTAGTTCGGGGCTTTTTAAAAGGACTTCCAATTTTAATCTACTTAATTGGCAATTTTGACCCAATTTTATAAGCTTAACTAAGCTTAACATGTAATATTGAAATGAAAATTTTACATTTTAGCTATCCATCTCATCTAGATGAAGTTTTCAATGATAGATTGAGCATTTGCAACATATGGTGTGCCACACGCTTGTTGTTTAACCATGCTCAATTAAAACTTACGAGAACAGTTGAATGAAATAATTTGATTCTTCTATCTTTCCTTTAAGACTCTTCTCCTCTCTTTATATTAGAGGGGTTCCTACATAATGTCACAGGACATGCTTTTGTCCCGCGTGTACGTGATGAGTCAGTTTCACTCCCTACCATTGATCACTCTAGGGCGAAAATTGGACTCACAATAGCATCTTTAGTGACATCTAAATTAGTAGCAACTAGACTCTTGTCCGGACATCCTCCGACATGAATGATCAGATGAAGACCAAACAGCTTGCCTTCCTTCTTCACCACCTAATTAAAAAATTAGATGATGCCAGCTGTAACTTCTGTTGAAACGGAACTCTACACAAATCATAAAAAAAATTATAGAAATAGTTTTAATTCACAGTAATTGTAATGAAATTAAGATGCATCAACAAAATTATGAAAATCGTACAAAGTTAAGTAATCACCTGTCATTCAGCTTGGTATTTATTGGGTACCTGACTGCCGATCTGCCCCAATAACGGCAGGTGCCATTCCAGAGCTTGTTCCAGCATTACAGCATCGGTAGAATATTATTTTTAAAAATAACCATTAACATGGAAGTTGCTAGCTCATGCATCCATATCACTTACAGGATTCCATGGTGGAGCAGTTGCGAGTTGTGATTGATGATATTTCAAAATAGTCAACTAAAAGACATTATGAGACTGAAAACCTGCAGACTGCAGTGAACTAACGACGAGAAACAAACATGAACCGTACGGCTTCAAATGGATCGGAGAAGCTGCCATTTTTCCAATGTATTCACCTTCAAATTTTGTAACGCTCTGTTTAATCAAATAATAATAATAATAATTTGTAGCACTGTCAAGAATCTGACAATCAATTTTGTTCACAATTCTGTACCCAAATCAGCGTTTGTCATCATCTCTCGAGCAAAGTATCTAATATCAGTGATGCCAATGCAAAACCATGACGAATGCTTTCAAATTCAAATTAGCAATACAAACGCCACTGTGCAATTAGCCCAGTGGTAACCGGGAGGGCTGGCATGCAGAAAACAAAGAGGACGGAGAAAAGTCGGCATGACGCGTTTTTGTTAAAGCCCCACGAAAATTTCTATTATACATGTACTTATAAATTTTTAACAATAAAAAAATTTCATCCTTTTCCATGTGAGAAGAGGGAGAGACGTGAAAATTATCGATTTCTGAAAATTGGTAAATATATATATATAATAATTTGAAAATGGTAAATTTGATATATGAGATATATACAACTTGGTGTATTGTCCCACTATTCACAGCTTTATGGAGCTTTTCTAGTGAATACACCGAAGACAACTACAGTCAATGTCAATGCCCGACAGATAATCGAGCTGAACAATAATTGTAAACAGTACGAACATCTTTGTACTACACTGCGAATCATTGGCATTAAGGGCAAAGAAAAATTATCTATCGTTCTGCACATTTTTTTCAATCGGCGTCCGGAAAGAGCGGGAATGATAGACGTCAAATCAACTGTGCACAACTGTCGGCAGACGGGAGAGCCGTACTGAGCAGGGCCTCTTTTTTTTTTAAAATGAAAAGGCTGACCATATGAGGGTGCGTTCGTCGGATGTAAGATCGTATGATGAAAAAATTATTGAGTAGAAATTTTCACATTAATAAAAAATGACGTGATATATGATAAGAGTAATAATGAAGTATAAAGAGAATAAAGTTAAAATAGATAGGTTAATTATATGAGTATTTGTATGAAAATGATTGAAAAGTAAGGTTGTTTATATAAAAAAATGTGAAAAAATAATTAAAAATAAGGTAGTTATGAGAAGTAAAAAGTTTTTGATTGAAAAATTTTCATTGACATATTTTGTGTGCAACCAAACACACCCTAAGATGAAAAAATTGTGATGCCAATTATTTTTTAGCGCATGAAAGCCATCCATCGTTCCACCCATCCGTCGCATCTGGCTATTGCTGGAAAATGCTGTGTCCGCTTTCTTCAAGATAGGGCAAATGCACGTACAGCATCATTTCAAATATCCGAGCTGGCTTCATTAATTCCTTCTAATGTCAATTCCGATAAACTACGCATTACATTGGTGTAAAAACTGTCAGTAAGTTTTATGGAAATCCAAACAGACCCTTGTTTCCTTTTTTATTCAAGTGATGACATCTTGATTATGGAGCATCGCAGCATACAATGCACAGCATGCTAGCAACTTTCATTTTTTTAGTTTTGATATTTTTTATTTTCTTTTCATTTATATGTGCGCTCAAATATATCTATATATATATATATATATATACGAGGAATATTTAGGTCCAGCATCGCTCAAATCATAATCTACTCCACCCATTGTATTTAGAATAATATATTTTATTATCATACTAATTTTCTTCCTAATCAGATATGTATATGGGTCCCATATGAAAATGGTACAAATTCAATATAATAAAATAATTTGATGTAAATAACAATTTTAAAGTAGTTTTTTCAATATTTAAACAATCTAAGGTATGATTTATATATGGATAAATGATTATATAAAGTTTCATTACATTTTAATATGTGTGGGGCCCATTTTTTAGGCAACTGCACTACTGTTCCTCTCTCTCTATATATATATATATTAGATATCAAAATTCATCAATTTTGAATTATTATACATATTTTTGTAAATTTTAAACAATAAAAAATTTTCATCCTTTTCCCTGTGAGAAGAGGGGGAGACACGTGAAAATTATTGATTTTTGAAAATTGGTAAAAATATATATAATAATTTGAAAATGGTAAATTTGATATATGGAATATATACACTTGGACCCACAGGCAAATGAAAAGAAAACAAAAAAAAAAAAAATGATAAAAAACTGAAAAAAAAGATGTGCCATGCATTCGTATGCTATCGCGCCGCCTCCTTAATCGTATAACCTCGTTATCATATTTTTCAATCGCTTCTCCACATCCTTATATAAATGTAATATTTTTTTTAATCCCTTGCCGAGACTTTGGCTGTCATTTACGAAATTTTCTGCATTCATCGGTAGACTAGTGCGCCATTTTGGGTAAATTTTTTTCTCAAAGTTCAATTTCCCTCTTTTATTTTTTTTTCCCACATAGAAAAATGGAAAAGTGAGCATTACTGTATGGGAAACAAAGTGACTCTGTTTTCGTAACCATCATAGTCAATGACAATGCCTCATATAATTGAGCTGCACAGTAATGCAGATACCCTTCCGAAGATAGCCATCAGTCAGGAGAAGAGCCCCTTTATGTAGTCGACTAAGCAGCCGAAAAAATGGCTCATTTAACAAATTTTCTTGATTGATCTAGCAGCTTATTGTAAGTTAACCCATTGGTATTTCACCTATGGTGGGCCACCGTGGGTAAAGTTTTTCTCAAAGTTATAATTTCCTCGTTCATTACTCCGACACATGACTCTGGCCGCCACTGACTTCGTGCTACAATTCTTTTGAAAACAGAGAGAAGGGAGAAAAGTTGGCACGACGCGTTTTCGTTAAAGCCCCACAAATAATAGAGAGACGGCACGAGCCGCACGACTGTTATTTTTAGTCTGCACGACGCGTTTCTACCAATGCCCCGCAAACAATTCAGCTGAACAGATTAGTGCCCCAGTGGCACGATGCCGTGCCAGGTGTTGCTGTGGTCACTGTTTCGAAGCCCACTGGAAGTGGATGAAATCTCCCTTGAAAAAACAGGGTTATACAGATTGGTCCTCCATTGTGTGAGAGTTTACAGATTGATCCCTCGATTCGGTGAGGGTTGTGGTAGAATTCTTTTCCCTCCATTAGGTGAGGGTTATGAAAGAATTCTTCCACGCAATAGAGTTGTGAAAATATTTAATTCTGAAAGGTTCACAGCCCCACTACAGGACTATCACTTCCACGCAATGGTGGGCCACCGTGGGTAAAGTTTTTCTCAAAGTCATAATTTCCTCGTTCATTACTCCGACACATGACTCTGGCCGCCACTGACTTCGTGCTACAATTCTTTTGAAAATAGAGAGGGCGGAGAAAAGTCAGCATGACGCGTTTTTGTTAAAGCCCCACAAATATTAGAGAGCCGCACAACTATTATTTTTAGGGTGTAAAAAACTTGTGATGAAAAGTTGTAGAGATGAAAAGTTGTTAAATGATGTGATATGATAGGAGTAATGATGATGAATAAATAGGATAAAGTTGAAATAGATAGGTCAGTTGTGTTGGTATTTGTGTAGAAATGATTAAAAAGTTGGTTAGTTGTATAGAAAAATGTGAAGAAATAATTAAAAAATAGGATAGTTGAGGAGAGTGAAAAGTTTTAAATTGACAACTTTTTGTTGTTGCCAAACACACCCTGCACGACGCGTTTCTATCAATGCCCCACAAACAGTTCAGCTGAATAGATTGGTGCCCCAGTGGCAAGATGTCGTGCTAGGTGCTGCTGTGGTCACGGTTTCGAAGGCCACTGGAAGTGGATGAAGTTTCCCTTAAAGAAAACAGGGTTATACAGATTGGTCCTCCATTGTATGAGAGTTTACAGATTGATTCCTCCATTAGGTGAGGGTTGTGGTAGAATTCTTTTCCCTCCATTAGTTAAGGGTTATGAAAGAATTCTTACACGCATGAGAGTTGTGAAAATATTTAATTCTAGAAGTTACACAGCCCCACTGCACGACGATTATTTGTAGGCCCGTCTCTCTGACACCTTACGCTCTGTCCGGCTCTGCTGGCATGCTGCTCCGATGATGTTAAAAAAGGGGATGCATTCCTTGGCTATATATTATTCTTATAATATTGTTTTTATTTTTAATATTAAAAAAATCTTTCAAATGAAATATTCAACGTGTTAATATCAAAATTGTGAAAGTACGTTGATTATTAAAATTTTCTAAAAATAAATTATAAATAATTTATATCAATTAGATATTATCTAAGATAATTTTAATAACGAGAAAATTGAACCAATTAAGTCATTTTTTCTTAGGACAAGCTTAGAGGGACTAGGGAAACTTTTTTCAATTTCGGTTAAAATTTTTTATATGTTTATGTGTCTTGTGGAGACTTTAAAAAGATATATGATCCATTCAACCTATGCCAAAGAGATATCATCTAAGCCACTTTTTAAGTAATGAAAAGGCTATGAAAGGAAGATATGAGAAAGCTAGAAGAAATAAAAAATTTGAAGAAAAATACTCAAGTGAAAATTTGAAAGACTCCAAAGTATTTTATCACCAGATAGCTTTCTGTGGAGGTTCAAAAGTAAAATTGAAGTTGCCAATTCTTGAAGATGTTGCTGGTGGGCATTTAAAGTTATAAAGTATTGATCAATTAAAGAGTTGTTGCTATTGCAAATGTGCTAAACCAGTTTGCTTTTCATTTAAAGTTTTATTCTTTATATTTTATTGATATTGATGATGGTCAAACTAAGAGGAAATAAATCAAAGTGTTAATTACTTTACAAGCCAACTTGGAGCTTAGTAATAATTCAGAAAATAGTTGAACAAATCTACTACTATAACTTCTATGTTAAAGTTGATTAGTGGAACTCAAGTCGTCGTGCTTGGAGAGCATAGTAGGATAGGGAGATTCGAACAATTATATGTATTTTTGTCTTCATTGTTTCATTATTGTGGTTTATATTTTTGGCTTGAGTCACATCATTTTACCAAAGTTCTTTGAGTAGTCATCTCACGAGACCTACATATATGAAAAGATGCAAAGAAATGACTAAAAAATATTAGATAAATTTTACATATATTCATGAATTTTACCCCTAATTCCACTTATACTTATGAATTTTTAAAATTTTTGAATATATCTACGTATTTTATCTGCAATTTCACTTATACCTATTAGTGTTATGTTAACGGGAGTTGTTAATTGCAACTAATGCCTGAGGCATCGTGGTTTGCATCTCAGGTGTGTGTGCCTGAGGCCTCAGGCTCGAGCTTGATGACAACGTACATCCCAGGTCGTCAAACCGGGACTAGATCATTAAAAAATGATCTGTTAGCTCCTTGTAAAATAATAAAAATGCCTAAGCCTTAATATAACTTAGGATTGTGTGCTGACTGCTAAAAATTCACATCAAAATACTGTATGATTTTATGATTATAAAAGTGTTAAAAGTTCATTTGGATATGATTTTTTAAGTATAAATCATAATTAGAAAAAATCATAATTATGGATGAACAAAGTCATCATTTCACTAGGAGCTAATAGCCCCTTTAATGGATCTCTAATAGCATGTGTATAAATAAAATTTTTTAGATAAAATGTATTGATATATTTAGAATTTTTAATAGAGGTAAAATTCATGAATACACTTGAATTTTTTCTTAAAATATATTAGTTATATGAAAAGATACTTGGAAAAGGTAGGTAAAATTTTCACCAATGCCAATCACTTTATTACTATTCTATCATATCACTCTCCTACTTTTTAAAAATATGCACATCTTTACTCCTTATCTACTCTACATGAAATAACCCAATTTATTTCCAATTTATCTATATCATATCACATCCATTCGTTAGTGTTCAAAAATATTCATCCTCATTTCTGATTTATCCAACACCATATATTATATTTACAACATCAATTTTATTCTTTATGTTACAATTATTTTAAATAAAATATTCAAAATATTATTATCTATGACGAATGATCTTTTCAGACCGGTCGGACCGGTCTGAAAATATTATTTTTTTATTTTTTTTTTGAAAAATAATTTTATAAACTTGTTAATCTAGTTATATTTAATTTATAAAACAAGTTTTATCATTTTTGGATATATCTATATATTTATTTTGGATTTTTAAATACAGGGGTATTTAAGTCATTTTAAGATTTAAAATGACTTAAATACCCCTGTATTTAAAAATCCAAAATAAATATATAGACATATCTAAAAATGATAAAACTTGGTTTATAAATTAAATATAACTAGATTAACAAGTTTATAAAATTATTTTCAAAAAAAAATAAAAAAAATATATTTTTTGACCGGTCGGAAATCACCGGATTTCCGACCGGTCTAAAAAGATCGGTGCTCATTATCTATTTAGAACTAGAATCATAAATAATTTATATCAATTAAGTATATTACCTAAAATATTTTTTCATAACAGGAAAGCTGACACCGTTCAGCTTATTTTTCTCAAGGAAAATTTCTTATCATTTTTTAACGGATTAAGACTTTAAAAAATAGACAAATTCCTTTTTTTAAGAATATACATAGGACATAAGATCCATTACTTTTTATTAATTAAAATATTTTCAAATTTTTTCATATAACTTATATAACTATATTACTTCAAAATTTTTGATATTAATAATGTGTTCGGTTGGGTTTAAAACTTTTCAACTAAAACTTTTAATCTCAAGCTTTTCGCTTCTTGTCAACTGAGAATTATTGATAGGAATTTCATCCATAGTTGTGAGAGTGTTCGAATCCCAGTCGACGGGATTTACACCCAATTTTGATTGGAGCACTTGCTCTCCCTTAAATGAGGCGGGAGCAGTGTCTCCCTTAATAAATAGATGAGAGGTTGTTATCTCCTTTTAATAGGCGGAGCTTGTAGTGTCAAGAGTGAATGAGCTTCATATATTCGAATGTTATGATGTACAATATTAATAAAAAAAATTTCACTATTTGCAATTATTCTATTTTTTAATTATTTTTTACATTTTTCTATACAATTACCTTATTTTTTAATTATTTTTACGCAACACTCATACAACTAAATTTTAACTTTGTATTCTTTATTCTTTATTATTACTCTTATTATATCGCATCATTTGCTCTTATTTAAAAAACTTTTATATCAAAAACTTTTTATCCAAAAGTTTTATCACTTTCTAAACACACGTTAAATATATAATAAACTTTGGTAATATGGTTAGGGTGGGAAGTGGAAAAGTGGAAAAGGTAATTTTCTAGAAGGGCGAGAGACATGTGATATGATAATAGTAAAGTGAAAAAAATAGGATAGTTGTATAAAAATTAATTAGAATATAAGAGCATAAAAGGAAAAAATATGATAATTAAGTAGTTAATATATTAAATCCTTTTTTTCGCAAAGTATGGAAACTGGAGGCGGAAAAATGGTTTCCCATTTATGCTTACCGCCAAATGGATGCATGATTTTAAAGTTTTCGGATGAATTTCAATGGGATTTGCAGCCGAACAGTGGCATTGCATACGCATAGATTGAATTGTAAAGATAAATTTTGATTTAATAATCTATAATTTTAGTTATAGAAATATAAGTATTTAAATTCTTTAACATTTAATTATCAAAAAAATTCTTTTACTTTTATCTAATGTTAAATTTCATTGGTATTAATTTGAAACATGACGCATCATGTTTAAAATTTGTAATTTATATCAATAAAATCGTTGAGTATTGAAGATGGAAAATTTATGTATGGATTGAGTTTGCAATCATAACTGAATTAGGATCCAATTACTTGACTTTGATGTGTTACAATCTTGAATTAGAAGAGCTAAAAAGTATAACAGAGAAGTTTACATATGTAATTACGTTTTTGCAACCAAATATGAGGTTGGCTGATAATAATAGTAAATACAGCAAACTGCGTAGCCCACTTCAACATTATCCGCAGTCAAACTACTGCATGTAATGCTATGTGCACGCAAAATTCGAGTGGTGAGAAAAATTGAATGATGGCCCACCATAGTGATTTGTCCGAGTCATAAATGACGAAATTTGAATGGCGAGAAGAAATTTACCCGAAATGGCTTACCACAGGTGAAATCAAGCAAATAAGCTACTGGACCAATCATGTAAATTTCCGAAGTCCGAAGAGATGAAAATCCAGAGGAGATTAGGCTTTAAGGGAGTTCTTACAACGTATCTCCCTAGTTTTCATGTGTTGCTTCGGCACTGAAAGCCTCTGAGCTCTGATGGTCTATCCTCACTCAGCCCACTTCGAGTTTAAGTCGTCGGACTGCGATTGAGGCTTTGCCATCGAATTTTTCCTCTGTCAAAAAAAAAAATAAAAAAATAAAAAAATAAAAATAAAAATAGTACTAAGGAAGTTTTTTAAAAAATTCGCATCATTTTTTAACTTCCTTTTTGCACAATCAACATCTTATATACAAACATAGCATATTTTTAAATCATTTTTCAGCATCTTTGCATAAATTCCATATTTCTGCTACTCTCTTTGAAACATCGATAGTCATTTAACAAATTTACTTGATTGATCCAATAGCCTGTTTGTGGTGTCGTTCAGAAATGTAAATTTTAATGGAATTTTTAAAAGAAGTAAAATCCAAATAAATAAGATAATTAGAAGAAAATATAACTGAAGTGTAAATGTAAAATTAGAAAAGTTGGCATGACATGCTGCTGCCAATGACCCCACGGGACCACTACTGTTTTTAGGCCCGTGCTTCCGACGCCCCTGCTCTCCGTCCGGCGCTGTTGGCACGCTGCTCTATTGACGTTAAAAGGTCGATGTATCCCTTAGCTGTATATTATTTTATACATTGTTTTTATTTTACTATTGAAATTCTTTTAAATAAAATATTCATCTAGCCAATATTAAAAGTTCCAAAATACGATAATTATTACAAATTTTTAGAAATAAATTATATACATTATTTAATATTATCTAAAAATAATTTCGATAATGAGAAAGATATGCAGATAAACTCATTTTTCATATACCGGCCCAAAACATATATATATATTTTTTATTTTTTAGTTTTGTCCATACACAAGTAAAACTATGTATATTAAATATACAAATCAAGCTTTCCTAATTTTTTATGTTTTTAAGTATTTCTTTTGAATTTCTAAACATAGTGATATTTTCGGAATTTATGCTTTCCTCCGCGTCTTTAAGGAGAAAGTCCAAAAAAACCAGCGAAGGCCGTTGATGTGTACCAGTAATAAACGTAGGTTTCTTCTTCTTCTTCTTCTTTTTTTTTTTTTTTTTCTTTTTTTTTTTTTAACAAAACCAGCTTGAGTTTCTTTCCCTCCCTCCCTCCTCAGCGAGATCGCTCGGGAGGCAGAGGGCAGCTCAGCTCTAGCATTGCAGAAATAGATATCCTTGCAATAATAAATAAGGAAAATTTAACGGTGAAAGAAAACTCATTTAATTTTCCTCGTTTATTACTCTGACACAGTAGGATGTTAACGGATTAGATTGTATATGGTTGAAGCTTAATCCTATTCCTAACTCATATAAAGTATCGTAACCCTAATTCATTTATTAACTAATTCAAAAATTCTAATTCTAACTCATTTAATAAAGGAGTTGGCGAGTTTCTATAATATTAAACTTCGGTGAATGACGATTTCAAAAAGAGAACTGAAATGGTGCTTTTGGCGCAAGAAAAATTAAAATATGATGATGATGGAAAAAATAAATTAAGTTAGCGACAGAAAAATGAAATTGGGTGGCGGAAGAAAAACTTGACGGGAGAAAATAACCAAAGAGTTTGCACACACATATATATATAAAGTTTATATATAAGACTTTAGTAAATTAAACAAGTAGAATGAGTTAAATGAGTTACTAAACGGTTTTACGGGTTATAAAATCTTAATCTTAATTCATTTATTTAATTGAATGATTGAACGAGTTAGCGAATTATAATCTATTTATTCAAAAATGTTTACCCTAAATCAATTATAAATAGGTTGGGTGAAGGGATTAATAAGTTAACTATGATCTTTAACAACTTCTCGACGCTCACCATTTGCCTCAGGTCATAAGAACGTTGTCTCCTGCTGTTCACAAATTGGGTGGTTTTTTTTTTTGAGATATAAATTGGGTGTAATCAGTTTAGAAAAAGTTTTTTTGGCAAGATTGAGTAGTTAAAAAATATAAACAGAGATGTTATAACGCAGTTTCCATATGAAACAATGAAAAAAAAAAAGACGCACTAGAGCTATCATCGCTTTCGCTTAGTTATCTCCCGGTTTCGATGAATTTTCCTGAGTAAAGTACAATTGTATAAAATAACTAGAAAGTTAAATAATTATATGAAAAATTGAAAAGAAATGATTAAAAATTTCACATATGCCAACCAATTTTACCTCTAATTCCACTTATATTAACTAATTTTCAAATATTTTCAATATACTCACATATTTTGCCTAAATTATTACTTATCCTCACGCCGTTAGTTAGAGATCTGTTAAATAAGCTATTAACTCCTTTATAAAATGATAAATATGTCCAAGATCTAATATAGTTTTGCTCAATACTACAAATTTATGTTTAAATAATATATGATTTTATAGTTTTAAAAGTACTAAAAATTAATTTAGATGCGAATTTTTAGTTATAAAACTGTAATTAGAAATAGACTTATTCTTTGTTTCACAGGAAGTTAATAACCAATTTAATGAATTTTTAACAATATGGGTAGAGGTATATTTTAGGTAAAATGTATAAATATATTTGCAATTTTTGAAAGTCTATAATTATAAATGAAATTATGAATAAAAATTTTAGATTTATATGGAATTTTCCCAAAACTGCATTAGTTATATACAAAGCTATATGGAAAAGGTGAGCGAATCTTTTTACCATCGTCAATCATAATTTATGATTTTGCGACGTGCTTTATTAAGGCGTTTGTAGAAGTAACATGGCTTCAATTGGTGTACGACACCCATTTTTTACCTCTTCCTTTGTGGGCGTGCTCTAGAAAGGTACTATTTTTCATTTTATGCGTATATATTCTAATCATTTTTATATAAATAATTTAATTTGTTTCCACTTTATCTTACCATATTATATCACTCTCTCACTTTTCAAAAATATAAAATATTTACATCTTTACTCCTACTTCTCTACAACCATATTTATTCAAACTCTATCCATCTTATATCACATCGATCTCTCACTTTTTTTAAGATGTTCACATCCTCACTTACTACTTCTTCAGTACCATATATTATATTTACAACATCATTTTTATTTTGATATTACAAAAAATTTATATTATTATTGAAAATTCAAAAAAATTATTTATTAAAATATTTATAACTAGAATTATAAATATTTTATATCGGCTAAATATATTATTTAAAATAATTTTTTAATAATAAGAAAGTTGATATTGTGCAACTCACTTTTCTCGAGACATTATCTTTGTTGAATGTATTAAGCCCTTCACAAATACACAAATATCTTTTTTATGTATATATTTTACAACCATTTCAATATCTATTACATTCGAGAGTACTGAGACATTCTTATAAATATTTTAGGGGAGACCAATTACTCTCATCTAATCTTGTGGAGGTACATTGTTCCATCATATATTTGTAGAGACACACTCCTTTTTTAAGAACACATATAAAACATAAGATTCTTTACTCTTTTAATACTTAACATGGCTTTAAATTTTTTTGTATAACGTCTCTAAATATATTACTTAAAAATTTTGATAATAATTATATAAACACACTTCCATCAAAAAATATATAAACATGCATTGGGTGATGTGTTTAGGACGGGAAGTGGGAAAGTAAGAAAGTTAATATTTTTGAGAAAGGTGAGAGTTACATGAAATGTTATGGGTAAAGTGAAAATAAATAAAACTGTTATATAAAAAGTTAGAATATAGGAGTAAAACCGAAAAAGCATGACAATTAAAATATAAAATTATTTTTAGCAAAGTGAGATAAAGGAAGGAAAGTGGCTTCCCATAAATATACACACATGACGTTAGAGAAGTGTGATAACTTTCATTCCAGAGCCAAACAGTGGCATCGCATATGCATACATTGAATTGTAGAAAAATTTTGAATTATTGTTTATAGTTTTAATAATAGAAATATATAATTATTTTATTTTTATCTAATTTCATTCAAGAGTACTGAGACATTCTTATAAATATTTTAGGAGAGACCCGTTACTCTCATCTATTCTTTTGGAAGTACATTGCTCATCATATATTTGTGGAGACGCACTGCTCCCGATGGATAAATTCCTTTTTTAAGAACACATGTAAGACAGAAGATCCATTACTCTTTTAATTTTTAACAGGGTTTTTAATTTTTTTGTATAATGTCTCTAAATATATTACTTAAAAATATTGATATTAAATATATAAACACAATTCCATCAGAAAATATATAAACATGCATTGGGTGATGTCTTTAGAGTGAGAAGTGGGAAAGTTAATATTTTTGAGGAAGGTGAAAGTTGCGTTAAATGGTATGGGTAAAGTGAAAATAAATAAAAATGTTACGTAAAAAAGTTAGAATATGAGGGCAAAACTGAAAAAGTATGACAATTAAAATGTTAAATTATTTTTGGCAGAGTACGATAAAGGCAGGAAAGCGGCTTCCCATAGATATATACAAATGATGTTAGAGTAGTGTGATAAATTTCATTCGGATCTGGAGCCAAACAGTGGCATTGCATATGCATACATTGAATTGTAGAGATAAATTTTGAATTTTTATTTATAGTTTTAATAATAGAAAAATATAAGTATTTTATTTTTATCTAATTTTAACTTTTATTAGCATTAATTTGAAACATGATATATCATTTTACAAATTTATAATTTATATCGAAAAAATATTGGGTTAATTTAGATGGAAATTTTTTTATTACAAGATGGAAAAATTATATATGAAATGAGTTCGCAATCCTAACTAAATTGGGATCTAGGACTCAATTCTCACTTAAATATCTCCAGACTTGACGTCGATATGTTACAATCTTAAATTAATAGAGCTAAAAGTCAAAAAGAAAAGTTTACATATGTAACTTTGTTTTTGCAGTCAAGTATGAGATGGGCTGCTAATAATAGTAAATGCAGCAAACTATGTAGCTCTCTTCAACATTATTTGCTGTCAAACTATGACTGCTGCATGTGATGCTATGTGAAGGCAAAATTTGAACGGTGAGAAAATTGAATGGCGGCCCACCACAATTATGCGTCGGAATAATAAATAAGGAAAATTGGACCTTGAAAAAAATTTAAGGCTTTTTCTAAATATGTTCGGCGTTAATTCCAAACATACTCACGAAGTTTTCGAAATTCCAAATATACTTATTATGTTTGAATTTAATCTAAAAAATGCTCATTTCATAAAAAATCATTAGTTAAAATTTTAAAATGCCCAAAATACGCCTGTTCTAAAATAATAAATGCTGAAATGAAATAGTAGAAAATGAAATTAGGATTTTCAAAATTTAGAATTCATGTGCAATTAGAATATCAGTCCTATGATATTTAATTTTTCAATCTCATCCTAAATTTGAAAGGCATATTATTAATTTTACATATTAATTAACGATGTTAACTCGCAAACGAGTACTTTTAGAATTAAATGCAAATATAGAAATAAAGTTTGATAGAAGTATCACGTTTGCGAAAAACCTAGAAATTTACCCAAAATGGCCGACTACAGTTAAAAAATAAAGCAAATAGGCTTGGATTGATGCGATATGGAAACTTACGTCCCGAGTACGATCATCTGGTGGAAACTTACGCCCCGAGTACGATCATCTGCAGAACAAATGAACGGCTTGGATTGATGCGATATGGCCTAGAACATAGTTAAGGCATTCTAGATGGACAGAAAAAGGTAAGACATGTACCAGCAGATGCATTTCAACGGTCAAGAAAGTCTACACATTTTCGTATGCAGAGGAGCGAAATATATGGCCATCAAAACCTTTCAATTCAATAAGGAGGACAGAATTCACCCAGTGACCTGTGTAGATCAAAAGAATGCAGATCTGCGATCTCCGTTTAAAATTGACGGTTCACAAAATTTAGAAGCTTTTAGTTCAAAATGATGAGCATAACAATGGAATAAAGAACAAAGATATAACCACATAAATAAGCATAACAGTGTGAATGGTTCAGATGATAGCAAATTTGATCGAAAAAGTCATCAACAAAAATCGTAAATGTTACAGTTAAAAATAAAAAGTGCACAAGGAATTCGGTACACGCGCACGCTTAGAGAACTTTCAGGCAGCATGATCAAGCAGAAGAGACGAGCATAAAAGGAAGTCTTTTCTCTGCAGCTGCAGCTCTGCGTAAATCAAATTCATCAGAGTAGATCATTATTCATATCATGACGGTCATTGAATCCATCATCGGCTCCAATAGCAGCATGATCAAGCAGCAGCTGGTTGATGAAGCTGTTTTTTTGTGGGGCGTGCGGGGGCAGTTCGAATGGATTGAAAGGGAGCTGAGCCGGATCAGTCGTTACTTGAAAGATGCAGATGCAAAGGCAAGAGAAGGGAACGACAGCATCAAAGGGTGGGTGGCGGACGTGATGGGCATCGCTCATGATGCGGACGACGCCATCACTTTCTTCGTGTGGATGGAGAAACAGCGGAAGAGGAGAACACCCATCCAGAAGTGTTTGTTCTTCTGCTGCGATCTCCTCAACCTGCATAAGGCCGGGGTCATGATAGAAGCAGTCAAAAATAATATGGATGAGATATCAAAAAGCAGATCCAACTTACGCCTTGAGGAAATTAGTGGGGGAGGAAGTCACGAAGCCTCGAGCTCGCGACTGCAGCAGTATCGCAACGCCATCACCGACTTTGAAGAAGACCTATTCGTGGGCTTTGACCACGACATGGCTGCATTGCGGGACAATCTGACGAAGGGAGTGCTACGACGCTGCGTGGTTTCCATAGTCGCCATGGGCGGCGCTGGGAAGACCACTCTTGCAAGGAAATTATACAATGACAGAGACGTAAAAGCTCACTTCGGATCAAACGTTGCTTGGGTTTGTGTCTCCCAAACATACAGTATTAAGGAGCTTTTGAAGGGAATCGCCGAGCAAGTGATGGGGACGACAAGAGAAGAGCTGACAGAAAGCCAATTGCGGGAGGAGCTCCGCAGGTCTCTCCAACAACGCAAGTATCTCATAGTTGTGGATGATATATGGAACAAAGAAGCATGGGATCTACTAAAAGGAGCATTTCCAGATGGAAACGAGGGCAGTCGAATCCTATTGACTACTCGCATTGAGGATGTTGCATTGCACGCTGATCGGCTGAGCAAACCCCATAAACTGCCTCTTCTCGACAAGGAGGAGAGCTGGGATCTGTTTCTGAACATCGTCTTTCCTCCACGAGAGGAGAATGGCGAGCCCATCTGTCCAGACCAGCTGGAAGGCATCGCCAGGCAGATGGTTGGCAAATGTGGAGGCTTGCCTCTTGCCATCAGGGTGCTAGGAGGCCTTTCGTTTACAACTAGCGACGATGCAACTGTGTGGAGGAAGGTGCTCGATCATCACCTAAAGCGGCAGTTTTCTCACTTGGCAGAGCACTTCCATGACATACTGGCATTGAGCTACATAGACTTGCCGGATTACTTGAAGCCATGCTTCCTATACTTGGGCATATTTCCTGAAGACTATACAATTTTGAAGGAGACATTAACCATGTTGTGGATTGCGGAGGGCTTCATACAGGTGAGAGAGAGAAGTAGCATGGAGGATGTTGCAGAGCAGTGCTTTGGGGAGCTTGCGAAAAGGAATATGATTCAGGTTCAAAATTTTTTTACAGAAAAAAGGCAAATCTTTTTCAAAATAAAACAATACAATAACAGAGTTTATATGCAGTAGACATATAAAAATAATATTAGTATGTGTAATAGCTCTATGGAAGGATGCCTCCTGTATTAATTTGTCCATGAAACCTATTATTTTTTCTCTTGACAGGTGATAGATGAAGGCTACGCTTGTCGTGTCCATGATATGCTCCGTGACTTGGCTATAAAAGAAGCTAAAAGGGTTGAATTATTTGAAATTAATGATGACCCACAGTTGTTCGAGAATGCCTCCACCTCTACCTCAGCATTAACCCGTGTTCGTCGTTTGGGCATTCATCACAGAAGTGACGAAGACCACAGCCGTGCGTGGCCAGTTAAATCTGGCATCCCGCCCAAAGTTCGTTCTTTGTTGTGCTTTATTGATATAGCATTTCAGCCACGGGAGCTGGAACGTGCAAAATGGCTTAGAGTGTTGCATTTAGGGGAAGTATCCAAACTCGTCAAGGGCGACATAATTGGAGAACTAGTCCATCTCAAGTATCTACAAGTTAATGGGCTAGTGAGTCTTCCTTCATCCATCGGCAAGCTCTACGACCTTCAAACTCTTCACCTCTCATATAAGCTCAACAGTATTCAAACTGTTCTCCTCTCATATAATCCAATACGATTGCCTGAAGCAATTTGGCGTTTGCATCGGTTGAGGCACCTACTTGCCCAAGGCGCCGTCTTTGATGGGCGTCCTCAGCTTCAGCTTCTACGACATCTCCATACATTAGAGCTGAATGCCGGTGAGTGGATTGAAGAGAAAAGCTTCACTAAATTGTCCAAGCTTAGAACCCTGCGGATTTATGATTTTTCTGAGGAATTTGGTGAAGCATTAATCAAAGCCATCCAGGGAATGGTTCACCTCCAACGGTTCCTATTGCGTGGATTCACATATACTTGTCTCCCTCCTTTCAAGCCCTTCAATGACAATTCACAACTTGAGGAAATAATTTTCGATTATGTGAGGATATTGCAGGAAAAACCTCAAGTATCTCTTGAGTTTCCACCTATGCTCACTAGGCTAGAGTTAAGTCGAACTGGATTGGAGGATGATCCCATGCCCACTTTGGGGAAGCTTAAAAATCTGCGTTTTCTCAGTTTCGGAACTTCTGCATTCCTTGGTAGGAAACTCACCATGCCCGAGCAAGGATTTCCTCAGCTTAAACGATTTGAGCTTAAATATTTGCGCGATCTCGATGAGTGGATTGTGGAGGAAGGAGCCATGCCGACCCTTAAACACTTGAAAATCGAACGTTGCATGAAATTAAAAAGGCTTCCGGAAAGACTGCAGGATATAACCACACTCAAGGGATTAGCAATCATCGATATGCCACCAGAGTTCTGCCAACGGCTCACGAAGAACGAAGGAGATGATTGGCACAAAATCCAAGGCGTACCCTCTGTTAAGATATCTCCATGGTGATATTAAAGGTAATTTCAGTTATCCGCAAATTTTTCATTACATAGGATGAGTAATTTGACTTGGCTTGGCTAGATCTATCAAATTTAATTTGATTAAGTTTTAATAGATTTTAAATTCATTTTAGAATGCATTGATAAATATAAATGAATCTTATTGCTACTAAATCAATCTATTTAGGAGCTCTGTTGTTTCGTCAATATTAATACTGTTTCACGATTGTACACTGTAACGCCCCACCCTTAGGGTGTTGTGAATGGGGTCTACTATGTCAAAGCTGAAAATAAGATCTCCCAAGATGGAAATAGATACCAAGGTGCAAAACCATAAAACTTTTAACTATTACATATCAAGTTTGCTCCTTAAGGAGTTATTATACAATTTTCAGTGTCTAAAATCAAAATAACCAAGCATTAAGAAAATTTCAATAAAATTCTAAACTTCTTTGTCTTTTCCTCTGCTAGGTTCGTCTTTTTCCAATGTTGATAAAGGCTCTAGTATAGCATTGTATCCCTGTTTTTCCACTGAAAACAAAAATTATGTGAGCTGAAAGCTCAGTAAGTAAAAATGTATTTTTTTTAAAATTCATTTTCAATCATATATATATATATTTTTAAAAAACAAATACAATATCTATACTGTCTTTTATGCACAACAAACTGTAATAAAAAAAATATCTTGCTAGACGTGCACACATATGTCAATTTTAAATCATGCATTCATACTATGGGTATTGCCATCTACTTGTGCTCGCGTGCAGCCGTGCTACACATTCGTGAGCTAAATCATCTCCTTTGGTAGTCCTGAGGTCGCTACCCAGGTACTACCATACTACTTTACTCCTTGGCGGCAAACTCAATATGCAATTATGCATAATGCACATGAATTTTAATTGATGCACCACATAAATTCACTACTAAACATGAATTTGAAATAATAATGCTCATTTTTTTTAATAAAAAATTTTGAAAGAAAATAAATTCACATTTCATAGCAAATCATAATATTCACATAATACTTTCAAAGACATGCTTTGGTAAAAGTTTACTTACCTCTGAGTAGACTTTAAAACTCCTCTTTTTCCAATTTTTTTGTAGTAGCCTCAAGTCTTTTTTCCTAATTTTCATCACAATATGTTTATTATTTCACTTTGATTTTCACAAATATTATTTAAAATTCCATTTATAACTTTCTCAAAATTTCTCATAATTTTAATCGGTCAAAATCCTATTTTCTTCTATTTATTCTTATATTAATTCACTTTAAACAACTTTATTTTTATATGTAAAATAAATTTGGACTTATACTTCTTTAGATATTTTCTTTTAATTTTTCTCATATTTTTATAATTTTTATATATTTATTTATCTATTTTCCATTTATTATGCCTTCATAAACTTTCATTTTTTTTTCATAAATTTATAATTTTAAACTCATTTAAGCTTCTAAATATTGAATTTAATTTTCTTGGTATTTTTCATAATTTTCTGTAATTTTTTTCATTTTTTTTTTATCTCGCCACCGGCCGGCCGGTCGCCGGAGCCGGCGAATGGCCGCCGGTGGGTTGCTGCTGGCGGGCCGGAACAGTGGGCCAGGCTAATGGGCTGGATCCTTTGTTGGAAATTGGGCCAGACTTGATAGTGGGCTGGTTCTGTTTAAGTGGGCTTTCGTTTCTGTGGGCTTAAGCTTGGTTTATGGGCTTCCGACTCACTGGGCCTGTTAAGATGGGCTTAGCCCACTAGTCCAGAAGCTTATTCATTTATTTGTTTATTTTCAACGGTCCATATTTTCCAAATAAAATGGCTTATATCTCTCAATATACATATCTGTTTGTACTGAAATTTTAAGGGTAAGCTTATAAAATTATGTTTTATAATCTGGACGGTCCATTTTTCAAAATAACATCTCTATCATCAGATTTAATATAAAGGGTTTAATAAAAGGTTAATATTAAATATCACTTCAAATAGCCATATAAACTAAATTTTTACAGAATTAATTCATCACGTATACTGTAAAATATCTCAAATAATGTTTGTAATGGTTCAGATTATTCGTTTTGCATCTATATTTTCCTGTAATTATTTTTTTGTGTTTTTCTTTTAAAATACATATTTACCACTCTATATTATGTCTAAATTTGATATATCTAAAAATCTATAAGTCTGATCAATCTGAAATTTTGCAGGCAAGCTAATCATATAATTATCTTATTATTGTACGGTCACAATTATCTAATTATGCTCAGAAGTGTGTTTATTTCATCATATATCATTTCATACCCTTTATTTGGTACTTCTCATTTAAATAAGTAAAATTTCAACGTTAAACATTTCAATAATACTCCTGTGACTAATTAGTCATGCTAGAATTGTTGTGAATGGTTTATATCTATGAAATAACTTGCGTATAACATAGAATGAATGAGATTGACAGAGAAAATGGTTCGACGCAACTTACCTTCAAAATTCTTTCTTCTTCCTTCGTCTGTCTCCTGCGCGATTTCTCTTCTTCTTCAAATGGCGAAAACCCATCTCTCGTTTGCGCCTTTTATACTAATCCATGTGTTAAACGGCTGGGGTTAATTGCCATCAATTTGAAACGAACGTGCATGGCCCATTAATCCCACCGTTTCCATCCGTTTCTTGGAAACGGATGGACGATGGCTATTACATTCTCCCCCCCTTATAAAAGTTTCGTCCTTGAAACTTAATTAAACAAAAATGGATATTTTTGTTTGATATCTTCTTCAAGCTCCCACGTAGCCTCCGATTCTCCATGATTGCTCCATTGCACTTTGACATACTTTATCAACCTTTTTCGCAACTGTTGCTCTTTAGAATCTATTATCTTGATTGGATTTTCTTCATATATTAACTTATCTGAGATTGGCAATCGATCTGCTGTAAGCACATAGGAAGGATCTGACACATATTTTCTCAACATAGAAATGTGAAACACATTATGCACCGCAGCCAATGAGGGTGGTAGTGTTATTCGATATGCCACTGCTCCGACTTTCTCTAAAACTTCATATGGTCCGATATAACGAGGACTGAGCTTTCCCTTTTTGCCAAATCTCATAACTCCTTTCATAGGTGATATTTTTACAAACACCTTATCACCTATGGAAAATTCTAATTCTCTCCGCCTTAGATCTGCATAACTTTTCTGTCTACTTTGGGCAGTAAGCAATCTTTCTCTGATTAGCTTTACTTTATTTGCAGTTTCTTGCACAATATCTGGCCCGATCAATCTTCTTTCTCCGACCTCATCCCAATTTAAGGGTGTTCTGCAAGGTTTCCCATATAAAGCTTCATAAGGGGATATTTTAATACTAGCATGATAACTGTTATTATATGCAAACTCCACCAAGGCCATATATTTATCCCAACCAATTCCGAAATCTATTATACACATTCTCAATATATCTTCGACTACTTGATTTAGTCTTTCAGTTTGCCCATCTGTTTGTGGATGAAATGTTGTGCTAAATTTCAATTTTGTCCCCATTGTCTGATTTAAACTGCTCCAAAACTTCGAAGTAAATATAGTATCTCGGTCGGAAATAATTTCCTTGGGAATTCCATGCAACCGAACTATTTCTTTACAATACAAGTTGGCTAACTTTTCTGCAGAATAACTGGTTTTGATTGGCAAGAAATGTGTGACCTTTGTTAATCTATCCACAATTACCCAAATAGAATTATTTCCTACAGCAGTCCTTGGTAACCCTTCAATAAAATCCATAGTGATTTCATCCCACTTCCATTCTGGTATTTCCATTTGCTGTAATAATCCTGCTGGCTTTTGATGTTCGGCTTTGACTTGTTGGCATGTTAGGCATTGTGCTACAATTTCTGCTGTCATTTTCTTCATACCCATCCACCAAAAATTTCTTTTAAGATCTTCATACATTTTTGTACTCCCTGGGTGTATGGTGTATGGTGAGTAATGAGCTTCTTCTAAAATTTGTCTTTTTAGTTCTACTGCATCGGGTAGACATAGCCTTCCTTTATATCTGACAGTGCCCTCATCATCAACTGTGAATCCTTCCATAGTCCCTTCTGCCACTTTTTCCTTTATCCTTATAATTTGTTCATCTGTTCTTTGCTTTTCTTTGATCTGTTCAAATAGAGAAGGTTTCACTTGTAATTGATATAACTGATACACTAACTCTTTGGGGCAAACTTCTAATGACAATTTTCGCATGTCATTAATTAACTCCTCCTGATCGGTAATTAAAGTAGCTAAATTGCTATTTGACTTCCTACTTAAAGCATCAGCTACTATATTTGCTTTCCCTGGGTGATATTGGATATTCAAATCATAATCTTTCAGTAATTCCAACCATCTTCTTTGCCTCATATTCAACTCTTTTTGAGTGAAAATATATTTCAAACTCTTGTGATCTGTATAAACATCACATTGTTCCCCATAAAGATAATGCCTCCAAATTTTCAAAGCAAACACTACTGCAGTTAGTTCCAAATCATGAGTGGGATAATTCTGTTCATAAGGTTTCAACTGCCGTGAAGCATATGCAATCACCTTCCCATTCTGCATTAATACGCAACCAAGACCCTTTTTAGAAGCATCGCTATAAATAACAAATCCTCCACCGCTAGTAGGGGTAGTTAAAACTGGTGCTTTCACTAATCTCTGCTTGAGTTCTTGAAAACTATTTTTACAATCATCAGTCCATTGAAATTTTACCTCCTTTCTTATTAGCTTTGTCAGAGGAGTACATATCCGAGAGAAATCTTCTACGAATCTGCGATAATACCCCGCAAGACCAAGAAAGCTACGTATCTCTGTGACATTTATCGGCCTTGGCCAATTCACCACTGCCTCGACCTTAGCAGGATCAACCATAATACCTTTTGCTGTAATAATATGCCCCAAAAATGGAACACTATGCATCCAAAACTCACATTTCTTCAATTTTGCATATAATTTGTTCTCCCTCAAAGTTTGCAATACCATTCTAAGGTGTTCAACATGATCATCCTTTGTTTTTGAATAAATGAGAATGTCATCTATGAATATGACCACAAATTTATCCAAATAGGGTCTGAACACTCTTTGCATTAAATCCATAAAGGCGGCTAGTGCATTTGTTAACCCGAATGACATTACCAAAAATTCATAATGTCCATACCGAGTTCAAAAAGCAGTTTTCTGTATATCTTCCTCTTTAATCCTCAATTGATGGTACCCCGACTGTAAATCAATTTTAGAAAATACAGTTGCCCCTTGTAGTTGATCAAATAAATCATCTATTCGAGGTAAAGGATATTTATTTTTGATAGTCACCTTGTTCGGTTCTCTATAATCAATGCACAATCTCGAACTACCATATTTCTTTTTCACAAACAGAACTGGCGCTCCCCAAGGTGATACACTTGGTCGTATAAAACCCTTATCTAATAATTCTTCCAGCTGTGTTTTTAATTCTGCCATTTCTGTTGGGGTCATTCTATAAGGTTGTTTAGAAATTGGAAGTACCTCGGACAATATATGTATTGCAAATTCTATTTCTCTCTGAGAGGGTAATCCTGACAACTCAATAGGAAAAATATCAGAAAATTCTTTTACTATTGGTATCTCTTCAAGAGATAAAGTTTCTTTGTTTATATCAACTACCGAAGCCAAAAATGCCTGACATCCTTTGTTTATCGACTTTACAGCTTTCATAGCAGAAATGATTTTCACCTGCTGAGATTTATCTGCAACCACCTCTATCGACTTAGACATTTTAAAAATAATTTTTCGATCACCACAATCTATTATTGCTCTCCACTTAGATAACCAGTCCATTCCCAATATCACATCAAAATCATGCATAGGCAACAATATCAAGCCTGCTTCTAAATTCATTTCTCCTATTTTGATTGGGCAGGCTTTGCAAATTCTATCTGTACTTGCTAATCGATGTACCGGGGATTCAACATTCACAATCATATCCATGCTTTCATGCGCAATTGCATATTTTGTAGTAAAAGCACAAGAAATAAAGGAATGCGTAGCACCAGAATCAAATAATACTTTGGCAGGATAAGAGTGAATAAGCAATGTACCAATGAGGACATCGTCATGTGCAGTCTGGGCTTCTGCATTGGTCATAGCATGTACCCTAGCATTTGTCCTCTGCCTCTGTTGTTCTGGGTCACGAACTGGTGGTGCTGGTGGCCTCATTTGTACTGCTTGATGCTCCCCAGTTTGTTTGTTGTCGACTTTTTGAGTGCAGTCTTTTGCTAGATGTCCAGGCTGTCTACATTTATAATAAGTGATCTCACCTGTGCATTCCTGAATTGAATGACCAGTTTTCCCACACTTCCAGCACTTTCCCGCTGCTTTCCAACATTCTCCTCGGTGATTTTTACCGTAAGTAGGACATGGGGTAATTGACTGCCTTATTTCCACCTTTCTTTCATTGTACTGTATCTTTCCCTGTTTATATGGCTTTGTCCCACTATCTGATGCAGAGTCCCCACGCCTTTTTCCTTGGCGAAAAGCTTGAATTGCATTATCTTCCATTTCCACCATTCTTGCTCGATCCACAATATCAGAATATTGTTGGAAATGGTGACTGGCTAGCTGTTGTCGTATAAAAGGGCGTAACCCCATTCTGAATTTGCGGATTTTAAGTGCAGGATTTGTCAACACCCATGGAGCAAATCTGGATAAGGCAATGAATTTTGCTGCATACTCTGCCACAGATGATTTTCCTTGATATAGTTGCTCAAACTCTAGCAACTTTTGTTGTCTAACTGACTCGGGATAGTATGCCTCATTAAACTGTAAGAGAAAGTTCTCCCAGTTCATTTGTTGCCAAGTAGGGATACTTAACTTCACTGCATTCCACCACTTAGCTGCATTGCCTTCCAACATATGGGTGGCAAACTGGACCTTTTGCTGCTCACTGCATTGGAGCAAATTGAAAATCTTCTCTAATTCTTCTATCCATTCTTCAGCATTGTTAGGGTCCGGATCTCCTCGATAGAGTGGAGGTCTCATGTTCAGAAAATCATTCATGACTCTCCTATGAGCATCAGCTTCCGTAACATTCCTTGGTACATTCCCTCCAACTGGAGAGTTTTCTGAAAATTGTTGGGCTGCCATCCGTTCCATAGTTTGCAATGCTCTCAACACTGCGTCCATAACTTGAGCATTGACGTCCATAATGCCTTGTGATTGTCCTGCATTTGATGCCCCAGCAACATCATTTCTAGGATTGTTCTCTCCTGAAGCTTCATTATATTGGTCATTTGTGTGAGCTGAAGAAGAATCCTCACTGACCAATACGCTTCCCACCAACCTACGAGTCCTTTTTCTTACTAATCGCGACAGTGGTTCCTCCATCACCACTTGTTTTCCTTTATCCTTCTTAGGAGGCATCTTTTTCCTACATCATACCATTAATCTTAAATATATTTGCATAACTTCTAAAAATTTCATTTTTTTCATATCATAAATTAAAAGAGAATACTATCTAAAGCATCAAATTCATCATATCATTCATAGAAAATAAAAACTTTAAGCTAATCAGCTAAGTTTACATCATCATCACTAGAAGAATTATAAAACTTAGGACCACTAAGTTTCATTTCTACTGGTTGATACTCCATTTCTAGGAGTTCAACTTCATCATCATCATCATCATCATCATCATCATCATCACCATCATCATCATCATCATCACTAATTTGAATTTCAACATCATAATTTTTATTATTTTCTTGATTTTCTTGTGAGTCATCTCCTGAGTTTTCTTCACAATCTGTTGTAAATTCTTCTTCATATTCTTTATCAGAATATTCTATTGGTTCCTCCTCTACACTCTTCTCTTGATTCATCTGAAATGCCCACATTCTTCGATAAGCATTTCTTCTTGCTTTTGCTTCAGCACTAGTTGCACGTCCGGCTTCATACTTACGTTTGGGTGGCATTGTAGCTCCTATATCATTAAACAGTTAAATTTCATAATTATTTAGGATTACTTAAGTTTCGCACTTTCTAAGTCTACTATCATGATTTTGCCCTTGGGATGTATTGCCTTGGCTTTGATACCACTTGTAACGCCCCACCCTTAGGGTGTTGTGAATGGGGTCTACTATGTCAAAGCTGAAAATAAAATTTTCCAAGATGGAAATAGATACCAAGGTGCAAAACCATAAAACTTTTAACTATTACATATCAAGTTTGCTCCTTAAGGAGTTATTATACAATTTTCAGTGTCTAAAATCAAAATAACCAAGCATTAAGAAAATTTCAATAAAATTCTAAACTTCTTTGTCTTTTCCTCTGCTAGGTTCGCCTTTTTCCCATGTTGATAAAGGCTCTAGCATAGCATTGTATCCCTGTTTTTCCACTGAAAACAAAAATTATGTGAGCTGAAAGCTCAGTAAGTAAAAATGTATTTTTTTAAAAAATTCATTTTCAATCATATATATATTATTTTAAAAAACAAATACAATATCTATACTGTCTTTTATGCACAACAAACTGTAATAAAAAAAATATCTTGCTAGACGTGCACACATATGTCAATTTTAAATCATGCATTCATACTATGGGTATTGTCATCTACTTGTGCTCGCGTGCAGCCGTACTACACATTCGTGAGCTAAATCATCTCCTTTGGTAGTCCTGAGGTCGCTACCCAGGTACTACCATACTACTTTACTCCTTGGCGGCAAACCCAATATGCAATTATGCATCATGCTCATGAATTTTAATTGATGCACCACATAAATTCACTACTAAACATGAATTTGAAATAATAATGTTTATTTTTTTTAATAAACAATTTTGAAAGAAAATAAATTAACATTTCATAGCAAATCATAATATTCACATAATACTTTCAAAGACATGCTTTGGTAAAAGTTTACTTACCTCTGAGTAGACTTTAAAACTCCTCTTTTTCCAATTTTTTTGTACTAGCCTCAAGTCTTTTTTCCTAATTTTCATCACAATATGTTTATTATTTCACTTTGATTTTCACAAATATTATTTAAAATTCCATTTATAACTTTCTCAAAATTTCTCATAATTTTAATCGGTCAAAATCCTATTTTCTTCTATTTATTCTTATATTAATTCACTTTAAACAACTTTATTTTTATATGTAAAATAAATTTGGACTTATACTTCTTTAGATATTTTCTTTTAATTTTTCTCATATTTTTATAATTTATATATATTTATTTATCTATTTTCCATTTATTATGCCTTCATAAACTTTCATTTTTTTTTCATAAATTTATAATTTTAAACTCATTTAAGCTTCTAAATATTGAATTTAATTTTCTTGGTATTTTTCATAATTTTCTGTAATTTTTTTCATTTTTTTTTTATCTCGCCGCCGGCCGGCCGGTCGCCGACGCCGGCGAATGGCCGCCGGTGGGCTGCTGCTGGCGGGCCGGAACAGTGGGCCAGGCTAATGGGCTGGATCCTTTATTGGAAATTGGGCCAGACTGGATAGTGGGCTGGTTCTGTTTAAGTGGGCTTTCGTTTCTGTGGGCTTAAGCTTGGTTTATGGGCTTCTGACTCACTGGGCCTGTTAAGATGGGCTTAGCCCACTAGTCCAGAAGCTTATTCATTTATTTGTTTATTTTCAACGGTCCATATTTTCCAAATAAAATGGCTTATATCTCTCAATATACATATCTGTTTGTACTGAAATTTTAAGGGTAAGCTTATAAAATTATGTTTTATAATCTGGACGGTCCATTTTTCAAAATAACATCTCTATCATCAGATTTAATATAAAGGGTTTAATAAAAGGTTAATATTAAATATCACTTCAAATAGCCATATAAACTAAATTTTTACAGAATTAATTCATCACGTATACTGTAAAATATCTCAAATAATGTTTGTAATGGTTCAGATTATTCGTTTTGCATCTATATTTTCCTGTAATTATTTTTTTGTGTTTTTCTTTTAAAATACATATTTACCACTCTATATTATGTCTAAATTTGATATATCTAAAAATCTATAAGTCTGATCAATCTGAAATTTTGCAGGCAAGCTAATCATATAATTATCTTATTATTGTACGGTCACAATTATCTAATTATGCTCAGAAGTGTGTTTATTTCATCATATATCATTTCATACCCTTTATTTGGTACTTCTCATTTAAATAAGTAAAATTTCAACGTTAAACATTTCAATAATACTCCTGTGACTAATTAGTCATGCTAGAATTGTCGTGAATGGTTTATATCTATGAAATAACTTGCGTATAACATAGAATGAATGAGATTGACAGAGAAAATGGTTCGACGCAACTTACCTTCAAAATTCTTTCTTCTTCCTTCGTCTGTCTCCTGCGCGATTTCTCTTCTTCTTCAAATGGCGAAAACCCATCTCTCGTTTGCGCCTTTTATACTAATCCATGTGTTAAACGGCTGGGGTTAATTGCCATCAATTTGAAACGAACGTGCATGGCCCATTAATCCCACCGTTTCCATCCGTTTCTTGGAAACGGATGGACGATGGCTATTACATTCTCCCCCCTTATAAAAGTTTCGTCCTTGAAACTTAATTAAACAAAAATGGATATTTTTGTTTGATATCTTCTTCAAGCTCCCACGTAGCCTCCGATTCTCCATGATTGCTCCATTGCACTTTGACATACTTTATCAACCTTTTTCGCAACTGTTGCTCTTTAGAATCTATTATCTTGATTGGATTTTCTTCATATATTAACTTATCTGAGATTGACAATCGATCTGCTGTAAGCACATAGGAAGGATCTGACACATATTTTCTCAACATAGAAATGTGAAACACATTATGCACCGCAGCCAATGAGGGTGGTAGTGTTATTCGATATGCCACTGCTCCGACTTTCTCTAAAACTTCATATGGTCCGATATAACGAGGACTGAGCTTTCCCTTTTTGCCAAATCTCATAACTCCTTTCATAGGTGATATTTTTACAAACACCTTATCACCTATGGAAAATTCTAATTCTCTCCGCCTTAGATCTGCATAACTTTTCTGTCTACTTTGGGCAGTAAGCAATCTTTCTCTGATTAGCTTTACTTTATTTGCAGTTTCTTGCACAATATCTGGCCCGATCAATCTTCTTTCTCCGACCTCATCCCAATTTAAGGGTGTTCTGCAAGGTTTCCCATATAAAGCTTCATAAGGGGATATTTTAATACTAGCATGATAACTGTTATTATATGCAAACTCCACCAAGGCCATATATTTATCCCAACCAATTCCGAAATCTATTATACACATTCTCAATATATCTTCGACTACTTGATTTAGTCTTTCAGTTTGCCCATCTGTTTGTGGATGAAATGCTGTGCTAAATTTCAATTTTGTCCCCATTGTCCGATTTAAACTGCTCCAAAACTTCGAAGTAAATATAGTATCTCGGTCAGAAATAATTTCCTTGGTAATTCCATGCAACCGAACTATTTCTTTATTTTAGGGCTTAGAGATGTTGCTTTTTGAATTATCTATGACTTTGATTTTATTCAATAGATCAAGAATATTATTGCTTTAATTTAATATTTTTCCATTTAATATATTACATAGTGAATCGATGTTGCATTTTGCATATTTTTATATTTTGGTATAGAATACATAGTGAATCGAGGTTGCATTTTGCATATTTTTATATATCGATATAGAAAAATCAATATCTTAAACTTAGGTAGCTTGACCTGCAAATGAGCGAGAATTTTCAATGAACTATTTTGGAATGATCACAAATCTTAGTAGGTTTTAATACTACCAAAGTATATTAAAATTCGTTTTCATGCCTTAAAAGAGGGTGATAAATTAAAATAATATTTTCTTCTTTAAAACGACATATCTCTATAATCATATAAACAAAAGAAAGTCAAGCTGGCTTAAAAAGTGAGAATGTCAAAATCTCAAATCTCTCATCCATTAGCTTTTTATTTCATTTGCTTTGAGTAGTTGATAATTTTAGTCTACAATCCACCATTGTTATTCTTCTAAATAATTAAATTATTATAATTTGTATTCAACACATCTTCAATGAATGATTAGTATAAAATTGACATCTATTTTATACTACTATCACAATCCGTGCACTTGTAGTAAAATCAGAAACATTTATAAAAATAGAAACATTGGTGCTTCTTGACGACTTAGCAAAGTTATTGAATGCAGATAAGCTTAATTCATTGACGAAAATTTTGCATTCCTTTAGTTTTTACATATTTTTTCGTTCGGGGCTTTTGGAAAGGACTTCCAATTTTAATCTACTTAATTGGAAAATTTTACTAGATTTAAAAGCTTAACTAAGCTTAATACGTAACATTGAAAATAAAAATTTTACATTTTAGCTATCCATCTCATCTAGATGAAGTTTTCAATGATAGATTGGGCAATTGCAACATATGGTGCACCACACGCTTGTAGTTAAACCACGCTCAATTAAAACTTATGAGAACAGCTAAATGAAATAATTTGATTCTTCTATCTTTCCATTAGAACTTTTCTCCTCTTTTTTTTCCTTAAACAAAAAAAAAAAAGCTTTTCCTTCACTTACGTAATTTTTTCTCCAATACGAGAATTAATTTTGTTTATAGAAAGAAATAGATTCATCGTGAGATCCCATGTTATTGAAAGTGCTTTTACCAAGAAAATCAATGGAAGACTCCTATGTCGTTGATTTTTGCTAGATGACTAGGTTATTTTGGGCATTTGCGGAAGATGAAAATTTTGGTAGTAGGTCTTTGAATTAGATAACCGGCAATTGTCGATTGAAGAAGAAAGCTTTGTGCACATAGGGACGATGGCGGATGAAGTTGAATTGCATGTGTAGCTATGTATGTGCCTTGCTGCTAAGCTGCATTACTGGGAGGAGTTGGGTAGCCTGGATAAAACTCCGTCTCATCATCAAATAGAGGCTTAAAAATGTGGATAATGATGTTACGTGACCGATGCTTCAACGTATTTGTCATCTTTATCCTTATGGATGATAGTTAAAGGCAAAAATGAAGATAGATCAGAATACTGAAGGAAAAACAACCACCACCAGCTATAATAAAAAAATACAAACTATTACCCCAGCCATTTGTCTTCCCACATGACAATCATAGATCCCGATCGTATGCTCCTGGGCGCATATATTCATTTTTTAAAATTTTTTTTCAAATTTTTTTTTATAAAACTGTTAATATAAATGTATATAACATGTGTATAAATTTTTACTATTTTTGGAGTATTTTAGATATTTATTTTTTATTTTTGAAAATCTGTGACATTTAGGTACCAGTGATTTTCAAAAATAAAAAATAAAAATCTAAAATATTCCAAAAATGGTAAAAATTTATACACATATGAAATACATATAGATTAACAATATCGTAAAAAATTTTGAAAAATAAAAAATAGATATATATGCTCCATCGGACTCCGACAATCATGTAGTACATCTATCCGAGACATAATAATAGCTGATCATCCCAAGCTTATAGCATCATAGGCCTGCATAACTAGTTACATTAATGTTGGAGTAATTATTCAATTCTCAATCATAAATCGGACCCAGGTACTACCAAAGCAGCGAAAACAAATGAAGAAAACTTATACAATTCAATTCAAGTCTCCTCATTTCCACAAAGGGATCGGAACAAAAGCAAGACAGTCAAATAGCAAGAAAGGCAACCTTCAAAAAAAAAAAAAAAAAAAAGCAAGAAAGGCATGTTGCTCAAGCAGAGAGCAAAGAGAATACAGAGGAAAGCGGGAGGATGAAAGGAGAACAACAAATGAGGAAGCCATATAAAAGGCGTAGCTGAATTTAGAGGTATTTCAAAGAATGCAGGATCTTTGAATAGAAAGTGTATTCCCATTTAAAAACAGTTTTTTAATTTCTAAAATTCTTTACATTTTTAATAAAGATCATCATATTCTCACTTCATATTCAGGCTTCTTGAATCCTTTTGATTATAAGCAAAGAATAGACCGCTGAATATTTATGAGGCCTCTTAAGTTCATTGGAGGAGAAGAACAAGACATCAATGGATTTTCATCAGAGGTGTCTTCATCATTTTATTTTGCAAAATGTTAAAATTGCAAAGGAATTAAATTTTAAAGTTTAGTTTTACCATTATTTATAATCTAAGAATTAAATCTACTATTGTCCAAACTTGGAAGATTAGTTACGTAAAAACCCAAAAAAATTCAATTCGTGACGAGTCATCCGGATGTTACCATTTAAAACAAATTTTAACTAAATTAATATTAAAAAGGAAGTGATCCAATAAAATATTTTTTTTGATAAAATATATCCACGTATCTCTAAAAGTTGTGAACTTTGATATATAAATTAAATACACTTAAGACAACTTTTTCATGAAAAATAAAAAATAAATCTTTTAGCCCACCTAAAGAGCCCTGATCTTAATATATAATTTAAAAAATTTACAGTTGTCAGTCCCATAAATGCAGTGAAGACTGTTATTTTTTAAAAAGAGTAAAAATATATGGAAATCAAAAATGGAAAATTTTCTTTCTATCAGAGAAAAATGGAAAATTTTCAGCATATAAACAAAATATGTGGGACCATGTAAAATTAATTAAAATTTTCAAAAATTCAGTATACTTGTGTATGCTGAAGCTTAGTGCATATATATGTGTTAAATCATCACCCTTTTACAAGAGTAAGATATAATGCTCTAATGCTTAAGCTAAGAGTGTATTTGAGGCCACTAAGGTGTTACCTCAAACACCTCAGTGGTCAAGGACTTTGCCGTAGTGAGTTGGCGTCCTTGGTTCGAAGCCTGACAATCGTATTTTCGGAAGAATTTAGTAGCAGCGTTTATTCTCTTCAAATTTTCTGTGGGATCATCAGCCAAGTAAGTAGTACACTTGTAAGAATGCCTCAGATCTTGATTATACTAACAGTTGAGATACCGTAACATATCATTAAAAAAAAAGTGTATTTGAGAATACATATTCCATTTGGTAATGCAAAAAGAGAATTTTTTTCACCATTTTCTATGCTTCTTTTGATACGATATACATATTTTTTCAATTACTACTTCTATATTTCAATTATTTTTTATACTTTTCTACAATTATCTTGTCTATTTTAATTTTATTATTTGTAGTTCTAATCATTAACTTTATTATACCATATCACTTTTTGTTTTTTAAAAATTTTTCCTCACAAAATTCTTCTATTTTTTCCTCAATGCCAATGAATCCATAAAGTTAAAAATTATTCACTTTTTATTATGCACACCTTTTGATATGATTTGACTATCATATTTTTCTGAAATTATCTTTTTATTTAATATCTTTCCATACAAGTATCCTTTCTATTTTTAACTTTTTTGATAATTTATTGATTTTAACTTTCTTCCATTTACTCTTATCATATTATATCTTTATGTTACTTTTTATAATTTTCCTCATCGGTACTTCTATACTTTTACATATTTACAAAAGGACTCTAATCTTGTAGCATTTCCTAAAGAATGATGAGATAGTATATAGTTCTGATTAATTTGGACTGCATTTTTGAGCAATTCGGTCCTGGTATTGATGGCTTATTGCATGTATTGGAACTTTCCACCACCATTGGTGAGAATATTATGAATTTAGTGGGTAATCTAATTATCATAAATTTATGTATGTATTTATAATAATTTCAATTTATATTACATTTAAACCCGAAGACATTCTTATAATTTTCTAAGAGAGACAACAAGTTCCTATTAATTCAACTCTCATCAAAGAGGAGAAGTAAAACTCCCACAAAACAAGAGAGAAATAAATACACGAACACACATGCCGGGAATCAAACACCCAGTCTTACCAAAATAGGCCATGGGTGTTACCACCAAGGTAGATCCTTGATGGCCTAATTATCATAAATTTAGTTGAGTGTTGACTTATAACCTTTTGATTGACAGCATCATAATGTACTATTGTCGTTCTACAGTCAAGATACATAACATCGCACTAAAAAGAGTGCTTCGTTCAATTAAAAGAAAGAGTAAATTGTGAGAATAATTTGATGTGATTTGAGTAAAATGAAAATAAATAAGAAAATTGTATAAAAATTCAAATATAAGAATAAAAGTGTAAAAAATAAGTTGAATAAAATAGGTAAAATAATGAGGCCTGATGGTTTTAGATAGATCCAAAACACATTTTTTATTTTTTCAATTTTTTCACAAAACCGTTAGTCTAGCTATCCATGAATCAAGTTTTACCAATTTCAGAAATATATATTTATTTTAGATTTTTACATACTGGGGTATTTTATTCATTTTAAATTATTGAAACATCACTAAAATGCTTCTATGGTTGAAAATTCAAAATAAATATATATTTTCAAAATAAGTAAAAATTGATTTATAAATTAAATATAATTCATTTCAGACGTCATTTTACTAAAATAATTACAATATATAGGAAAACGAGGTTTTCAAAATAAGGTTGGCATCGGATTGAACTTGGCCGGTGTGAGAGGCATCCCAATTTTCATCCCCAGGCTTCTAGAGGATATGTTTGGCATGCCACTGTCTTAAGAGTAGTTGCTGTTATGGGAAATTTACATGGTATAGCTTATTATTTCCATTTCCATGCTTTTAACTTTTATACGGAACATAATTAAATAAGGATTCAACATATGCATTTCTAACTTCTTTAAAACTCACGGCAATCGATGACCCGCATTTCTTTTTCAAATTGTTGGCTCACTATGTAAAGTCCTAAAGGTAATTATGTATAAAGTATTTAATTGCAAATTGTTTTATTAGAGGGACTTACTTGCAAAAGAAAAAAAATGCTTCATATGCCTCATACGTCCAGCAGCGTTTGAAAAATAAAAAATAAAAATAAAAACACGAAAACGAAAATTAAAAAACCGAAGCAAAGCAAGGCAAGGAGGCGGAGTCCCAAAAAAAACAAGAAAACCTAGAGAGACTGAGAGAGTCGAAAAACAACATGAAAATTGAAAGAAAAAACAAGAAAACCGAGAGCGAGAGAAATTTTTTTAGTGGAATTGACTGGAGAGGTTGGAAGTTGGAGGATTTGGGAGAATTGGGTAGAAATTGAAGTGTGCAATTTCGTTTTGATTTTTCTTGGTTTGCATTCTTTACTACATTATTTAATATATATTATGATAGTATGGAAGAAATTTAACATAAAATTGAGATATTAGAATTAGAAATTCCACACCCTAATAGGGTAGAGAAATGGAATTTTACATAGAGATGAAATATGAGCACAAAAAGTAGATGGATGATTTTAGAATGAAATTTGATTACCAAAGATAATAATGATGTTAGAAATTTTGAGATATTATGAAAATGGGTGTCTTCATATAGGTATTTGGAACTTTAAAAATTTAGAAAATAAGAGTATTTGATGATGAAACTAAGTAAATAAGTTTTAGAATATTATTTAAAGATATTATTATTATTATTTTGAATTTAGGTTAAAAGTGAAAAGGGACATTGGGATTTTATAGAGCGCAAGTTGGAGATTTAGAAAATTGTATAGAAGGTAAGTAGGAATATTTCTACTTTTATTGGATGCTCATGGATGTTTATTTGTTATGGGCATAGATGTTTTGTGATGTCTTGGATGTTTTATTTGAGATTTTTGTTAAAAAAATTTTAATATATATATTTTCATAGCTTTAATTATTTAATTGAGTTAAATTAGTCGAGAAATTATAATGAGTTAACCATATCTTATAGAATTTCTTATTAATTCAATTGTTGATGTGCTACAATTATTTATGAAGATATGGGCATGACATGATATATGAGTGCATTATTGAGTGTTTAGTATGACATGTGCATGATGATTCCCTGGGGGAGTTAGAGAATTACGGTATAATACGGTATAGTCATATAATATGTTGATGGTTATTAGTCCACCGGATGAGCTGGTGACTTGAATGATGATGGATGACGAGAATATAAATGGATATTTGCATTGCATGAGCATTTGGAACATGACTATTGCATGAACATAATATGGATGAACATATAAATCTCAGAATTTTTGATATTTGAGCTATTTTATGAAGACAATGTTTCTTTGTTTAATATCAAGTTTTACCATTATCCTACTTACTGAGTTGACTCGGACTCATGTTTTATTATATTATTGTTTTTAGATGACATAAATGAAATAGGAGTTTAACACAAAGTTGGTGCTCACACAGGAGTAAAGAGGAATCCTGGTCTATTGAGTTAAATATATATATATATTCTAGCCTTCAAATTAATAAAAAGCTAAGTTTTATATTTTGTTGATGCAGAATGAATAAAGTAGTGAGAACTTTTATAAATCTTATTTTATCTTGGAATTGATGTATGGGCGACGATGATGATAATGATTTTGATGAAATTTAGAATAATTTATTTTGTTTAGCTTCCGTGTCTTTCTATTAGATGTAAAGAAGATGGTATGATGTGATAATGTTTTTGCAAGGTAATTCTATTTAATCCCTAAGCCTCATGGTTTTGAGGAGATGTCGCCGAATTTTCTAGTAAAATATGACAACCGCTGGCTAAGAGTGGAAATTAGCCGTCGAGGTGTTACACGCTATCTACAGGAACTAATAAAATTCTTTAAAAACAAATAGTCTCAAACATTTTAAATTCATGTGGAATAAGAAATAAACAATATTACAAACAACCAATGCGCGACCAAAGGTAGTGTTGAATCATGTTTTCATACAAGGTGAGTTGAAGATGCAAAATTGGATTACAGAACAATCACTGAAGATGTAACTAATGAAATGGTAGCCCTAAAAATAAATGACCAGAGTCATGCTAACAAGTATGTTATAAACATTTTACACTTACCTTATCCTGCATTTAATCTAGGTTAATATAGCTCTTCGAAGCCCTTCCCTTATTATTCGGTAAACCGAGAAATTACTCAATCAAGAAAAAAAAAAACATTATCCTTTATCAAAGACGACTTTTTCGATGATCATTATTAATGCCCCTCTTACACTATATTACTTCCAAAAGCATACATAATTTTTTTATATATATTTTTTTGATTGGAAGAATACATAATTTTTTGATAGAACGAAAGAATGCATATTATTCTAGAGGAAATAAATGAAGGTTGCTACGAAAATCACCTAGAATTGCCAACACTCACAGTCTTACACATCAAGTACTACCAGCTAGGTACTACTAGCCAACAATCCAAAGGGATGCTAAGCAATACGTGCAAACTGGGATTTGGTTAACATTCGTTAGTTCTGGTTACCATTGGTTAGTTTTGGTTAATATCTAAGAAATGAAAATTAATTTTGATTAGATTTAATTATTAACTAAAATCTAAATTATATTTTTTGATGTAAATAAATCTTACTTCAACATAAAAAGAGCACCAGTTTTGGCGGGAATCGATCCATGGCGGGGTATTGTCTCCCCTCTGAAGCGCATTGGACTTTTCCCTGCTGACGTAAGAAACTATTGTGGGTTACGGGAAATGTGAGGTGTTTTTGGCATGATTAACTTATAAAAAAAAATAGAGATTGTACATTTAGTTTTCGATATGGAACAATAAAATAAAGAATATTAATGATGTTTTATAACAATTATCATATGAAAAAAATTAATTTTGACAAACTTTGGTTAATTTGATTAGCTTCAGTTGGCTTTAATTAGCATCAGTTAGTTTTGGTTAGCTTTAGTAACATCACATAACTAAGTTTCAAATTACATTGCCAACCAGGCTATTGCTCGATTTGTCGGAGTGTTTAGTATCAATACTCAAAGTGATCTCCTAAATATTAACAAGAAAATAAAATTTCCATTGCGTACCAATTGGGGAATAGTCCAATTGATAAGGTTTTATGGCTTTGATATACAATATGAAATGGAAAAAAAAAATTTATAATATTGTAAATAGAAATTCCAATTTGATTACTAAAAAGTCTCAAATTACATATTTTCAAATTAGATAAGCTTAAATGGTCCTTACAAGCATATTAAGGTTGTAAAATAACTATTAGCATTTAAGAAATAAAAATTAGTTTTGGCTAGCATTAGTTAGCTTTGGTTATCTTTTATAAAATCACATAACTAATCTCTAAATTATATCTTTTTGAATTAAGTGAGCTTAGATGGTCCTTGTAAACATATTAAGAGTTAAATAAGAACTAATGTCTAAGAAATGAAAGCTAACTTTATTTAGCATCAGTTAGCTTTCATAACATTGTTAAATATTTTAAGCTATGTCTAAATTTTTTTTACTCGAACGATCTTAACTGGACCTAAAAATATATTAGTGGTGTTAAATAATCATTAGCATGTTGGCATTTGTTAGCTTTAGCTCATTTCCATTAGCTTTAGTTAGCTTTGGTTGCTTCATTCAACTTTAGCTTTGATAGCATTAGTCAGCTTTCAGAAAATAAAACAAATACAATATCTATACTGTCTTTTATGCACAACAAACTGTAATAAAAAAATATCTTGCTAGACGTGCACACATAAAAAAATTTTAAATCATGCATTCATACTATGGGTATTGCCATCTACTTGTGCTCGCGTGTAGCCGTGCTACACATTCGTGAGCTAAATCATCTCCTTTGGTAGTTCTGAGGTCGCTACCTAGGTACTACCATACTACTTTACTCCTTGGCGGCAAACCCAATATGCAATTATGCATCATGCTCATGAATTTTAATTGATGCACCACATAAATTCACTACTAAACATGAATTTGAAATAATAATGCTCATTTTTTTTAATAAACAATTTTTAAAAAAAATAAATTCACATTTCATAGCAAATCATAATATTCACATAATACTTTCAAAGACATGCTTTGGTAAAAGTTTACTTACTTCTGAGTAGACTTTAAAACTCCTCTTTTTCCAATTTTTTTGTAGTAGCCTCAAGTCTCTTTTCCTAATTTTCATCACAATATGTTTATTATTTCACTTTGATTTTCACAAATATTATTTAAAATTCCATTTACAACTTTCTCAAAATTCCATTTATAATTTTCATCACAATATGCATAAAATATTATTTAAACTAAATAAATTGAAATCAAATCCTACCTTAAAATAATAATATAATTATAAATATTTTTTGAAAACTTTAATATACTGAAAAAAGTATAGCACTATAAACTTCGTTAGATGATTTATCAATTGCATGAAACATGTTAGAATTTTGTATACCTTGAAGATACATCTTACAAAATTTATAAACATAATAACATTTTTCATTCGAATATAGTCTCAATAAAAAATTACCACAATGACGTTGCTTTCATTTTTTGTTAGTGCAAAGACTTTCATTCGATTCGACATCTTATTTATTCCAATTTGCATATTTTTTATTACTTATATACTATTACATTTCATTTTAGCTCATATGACAATGAAGTCATTTTATATTACAAATTAATCCTGCGGACTTTTATAACGCTCTTACTATCAATAGAGGAAAGCACTAAATAAGACTACAGCTCCCACTTCAAGTATGAAACGACCCACGCCAAGTCGCCAACAACACCCCTTGCCAGCGCTCGAACCAACCGTTACATATGTAATTATGTTTTGCAGCCAAAAATGAAGTCCGGAGCAACTAAAATCAAATAGAAAATTTGAATTATAGGCCACCACGGTGATACATCGGAATCCAAAGAAGCCCTGTTTTTGTAATCATCATATTAAGCGCATGATTAGATATCACACAAATTTTTTCCAATTATTCGCAACTATCATTTTTTTTAATCATTTTTTCATATTTTCCAATATAATTATCCTACTGTTTAATTATTTTTATATAACTACTCATACTACTAATTTATTTATTTTAATTTTATTTTTTATTCATTATCATTACTTTTATTATATCATAACATTTTCTTTCAATTCAAAAATTTTCGGTCTAAATTTTTTTTATAAAATTTTATCAATTCTAAAACACAACCAAAATATCACTGCGCTCATGCTATGTTTTTGTTTCACTGTTGTTCAGTTTTACTAAAATTGGTTGTTGTCCAAGAAATGAAAATTTGCCAATGGCCAAGACAAGGTTATTCACTTGCCTGTAGAAACGCTACATGTCCAAAAGCAATCAAAGTCTTAGATCAATTATATATAAATGACCACAAAACCCTAGGGAAGATTCATATCAGCTATAGTATGATCAACTTCGGTTTTACTAAAATTGGTTGTTGTCCAAGAAATGAAAATTTGCCAATGGCCAAGACAAGGTTATTCACTTGCCTGTAGAAACGCTACATGTCCAAAAGCAATCAAAGTCTTAGATCAATTATATATAAATGACCACAAAACCCTAGGGAAGATTCATATCAGCTATAGTATGATCAACTTCGGTTTTACTAAAATTGGTTGTTGTCCAAGAAATGAAAATTTGCCAATGGCCAAGACAAGGTTATTCACTTGCCTGTAGAAACGCTACATGTCCAAAAACAATCAAAGTCTTAGATCAATTATATATAAATGACCACAAAACCCTAGGGAAGATTCATATCAGCTATAGTATGATCAACTTCGGTTTTACTAAAATTGGTTGTTGTCCAAGAAATGAAAATTTGCCAATGGCCAAGACAAGGTTATTCACTTGCCTGTAGAAACGCTACATGTCCAAAAGCAATCAAAGTCTTAGATCAATTATATATAAATGACCACAAAACCCCAGGGAAGATTCATATCAGCTATAGTATGATCAACTTCGGATGAGAGGCTTGGATGATGAAATATGGCCTACAACATAGTTACCGCACTGTTATAAACAAACAAGGCATCACCTCTACATGGACAAAATGGGGTAAGCAATGACACAACTAAGGGCGGAAATTCGGACGGGTGGATCCGCAACCCACCTTTGACTTGAACCATTTTTATCAGGTAAAATTAATATGTTTTAACCTGGTATAGGAATGAGTCAAAAATTTTAACTTGAATACAAAAATGAAGTTGAAGTGCCAAAAATATAAATTTATTATAGATGTATCTTCATGTTTAATAGACATATAAAGTTTTAAAATTATTTTTTTTTACTTGCATTTTTTTCTTGACCCATCGTCCTAAACTTATTTGACACACCAACTTAAAATTTGTGACTGGACTTATTGGAAAAAATACAGTGGTCAAATCAGCCTTTTTCTGACTTGATATAAAAATAAACTAAAATAAATTTTTTTAAAAAAAGTGTTCAACCTTGGTCTGGACCGTCTGGTGGGTGTCAAAATTTGTGACAAGAATTATTAATATATATATATATATATATAAATATATAATATGGCCAAAACCGACTTTTTTTCTGACTTAATATGAAAATAGACTAAAATAAACTTTTTTTTAAAAAAAAAGTTCAACCATGGCCCGGTGCCGTGGGTCCTGATTCCGACCCCTAGACTCACCGCTAATGCATTAATTTCAGCTGACGACGAGATTGGAAATGGATTACGAGTCTTCTCGCTGTCCTCTAGAAAAACCGGGCCTGTTGTGCTGCCACATGAGTGAAGTGGCACAATACACGAGGTTATGGGCAAGAAGGAGGTATACGTGGCCTTATTTTGTGGGTTCACACAGTCAACGTCACGTGGGAACGAATTTATAAGGGGAAGCCGCCCTTTTGATGACAACATGAAAAGTTGTATACGATATTTAGAATTGGTTTGTAATATTAAATAAGATAAAGATGTCAGGCTTCGTGAGCTTAATTATAATATGAATTAAAATGACATGTAATTAAACAAAATATATTGTGAACCAGTGGTCTAACAAGAATACCATGAGACAAGAAAAATTAAAAAACCAAAATGATTATCAAAATGTCCCTCCAAAAATTGTCAAAGTTAGCTTCCAATAAGCTTAGACAAAAAATGTTATGTCCTATCTATCCAGCTCTAATTCTATTTCGTTTATAACTATCATATCATCTAAGTTTTTGATGAAAATCATATTATCTAATTAATTATGACACTTTTTTGGAACAATTATGATTTTTTTATTCTCATAGAATAGTCTAAAAACTTCCTCTGTTGCTTATCCCTAACCACAAACTTATAATAACACATAATATGTTAAATTATGTGATTGTTAATTTTGATGGTGTTAAAGGTTATATTTAATTTTAATTTAAATTAATCTTATCTCATTTAGCAGGTTTTATCGGTAGATAAAAGCCTATTCTGTGATAGGTTATGATTGTGATTGGTTGTCATTGAGTATTGTTGGATGTCATAACTTTGATTGGTTGTACCTTGCTCTAAGATTGGTCTACTTTCTACAAGGATGAGTTCTTTTGGGTGACTTCGTGCTTGTTGTTTTGTACTTAAAGTTCGAATTCTTTTGGGTGACAAGGATAGTTAGCATTCGAGTTTTTAGGAAAAAATTATTTTCTATGAAATAGGAAAAATGTCGAACATTTCAGGTGAAAAAGGTCGACTATTTTTTCTCTTTATCTCTCTTAAGCCGCCTTTCATGGATGGACTCGTGGCTATATATATATATATAAAAAGACCAGGGCCAACACAAAAACATGTTTTTGGAGAGCAACGCTTGGTAAGCATTTGAAGATAAAAAAGAGTACTTGGAGGAGTTGCTATTGAAGTGATTAGTTCATTCTCTTAAAGACCTTATACAAATCATGTTGCTCATGCAGATTTGTTGAATTGATTTATCTTTTCTTTTTTGAATGTATTTCTATAACGATCAACTCAAGAGAAAGTGAATCAAATAGGTTGATTACTTCACTAGTCACATAAAGTTAGGTTCTAAATTTAGAAGATAATTGTTAGATTTGTACTACTATAATTTATGTATTAAAGTTGACAAATGGAACTCAATGTCTTGTGTGTTTTATAGTGGAGTAGGTTAAAGAAATCAAATAATTATAATTGCATTGTCTTTTTGGATTGGTTTAAAATGATAGCTTTGTTCGTGTTTGATTCGTAATTAATTTTACAGATTATATTATAAGCCATTAAATAGGGCTAACACAATTGTTTGATTTTCTCATGCCATAAGTTACCGTTTTTTGGGTAATTTGCAAATACACTTACTTAGTTTGATTACAATTGTAAATATACTCATATAGTTTTAAAAATTGCAAATTACTTCTACATAATTTGACCAAAGTTGCAAATATATGTACATCATTACTGCACCATTATGACGTGGGTATATTTGCAATTTTAAAAATTTAAAAAGTGTATTTAGTGTTTATAAATATACCCATGTAGTTTAGAAACCTTTAAAACATACCCACGTTGTGTTGGTGCCCTAAAGGCATTATAACAATATAAGTATATTTGCAATTATGGTCAAAATATGTATAGTTAATTTGCAAATTTTGAAAATATCTTGATACATTTGCAATTATGGTCAAACTATATAAGTATATTTGTAAATTTCTTTTTTTACATGAAGTTTTTTGCCATTGTTTGCATTCTTTTTCATTCCATGGGGCATTTTCATTTCAACTACCTCGTTATTATATGTTACAGTTTTTTTTTTTTTTTTTTTTTTTTACATTTTTATATACATGTCCAATTTCTGCTACGCTCTTTTTTAATCCGAGATATTGATTATCCTTTAAAAAGTTTCTTGATTGATCCAGTGGCCTATTTGCTTGATTTCGCCTGTGGTGGACCATTTTGGCCAAAAATTTTTAACCATTCGATTTTCCTCATCTGTCCTTCCCCTCCGACGCATCAATCCATGATCTTATGCAACATCTCCATTTTCCGATCAAAACATGAAAATAGTGGAAAAGTGGGCATGATTCCAAAGTGACTCCGGTTTTGTAAACATCATAGTTAGATGTCAGAGCTCCCAAAATAGTTGAGCTGAATAATAATGCAAATACCCATCCAAACTCCGAAGAGATTAGCTGCCCTTCTTCTGCTTTACACCAAAGGGGATGATACAACATATCCTCTCATTACAGCCCCTGGTTCATGTATCGCTTCTGCACTTTTTTTTGACAGTTGAATTTACGATTTTGTTGATGACTTTTTTTTATCTACTTGCTATCATCTGATCCATTCATAATATGGACCTCACATGTTTTATCTATATACCTATCTTCGATTCTTACTCCCGTTGTTGTACTCATCATTTTGAACTACAAGCTTCTAAATTTATAGAATCGTGTCCTTCTCATTCTCTTTTTTTCCTTTTTTTTGATTCGGCATCCTTCTGATTGTATTGAAAGGTTTCGATAATCAAGTGTTGTAGCTCCATTATACTAAAATATGTGCACATTTTCTTAACCGTTAAAATGCATTCACTACACTTTAGCTTATTACAAGACGAGCGCTGTTCAATCCTGCCCCACTGCAGGTGTTTATACAGGTGTCATCCTAGAGAATGTGAGTATTTACAGAAAAATCCCTCTTTAATGTGAAGATTGTGAAATGTGTTAAATTGTAATATCACTTGTAGGGTGTTAATGGATCAAGTTGGAACTTAATCATAATTTTAACTCATTTAAAATATCCCAACCTTAATTTATTTATTAACCTATTTGAAAAACATTAAGTCATTTATAACTCAGTTAATAAATGGTTTGGTGGATTATTAACGGTTTGTGTATATAACCAAATTTACAACCCATTTCCATATACTCTTTGGTCATATGCAATACCTAATTGTGTATCAAATGCAACAAGACAGAGCTAGATTATACAAATCATAACATGATAACATAATTATGAAACTACCACAATATTTAGTCTTCAAAGACATTTGATTATCCACATGTCAAGAATTAACAAGCAAGGCCATGAAAAGAGAACCTTCAAAACGGGGAAAATATTAATATACCTATCAATGGCGAGTCGGATAATAGCAATAGCAGAGATGGTGAGAGAGCTGCTAGAGACAGATTTGAGGAGAGCAAGAATTTTAAATTAGAGAAATCAAAAATAGAGAGGGGGAGGCGCCTTACTTCCTGGAAAGGGAATTGACGGTAAGCTGGCCGAACACAGGCCAGCGAAGCAAGGGACTGTTCAGCTTGTCCTACTAAGAACATGTAGAGGACAAGAGAGAGGAAGTGAGGGTGCGAGCATCAAGCACATAGTAAAGGAACATGGAGGAAGGAGATGAAGGCTTAGAATTTAGAAGTGGGAGAGGCGATGAGACATAAGGGCAAGTGAAGCATTTTGCCAAAGGGAAATAAGGAGAAGCTGACACTGAGAATTAGGGTGGGCGAAATTTCATCGAGCGCTAGTAGGGGAGTCTCAAAAGGGGATATGAGGGCTACAATGTTGGGCACGGGTGGGTATTCGATTATGAGCAGTAGGCATGAGCGGGAAAAAGAGTGAGAGGATGGAAAAATTTTTAGATATTACATATATCTAAAAAATAATATTAATAAAAATGAGTTACAAAATAGGTTGACGGGTTATAAAATACCAACCCTACCTTGTTTATTTAATTAAATTATTGAACAGGTCAGCGGATCATAAATAATTTATTCAAAAATCTAACTCAAACTTATTTATAAACGAGTTGGACGGGTGCATTGGCGAGTTAACCATTACCATTAACACTTATAATCACTTGTAACACCATTTATAAATACCAATAAAAAATGCATTCTATGTAACATGGCTTGGCTTACCTTTTTCTGTCCATCTAGATAGCATCCATGCTTGTTAATAATACACATGGCAACCATGTTGTGGGCCATATTTCATCAGTCCAAGCCGTTCATCCACTCTGCAGTTGACCATACTCCTCACATGAGTCTCCGCCAGAATTTTATGGTCATCCTTATATTCAATGTGAGCCTTTGATTATGTCTACACATGTGGGGTAAGCTATAGGTAGGTGGAGAGCCTTGTTTCTTCTTAAATTCTTGTATTTACAACTAACCCAAGTACCAATTTCAATTCTAGTTCTAAGGATTAAATCTAATAATGTTGATAAGGAAGTAGATATTGAGATCTTGCTCAGGAAAACCGAAGATAAATTTCGTACTCAACGCCCGACTTTCCGCACCAAGATTCGTGCGAGAAACACTAGCGATGTGGTGGGCCGAGAGCCTTGTTTTTGCGATTGATGAGTTCTCCTTTCTTAGAGAATGACCACTTGTTATAAAATTGAATGCCATGGAACTAATATAATGACGATCTTCATCAAAAAAAAATAAAAATAATGACGATAACCAAGTCAATTACGAAATGAGAGGATGCTTGACAATTGGTAAGCGCGGGAAACGGTGGGACTACGCAGTAAATCTTTCGGGCCGCCCCATTTTTCAATATATTTTTAAATAATTTTTTTTATTTTTTCAATTTTATATTTACATTCTAATTATTTTTCCTTATAATTATCTTATTTATTCTAATTTTACCTCTATCATTTCATATCAATCATACGTTTATCAAAATATTCATTTTTCCATTCTTCACCTCATTCTATAATCCCATAAATTTTTAAATTACCAAAACAAGCACTAAAGAAACTAGAATTGAATAATGAAATCTTGAAATATATAAACTTTTTATAAGTGTTCACCGATATTAAAATAATCTTTAAGACATTTTTTCAATATCCAAATACTATTTTACAAATATCTTACAAATATTTTAATTTTCCCAGTAATATTTTCTAACATCCAAATAACAAACGCTCCAACAGAAATTTTTGGGAGAAAAACGCCACCTACTGCACGAAATTTTTCTCAGCTGCGTTGAATTGAAATGGGGTCGCGCGAAATAAAAGCCGTTACCGTTGGATGAAATATGTAGACTACGCACGAGCTACAACGTGATCAAGTGAATAATGCGGGTTGGAAATTGGAATTCCATACAGGACGCCGATCTCCTATTGCCTGCTCTCGGGTCCATACACCTATTTTTTTACATAAACTTGTTAATACAAGTGTATTTAACATATGTATAAATTTTTATCATTTTTGGAGATTTTTAGATATTTATTTTTAATTTTTGAAAATTGGCGGCATTTTAGTAATTTAAAATTACCTAAAATGTCACTGATTTTCAAAAACAAAAAATAAATATCTAAAATACTCCAAAAATGGTAAAAATTTATACACATGTTAAATACACCTATATTAATATTTTTAGATAAAATTTTTTTTAAAAAATAAAAAAATAAAAAAATGGGTGTGTGAACCCGGGAACAGGCAACGCTGCTTGCTTCCGGGTGCAGGAGATTGACGTCCTTCTATATAAGGGTGAAGGGTGTAATTAGGACCGGGTTAACTTGGGTTGGGGTAAATACAACCTAAAATTATATTACAAAAGTTTAACCTAACTTTATTTTTAATTTTATTTTTTACACTTTAACTTAACTCTATTTTAACCTTATCAAAATTGGTTCTGTTCAGTTAAAAATTGAGTTAATAAATATATAATGTTTAAATATATTTTTAATTGAATTTATTTTAAAATATAAATTTATATGAAAGAATAAAAATTTATCCTTTTATAGAAATGTTTTCCAATTCATGCTTATACAGAAAAATAATTGCTAAATAATTTTATTTTAAGAAGATAATGTCTAATTAATTTCTATATATTATTATGGCTCTATTTTTAAAAAATATATTATATTTTATACTAATATTTGAAATCGGGTCAGGTCGGGTTGACAAGTAATCAACTCAAACCAATCCACTTTTGAAATCAGGTCAGTTTAATTTAGATTATATAACTTATTTTTCCAGGTGCTTAACCCAACCATATTCTAAATTAGTTGGGTTGGCCGGGTTCGAATTGAGACCAACACTATTTACACCCCTAATTCCACCTGGACCCAAAGTATTTGCCACTAGTTCCAAGGAAAGTTGTCTCCTATTGTTTATAAAGTGGGTGTAAATAACGTCTTAAGCTTCATAACTTGATTTCAAAATTTGAAATAATCAAAATCTCTTCATACAGAAACATTCTTATACATTTCATCACATATTCATACATATTTTGTATTTTAATAATTTACATGATCCATATTTCATTTATTCATACTTATGTCTTCATATACATTCATTTCTTAATACATAAATCATATGTTTCTTAAAATTTTTTCACATAGAAACTTATCTCTAATTATAGCATGATTAAACCCTTTAATTAATACATAATTTAGGATTTAATTTCAGATTTATAATCCATTCATCATAGGGGTTCCAAAACAGCAACATTTGGACCCGTTTTACTCATTTTCAACGTCTCTTGGGATACTTAAATCAAAACAGATTTCTAATACCTAAATTTCAGCAATTAATCATTTGTTTCTTAACCCAAATTTAGGTTATCAATACTTATTTAAAATTCATGTATTAGTTGCTTCCAAAACAGCAACTTTCATTTACATCTTGAGTACCCTTTGCACCCCTCTTTGGATATCCCTTTGCATATCTTCAAAAAATCATATTGAGAGTAATTTTGTTTACCTTTAATAGATTAAACCCTCATAATCACTTGTTTTTATTCCATTATAAGTAAAATTTCATCACAAAAACTTGGAACTAACATTTATCTTGATTTATTCCTCAAGTTGTATATAATGTTGAATTCAAGCACACTGAATTCTCAAAATCTTGAATTAATATCAAATCAAGTAATTTTGATCTGGAATTCCTATCATGCCTTAATAACTACATTAATTAATCAAAATAAATATTTTCAGCATGAATATTTAGTAAATATATTTATTTTTGTATTTTTACTCTGCTGGACAGCAGCATCCCTTTTCAAACAGCCTTAATCACATAAATTATTGGGTATATTTATACTCATCAAAACCAAATTTTTATTTTTGTAATGTGATATTTAATATGTATTATATATCCTATAAAATTTTTTAGTCTAAAATTCCTTGTATAAAAATTATTAAAAATCATTTGATACAGCTGATCCTGCCACCCGTTTAATCCTATCCAGGTTGATTTTTCTAGATTTTTAATTTGTAACGTGCTTATCCTTTTAAGTTGAAAATTGGATCGATACTTAATTACGCCATAATGATTCTTCTCACAAAGTTTCATGCTCAAAATCGTTTTTTAACTATTTCTTCCATATTTTCCTTTCCAGGTCCAAATTTACTAGACATGAGCGTAGATTAGGGGATATGGGCTGATTAATCCCAAATTAAACTTTATAAATCAACTCATTTAGCTAAGAATATTTAATCCTTGAAATATATTCTTTAAAAGGCCTTTTATAACTCAAAATCATGATTCCAAATCAAGAAGAAAACTTAGAAATTGGAAGGATTAAACTCAACGGGTACTTACCCGATTTCGTCGAATCTTTGCTCCGAGCTTCCCGAGCTTCTCCTTCCTTCTTTTTCTTCTTTTCCTTCTCTTTTCTCCCTTTCTTTGCTGGATTGGACGTGCGAGGCTTGCTGGATTTTTTTGGAGAATTTTTCTCCCCTTAGTTTCCTCTCTTCTCTCTCTCTCTCTCTGTTTCTCTTCTCCTTTCTCTTCTCCTTTACTGGAATGTCCAGCCCCATGCTCCCTCTCTTTCCTCCTTTTATTTGTCGCTTTTCTTGGTGCTCAAGTAACTCCTAGGGCATTTTAGTAAATTCCATTTTCACCTTTCCAAATTACCCTCATTACAACGTCCATGAAGCTTCCTACCTTGACTTGCATTTAATGGCTTTCGTATTTTTGTGATTAAGAAAATCCAATGATAATTAGCTTAATTCATTCCATTTATATCATAGATTTCATAATTTTATTCAATCGTTTCAAGTTTCATCTCAAACCGAGTTTTCTAACTCAAGTTACGAATACTTGAATTTATCTTTTGGATTTGGGGATAAAATTAATTAATTATCACCCCAATCCCATCCAATCCATTCAAAATATTAGATTGAGCCCACCATCGTGAGCTTACCTTTCAAATTTTATCGAAATCCGCCTTGTAGGCATCAAGTTATGAATTTTCTATCATTTTTCACCTTAATTCCATAATTACACTTTAGTCTCCATAATTTAAATCATGATTATTAACATGATTATTTATGACATCTTGTCACTTTTAAATCCTCAGTAAGCCCCTCGGGTCATACCGACTCATTTTGAGCTCTGGCGATTAAATTTTTAATCACCATTCTTAATTAAAATCCTAATTATAAAATATCATTAAATCATAAAATCATCCAAAATTCATTTAAATAACACATGTGTCATATTTATAGACCTACTTGGATCTAGGCATCACAGCATCACCTTCGTTCCCTTCAACCCTTAGATAGCAAAGATGTCGAAATCAAGACCATTGAAGATCAAATCAATAGCCTCTTAGGAGATGAAGAGATTTTTTGGCATCAAAGATTAAGGCTTAATTGGCCATAACATGGGAACAGAAACACAAAGTCCTTTCATTAGACGGCCTCAAAAAGAAGAAGAAATAACACTATTGCATCACTAAGAGATGAGCATAATAATATCATAAGTCACCAAAAAGAGAAGGAAATGATTGCAATCAGATATTTTGAAGCGTTATTCACATCTAATGGGGTGAGAAATGTTGACAGAATCACAAGAAATTTATAATAATGTATAACTACGGAAGACAACAAAGCATTGATTGCTCCTCTTGGTAAGGACGAAGTCTTCAAAGTTAAAAGAAATGGCCCCATGGAAGGCACCTGGACCTGATGGCTAGCTAGTTGGCTTCTATCAACAATAATTGTCACTACTAGGAAATGACATCTCATGGCTTCAAGAACTTTATGCAGACTAATGATTTCACGGCAAGACAGGAAATGATGAAAGGAATAAATCAAATGGATATTATTTTAATCCCAACAAAATTAGGTGCAAACAATATAGGAGATTTTTGTCCTATCAACATATGCAATGTGTTGTATAAGATTTTTTGCAAAAATATTGGCGAATAGGCTGAAGACTTACCTTCAAAAGACCATTTCAGCAAACCAAAGTGCTTTTATCCCTGGAAGGTTCATAATAGAATGGACAATATGTTAATTTCTTATTAAGCTCTCCACATACTAAAAAGGAGAAAAATGGGGCGTGTTGAGGAGGTGGCCATTAAACCGGATATGAAAAAAAGCATATGATAAAGTGGAGTGAAATTTTCTCTGTCAAGCTATGAGAAAGTTGGGATTCTATGAACTCTGGATTGAATGGATATTATCATGCTTATCCACAGTTACTTATCAAGTTACTATAAATGGTCTCAAGTCGGATATCTTCAAAGCTAGTAAAGGAATCAAGCAAGGTGATCCATTATCTTGATGTCTTTTTCCATTATATATGGAAAGTTTATCTGCACTTCTAAAGGAGGCCCAAGCTAAGAGACAAATTACTAGCAGTAAAATTAGCAAATTTGGACCTAGGATAACACACCTTTTCTTGTAGATGATGCACTTTTGTTTACCAAAGCCACAAGAGAAGAGATCGAGCATTTAAAGTCTATTTTGCAAATTTATGGGGAAGGTACGGGTCAGCAAGTAAACATGGAAAAAACAGCCTTTTACAGTAAAAACACAAAGGACTACACTAAGGCAGAAGTTGAGAGACAATTTGGGGCTCAAGGGAGGAAAATTCAAACCTATCTTGGTTTACCTAACTGCCTTGGGAGGAGAAAAGTGTAAGTATTCAAAAGTATAAAGGAAAGAATTTAGAAGAAGGTTCAGGGGGTGGCAGCATAAATTGCTTTCATGTGGAGGAAAAGAGATCTTAATCAAAGTTGTGGCACAAGCAATCCCAAATTATGCCATGAGTTTGTTTCTCCTACCAAAGAAATTATGTGAAGATTTCAATGCAATTCTAAGCAAATTTTGGTGGGTATAAAGGGAGAAGAAAGATAAGTTGGGTTTCATTGAGTAATATGTGCAAGTTTAAACTAAGTGGAGGGATGGGCTTTAGAGACTTCAAAATTTTCAACATGGTGCTTTTAGCTAAGCAAGCTTGGAGATTAGCAACCCATAAAGATACTTTATGCCATGATGTGCTCAAAACTAGATACTTTAACAACAACTTTTGGAGCAGCTGGCTATAGCCCAATTCATCCCATGTTTGGCAAAGTATTATGAAGGCTAGAGACACAATAAAACAAGAGTGTAGGTGGCGCATTGGGAATGGGTTCCAAGTCAGTTTCTTTAAAGATAAATAGACAAATCTTGATCTGATTCAGGTTAGCCCACTCCCACTAGAATTTTTAGGAGTAAAAGTCCCAAATTTTATTGATAAGGAGAAAGGAGAGTGAATTGAGGATAAAATAAAGATGATTGTGGGAGATTATGGCTTAAAAATCATTCGTCGGATCCATTTACCAAATCTGGAGGTAGATCATATTCTATTTTGGAATGCTGAAAAAAATAGTTGGTTTATAGTTAAATCAACATATCATTTTTATCTAGAATGGGGAAGTACAAGAACAATGTGTTCAATTACAACACAATCACAAACAACAAAAGGTTATCAGGCTTCTTTGGAGAATGAAAATTCCCCCAAAGATTTTCGTCTTTGGATGGAGAATGATCAATGACTCACTACCCACAGAGTCTAATTTGATTAGAAGAGGGATCCATCTACAAAATATATGTGACCTCTGCGAGACTGAAATTGAGGACCTCTTCCATTTGCTATGGTTGTGTCCAAAAACTAAAGAAGCATTTGATCACCAATTAGTAAGGAAATTTACTCTAAAAAATTTTAGAAATCTTCTCATCTACTAGACCGATACATGAGTTCACAAAACCAGATTTAAAAGATATGTTCGATCTTTTTTTGGTGTCTTGTTGCAGAATATGGCTATTAAGAAATGCGAAGAGAATAGGTGGAAACCCTTTTTCAATTTCTGAAAGTGCAGATTGGAGCAAAAGGTTCATTCATCAATATAGATCTTCTCAACTTCTGATGCAGAAAAGTCTGGATGCCAAATAAATCAAGTATGATGGAGACCACCTGCTACAGGTAAAATCAAGCTTAACGTCGATGCGGGTTTCAGTAGCAAGGATAACTACTATGAATTGGGTGTTGTGCTATGAGACTCATATGGGAAGCTTTTAGCCATCAAATGTTGGACTTGGAGAGGTGTGATGTACCCATTGTCGTTGGAAACCCATGTGATATTGTTCAGTTTGGAATGGCTAAAAGAATTGAATCATAACAAGGCCATATGTGAGACTGACTCTCTTCTCCTCTATAATTTGCTCACAAATGATGGTGCTACTTTCTCCACCGTTCGACATCTAATAGATAGAATTAAAAATCTATTTAGAAATTTTAGTTTTTGTAATTTCTCGCACGTTTCACGTATAAGCAACTATACCGCATATAACACAGTCAAATTAGCTTTACAACAATGTTTTGGGATGCATACTTAGAGGGGGCAATTCCCTTAATGCATTGTAACAGCCATAAATGCAGACATTCATATATTTTTGAATACAGTCTCACTCCTAGTTTTTAGCAAAGTTGTTGAAGATTGAGGGTGGATCCTTTGTCCAAAAAAAATTCTTACATGCTTATGTGTGGGACTGAAAAAAGGTTGCTTTGGATTCCCATATTTTAATGCCGACTTTTCCACTCGCCTCCATATCTTCAGGGTGTGTTTGGGAATAGATAAAGGGTGTGTTTAGGAATGGAAAAACTTTTGATAAAAAGTTTTCAATTGTAAAGTTATCAAATGATGCGATAAGATAGGGATAATGATGATGAGTAATGATGAGAAGTAAAAAAGATAAAGTTAAAATAGATAGGTTAATTGTGTGGGTAGTTGTGTAGAAATGATTGAAAAACATGGTAGTTGTATAGAAAAATGTGAAAATATAATTAAAAAATATTGTAGTTATGGAAAGTGAAAAATTTTATATTGAAAAGTTTTAACATGACATTTTTTATACATTGCCACATACACCCAAAACTTTTGATAAAAAAATTTGGAGGATAAAAGTTGTTAAATAATGTGATATGATAGAGGTAATGATGAGGAGTAAAGAGGATAAAGTTAAAATAAATAGGTTAGTTATATGAGTAGTTGTGTAGAAATAACTGAAAAGTGGGGCAGTTGTATAGAAAAATGTGAAAAAATAATTGAAAAATATGATAGTTGTAGAAAGTGAAAATTTTAGATTGAAAAGTTTTAACTTAATATTATACCTATTGCCAAACACACCCTTAAGGGAAAAGTCTAAAAAATCAGTGGAGGCCACCAAGATGTGTATGAGTAATAAATGAGGAAAATCTAACAGTGAGAGAAAACCCATTTTTAAATAGTGCTAAGTAAGATTTTTAAAATTCTGCATAAATTTTTTAAATCTTTTTGCTCTCTTTTATATACGATGTAACATCTTATAGACGTACTTTCCAATCATTTTTTAATTTTTACACATCTTTGTATAAATTGTCATATTTCTGCTACTCTGTTTTTGAGGTATGGGTTGTCATTTAACAAATTTTCTTGATTGATCTAGTAGCTTATTGTAGCCTATTGGTATTTCACCTATGGTGGGCTACTGTGGGTAAAGTTTTTCTCACGGTTAAAATTTCCTTGTTCACTACTCCTTAAAACCAGAGAGGATGCAGAAAAGTCGGCATGACGCGTTTTTGTTAACGCGCCACAAATAATAGAGAGACAGCACCACTGTTACTTTTTATCTGCACAACACATTTTTATCAATGCCCTGCAAACAATTCAGCCAAACAGATTGGTGTCCCAGTGGCACGATGCCGTGCCTGGAGCTGCTGTGGTCACGGTTTCGAAGCCCACCCGAAGTGGATGAAATTTCCCTTGAAAAAATAGGGTTATACAGATTGGTCCTTCATCGTGTGAGAGTTTATAGATTGGTCCCTCCATTAGGTGAGGGTTGTGAAAGAATTCTCGTCCCTCCATTTGGTGAGGGTTGCCAACCCCACTGCATGACTATTATTTAATTCTAATACGTACCCTGAGGAAAAGGTACGCAGCCCCCTGCATTACTATATTTAAATTAAATTATTTAACCTGTTCAACTCATTGAACCCGTTTAACCTATTGAAATCTTATATATATAAACCCTTTGGTTTATTTTTCCTGCTAGGTCTTCCTTTTGCCACTTAATTTTTATTTTTTGGGGTGCTACTCCAATTCTATTTTTTTGTTACTATCCTATTTTTTATTTCCTTCGTGCTAAAAACACTCTTTTGTCTTTCCTATAAGATCATCATATGTTGAAGTCTAGACATTCTGGTCGTCTGCTATATGATCCGTTAACAACCTGCCTACTTATTTATTAAACGGGTTGTAAATGGGTTAGAAATGAAGTTTTGTAAATGAGATTTTTCAATAAGTTAATAAATAGATTAAAGTTAAAATATTTTAAATGATTTAGGATTATGATTAAACTCTAACCCATTCAACCCGATTCATGAGCGCCCCTAGTTGTATGGATAGTTATATAAAAATGATTGAAAGATAAAGTAGTTGTATAAAAAGATATAAATAAATATTAAGAAATATAACACTTCTATAGAATAAAAAAAAATTTAGATTGTAAAAAGTTTTTGGTGTAGCTAACTGTGACCTGAATGTTTTGAAGTATTGACATACTGACATTTATTATTTTATACGTTTGTAGATATATTTTTAAAGAGTTTCAATTCTATGTATCTAGTGTATGAAACTTCAATACCCTTGAGTGCAAAAGGGTATAAAATTCTTTTTATAAAAGTTTTAACTTATGTATATTTAATATATGTATTAAGTTTTACCATTTTCAAAGATTTTATATATTTTTTGAGTTTTAAAATAGAAATGTTTTACTTATTTTTTAAAAATAAAAAAATAAATGACAAAAATTTGCTTGTAGATTAAATACACATAGGTTGACAGTTTTTAAAATAGTTTTTTAAAATATAAAAAATAGGTTTTTTCACTCAAACGTATTGAAGTTCCATAAACCTGGGCACATAGGATTGCAACTCATTTTTAAGTAATTTTATCAATTTTAGATGTGTTTGTTTTCAAATAAAATTTTTTCTAAATTTTTTAATCTAAAACTTTTTATTATCTACAACTACTCAAAAATTTTAATTATTTCTTCATATTTTTTGTACAAATGAATTTACTTTTCAATCATTTATACACAACTATCCATATAAGTAACTTATCTATTTTAACTTTATTCTTTTTATTCACCTATCTATTTTAATTTTATTCTCTTTATTCACCTATCTATTTTAATTTTATTCTCTTTATTCTTCATCATTATTATATCATATTATTTTCTTTCACTCTCACAACTTTTCATTCAAAAATTTAACCACTTTCCAAACACTACCTTTATTTCTGTCAAAATAACTCTATCAATTAAGTTCACATGAAATGAATACATCTTCTATAACGTTTTCAACGGATTTCTGGAGCACGTGGAGAACTCGTGTCCATCCCACGTCTTGGGTTCCCATGATTAAGCAGCTCTTGGGACCAGGAAAATAGGGCATTTTGGACGTTCTAGTTTCTTCTGGCGTGCGTAATTTTCCCGCACTTACGCAACTGTTCCAAAATTATGATGTCCCCGCATCAAATCAAATCAATCAGCAAAAAATCCATCGGCTGGGGGCACATTTTTTCCAAGCATGTGCCACTGCTAGAATGCAAAACACGGCAGGACAGAAGAGTGATCGAATGAATCTGTCAATGTGGGAGACTAATGACTTCCTAGCTTCGGGCCATGAGATGAGACGGTTCAATGACGTCGCCATAATGATCTGTCTATAAGAGATAATATGGAAATGAGGACCTCCGCTCCTATCCTAATCATAATTCATTAACTTCTTTCAAATTCTCCCCACAAAATTTTTTCACTTTCTTCAACGTCCAAACAAACGCATCCTGTTTCTTCTTTTGTGGTTTATGCAACGTCATGGCTTTGTCTTGCTTGAGTCATGTGGAGATGGAAGCCATGACACGGCGGTTGTTCGTTCTCACTGTTTTTCTTCTTCTCTGCTTGGTGATTGAAGTCCATTTTAGCCTGGCAGCAGACACCATCTCTCAAGACCAGCCTCTGTCCGGAAATCAGACAATGATATCCAAAGGCGGCAACTTTGAACTGGAATTCTTCATGCCAGGCCAATCCGAAAACTACTATATTGGCATTTTGTTATAACTCCATTTAGTCATGAAAACTCCACCGGATGAATGGAAAAATCGGAAACTTGTTGATTTTCCGGCCTATGATACCATCCCCCAAAGTCTGAGTCCACGGGACCTTGGTTTACTGGCCCTTCTTTTTGTTTGCTGGTGATGACGCCAGCCGATGCCCTCCTTGGGTCCAGTCATTGCCCGATGTACATCCATATTGGTTGTGTGGGCGAGAGGCATTCCCGTGGCACATAAGGCGGGGCAGGACTGAGTCAAGTCGTTAGAAAATTCAGCAGTTGCGCTATCCTTTGTTGGTGGCAGGCAACTCACTTTCGTCCACATGGATGAGCATCACATCTAGCAATTTAGATTCACTGAAAATCCAATCTAAATCCTACATTCATCATGCATGCAATTGGATTGTCGAATCCGATGTAAGCAAAGTTTTTTTCCATTCTCTAGATATTGTTGTAAAAAGTTAAAAAAATTTCTACACATATCATTTTGTTAGAAATTCTTTTGTGGCATATGATCATTCGCAAGAAGACTATTTACTTGTTTGTACATATTTTTTAGCTTTATTATGTACTTTAGCAATAAAAATTCTCTCATAAATGAGTATTTGGTGGAACTAATAAAGTTGATAGCTCATAGACTCTTGCATCCGTAAATACTTTCGTTCATTACATATGATGAAGACACATTTTTTTTACTAATAACAATGGTGGGAAGCCCAACTACTAAGAAGGGCGATGAAAAATGCTCGAGGGGAACGGGCCTTCGTGGGCAATTACAGAAAGGGACTTTGGGGAAATTGACGAACCCATTATTGTTGGAAGGCTAGAAAATCATAAGAAAATGGAGGCTGATTTTAGTGTAATAAGTGTCTCGATACTATTTCAGTGAGTAATATTTTCTTATTTTGTGTGTGGCAAATAGTAAAATTTTTGAATGAAAAGTTTTTAGCGTAAAAGTTCTTAAAATAGAAGAAAATAATATAATATAATCAATGCTTTGAAAACCAAACCGGATAATAAACCGGTTTTGTGATTGATTCCTGATTTTTCCGGTTTAACCGGTGCAAACCAACGGTCAAACCGCAGTTGAACTAGAAAAACCAATGAATATGAACATGACCGGTTCACATCCAACCAATCCGACTGCCAGGTTCGGTCCTGTTCTTAAAATAGTTGATATAATGTAATAATAATGAAGAGTAAAAATAATAAAGTTAAAATAGATAGATTAATTATGTAGAAATAATTGAAAAGTATGATAATTATATAAGAAGATATAAAAAATAATGAAGAAATAGGATAGCTGTGAAGAATAAAAAATTTTAGATTAAAATTTTTTTTGGATAGCCAAACATGCACTTAAATATTTTAAGTGTAGATATACTTATATTTATTATTTTATATGTTTGTAGATATATTTTTAAAGCAGTTGGGTTATGGAATTTCAATACATCCTAGTGAAAAAAGTATAAATTTTTTTTATAAAATTGTTAACTTAAGTGTATTTAATATACGTATTAAATTTTACCATTTTTAGATATTTGCATATATTTTTTATTTTTTCAAAACCAGGGAATTTTGGTTATTTTTAAAAAACAAAAAATAAACGATAGAAATTTTCTTGTAGATTAAATCACTCAAGTTAACAGTTTTATAAAAGAATATTTTTAAAAATAAAAAAAAATAATTTTTTTGCACTTCCATGCACCCTGTTCATAAGATCAGAACTCATCTTTGGACCGTGGTTCAATGCACCCGGGTGCATTGAACCTCAATGCACCTGGGTGTACTTCACCCATTTTTTTTATTTTTTTTTTGAAACTTGTTTTACAAGAATGTTAATATAAGTGTATTTAACATGTGTATAAATTTTTATAATTTTTGGAGATTTTTAGATATTTTATTTGAATTTTTTAAAATCAGTGGCATTTTTAGTAATTTAAAATTACTAATAATGCCACTGATTTTAAAAAAATCCGAAAAAATATTTAAAAATATTTAAAAATGGTAAAAATTTATACACATGTTAAATAGACTTAGATTAGCATTTTCATAAAAAAAAGTTTCAAAAAAAATAAAAAAAAATGGGTGAAGTACACCCAGGTGCATTGAGGTTCAATGCACCCGGGTGCATTGAACCACGGTCCCTCATCTTTAAACAACTCTATCGATTTTATTTCTATCAAAATAACTCTATCGATGAAGTTCACATGTAATGGATATATTCTGACTTCCAAAACGTTCCCAAAGGATTTCTGAATCGCCTGGAGAACTCATGTGTCCATCCCACGTCTTGGGTTCCCACGACCACGCAGCTCCTGGACCCCAGGAAAATGAGGCATTTTAGGCGTTTTAGTCTCTTCTGGCTTGCGTAATTTCTCCACACTCATACAATGTGACAAAATTACGATGTCCCCGTCAAATCAAATCAAATCAACCAGCAAAAAATCCGTCGGCTGGGGCACATTTTTTACAAGCATGTGCCACTGTTAGAATGCAAAACACGGCAGGGCAGAAGAATGATTGGATGAAGCTATCCTTGTGGCAGGCGAATGAGTTCCTAGCTTCGGGCCGAGAAATGAGAAGGTTCAATGACGTTGCCGAAGTGTCCTATATATAGCAGATAATAGGGATATTAGGAACACTGCATCTAAGTCCTATCCTAATCATTACTCATTACCTTGTTTCTTTGGAATTTCCCCACAAAAATTTTCCACTTTTGCTAACCTCCAGCAAAGGCACCCTCTTTCTTCCTTTGTGGTACCCTTTTTCTTCCTTTGTGGTTTATACGTCAGTGGCTTTGTCTCGTTTGATTCATGTGGAGATGGAAGCCATGACGCTGCGGTTGTTCGTTCTCATTGTTTTTCTTCTTCTCTGCTTGGTGACTAAAGTCCCATTTATCCTAGGAGCAGACACCATCTCTCAAGACCAGCCTCTGTCTGGAAATCAGACAATAACATCCAAAGGCGGCAACTTCAAACTGGGGTTCTTCTCGCCAGGCCAATCCGGAAAGTACTATATTGGCATCTGGTACAATAAAATATCCGTTCCAACATTTGTTTGGGTAGCCAACAGAGAAGCACCCCTTCCTGATACTTCATCGCAGCTGAAAATATCCGCAGATGGAAATTTAATCCTCGTCAACCACTCCAAAATACTCACTTGGTCATCCAATTCCACCTATACAGCCTCAAACAGTACCGTTGCTATCCTTCTCAACAACGGAAATCTTGTCCTAAGGGACAGGTCCAACTCATCTCTGGTGACATGGCAGAGCTTCGATCACCCAACAGATACGTGGCTGCCTGAACAAAAATTTGGTTTGAATAAAGGCACTGGACTTCGCCAGCGCCTCATTTCATGGAGGAACTCAGAAGATCCTGCTCCAGGTGCTTACTCGTTTCAGATAGAAGCAGATGGCACTAATCAGTATTTCATGCTGTGGAATGACTCTCACAGGTACTGGAGATCTGGAATGTGGGACGGCCAGAGGTTCTCCTTAATCCCTCAATCCGTGAGAGATCACAATGAGCCAAGGGTTGTTCTGTCCATGTACGTTACAAATGAGAGAGAGAATTACTTCCTCTACCTTGTAAAAGAGGGGTCTTTTGTAATGTTTGTTTTGGGAACAGCAGGACAATTTAATGATTGGAGATGGGAGGATGAGAACAAGGACTGGAATGTTTTTAGGTCCTACCCTGAAGATAAGTGTGATGTCTTTGCTGTTTGTGGAGCTTTTGGAGTCTGCGCTTCAGACACCTCAACCTTGTGCCAATGTTTGCAGGGCTTTCACCCACGATCCCCTGAAAATTGGGAGATGGGTGGCTGGGCTGAAGGTTGTGTAGGGGAGGATGATGTGATATGTTCTGACGATAAGTTCGTGAACGGTAAAAAGGTAATGTTTCAGAAGATCCCCAGCATCAAGCTACCTATAAATTCAAGAACTTTAGTTGTTGAGGGAGTTGAAAAATGCGAGGCAACGTGCTTGGATGATTGTTCTTGCTCTGCATATTCCTATAATAGTAGCGAATGCTTGATATGGAAGGGAGAGTTGTTGAACCTACGGAAGCTAAGTGATGGTGATATTAATAGAGGAGATCTTTATGTTCGTGTTTCAGCAGACGGTAGAAATGCTAAGAGGAGCAGGCCTGCTTTGGTCATTCTAAGCAGCATCATTGGCCTTTTTGCATCTTTGCTCATTATTTCAATGTTGATTTGGAGATGCCAAAGGAGACTGCAGGTTCATGTATCGAATTTTTTATGTGCCGATTCCTTGATCCCATTCAAGTACAAAGATTTGCGAAGTGCTACTAATAATTTTGCAGAAAAGTTGGGAGGTGGAAGCTTTGGTTCTGTTTTTAAAGGAACTCTTCCTGATTCGTCTATTATTGTTGTGAAGAAGTTGGAAGGCCTACACCAAGGAGAGAAGCAATTTAGATCAGAAGTAAGCACAATTGGGAAGATTCAGCATGTTAATTTGGTTCGGCTTCGTGGATTTTGCTCCGAAGGTAGGAAGAGGTTGTTGGTTTATGATTTCATGCCAAATGGGTCACTAGCTTCTCATTTGTTTGGGGTTGGGCAGAGCTGCAGTGTTTTAAATTGGAAAATAAGATATCAAATTGCGCGAGGAGTAGCCAAGGGATTAGCATATTTACATGAAGAATGCAAAGAGTGCATCCTGCATTGCGACATCAAGCCGGAGAACATACTCTTGGATGGTGCATTTTGTTCCAAGGTTGCAGATTTTGGCATGGCCAAGCTTTTAGGCCGGGACTTCAGCCGCGTGCTGACCACTATGAGAGGAACCTTTGGATACCTTGCTCCAGAATGGATAGAGGGCATAGCTGTAACAGCAAAAGCTGATGTTTACAGCTACGGCATGACAGTCTTGGAAATTATATCTGGTTGCAGAAATAGTCACCAAGCTGAAATCAGTGGAGGAGGTTATTTTCCTATTTTGGTTGCAACTAAGATAAGAGAGGATGGTGATGTCCTTGGCTTATTGGACCCTAGATTGAATGGCGATGCTGACATAGAAGAACTATATAGATTATGCAAAGTTGCTTGCTGGTGTATTCAAGAGAACGAGGGATCTAGACCATCGATGGTGCATGTTGTTCTAGCCCTAGAAGGGGTACTGGAGGTAAGTGTGCCACCAATTCCAAGATTTCTTCAATCACTTTTCCCCACTGGCGACACCATCATAAGTTCCTATGCTGAAAAGTGAAGCTACATGAGCAGTTGTCCAATCTCGTTGGATAGATGGCGAAATAAAAGCCATTCGAACAATGACTTTTCATCATCTTCTCATGTTTAGTTTCTAAATGTATCCTTATTTCCCTCTTCTATAGCTATAAAGATTGGATCATATTTACTGCTCTCGGTGACAAATGAGGATATTCGCGACAGGCCCAAAACATTTTTCAATTTTTTTTGTTTTTATAAAATTGTAAATTTATGTATATTTAAACTATGAGTCGAGCTTTGACGTTTTTTTGATGAAAGAATTTTGGCATTTTTAGCCAGAGAAGTATATAAACTTTTTGAATTTTTAAACATATGAGTATTTTAGTTATTTTTGACCTCAAAAATAAGAAAACTTAATTTATAAATTAAATATATTTAAATTAATAGTTTTATAACAAATAAAAATTTTTGGACCCGGTGGAAAATGACCATATTTGTGACCCGGTGCGATAAAAAAGGAAATATGGTTTATAGAAGTTGGTGTCCTTTATATAAAATTGATGAACTTTTGTTTTCGTTTTTTGTCTGTGTTTTTGCGTCCCGTCCGTGAATTTGAGGAACTATAATTTTTTTAGTAATTTCTTCGGTGATGTCAAAAGAATTATATTTTAGGAACGGATCCTCCAGGTCCATCCTATGGAAATGGTTACCGAACCATTGGGCCCACCTATTGCGAACTTGAAATTCAAGTCGAGCATTGTTTTTGCATTTTTCTGCATATCATAGCACCCAAAGTTGTTTCGACTCCCTTATTTGGGTAAGCTATACCATTTACGAATATATAATCATACCTAAATTATGGAAACATTTAATCCAATTATAGATTCATTGAAACATTATAATAATTCATAAAATCATTCATTTAAGTCACAAAAAGTTTTAGACATTGAATAATAAATGTAGAAGTAGTATGTAATTCTAAAATTAGTATGTAATTCTAATATGTTGATTGTACACTTTTATTACATAGAAGTTATACATATTTTGTATAACGATTAGTCCCAAATATTCTCATAAGTTTTTGACTTCATTTTGGGTGTGTTTTGGGAATAGATAAAACTTTAGATAAAAAGTTGTAGAGATTAGAAATTGTCAAATGATGTGATATGATAAGGGTAATGATGAGAAATAAATAGGATAAAGTTGAGATAGATAGTTTAGTTGTGTTGGTAGTTGTCCAGAAATGATTGAGAAGTATAGTAATTATATAGAAAAATGTGAAAAAATGATTAAAAATAGGATAGTTATGGAGAGTGAAAAGTTTTAAATTGAAAAATTTTAACTTGACAATTTTTACTTATTAATAAACACACTCTTTAAATATATCTATGATATACCACCTGCAGCTGGTGCATGTGCCAAGGGTAATGTGCCCCTTAGCTTGAGGTCAATAGCTCGAATCCTATTTCCCTCTTTAGTTGGAAAAAGATTCTTACAGAAAAAGTCCTCTGAAATGGGTGGTTTTAAAACTTCCCCCAGAATGTGGGGGTTTTGAGATTTCTTCCCTAGAAATGGAAATATTGTAGAAAAAATTTTCCATGAATGAGGGTTAATAGTATGTAACAGTCATCCATTGTCAAGAAACGGATGGGATTTATGGGTTATGCAGGAGAGCCATTTTTTTAAAATATAAAAAAATGGTGGAGATTAATGGCATTAATCTTAGCCATTTAGCAAGCCATCAGTATAAAATAGGCGATACATGAGGTGGGTTTGACATTGTTTAAAACAAGAGAGGTCGCGTGGGAGACAACAACATAGACGAAGGAAGAAGAAAGAGTTTTTGTAGATAAGCTGCGTAAAATAATTTGTTTGTTAATCTCGTTCATTTTATATTATACGCAAGTTACTTCTCAGATTTAATCCATTCATAATATTGCTAGCATGGCTAATTAGTCATAGGAGTATTATTGAAATATTTGATGTTGAAATTTTACTTATTTCAATGAGAAGTAGCAAATAAAGAGTAGAAAATGCTATATGATAAAATAAACACATTTCTGAGCACAATTAGAGAATTTTGACCATATAATAACAAGATAATTATATGTTTAGCTTATTTGCAAAATTTCAACTTGATCAGACTAAAAGATTTTTAGATATAATAATTTTTATAAAGATTTAAAGTAGTAAATATGTATTTTAAGGATAAAACACAAAAAAATAACTATAGGAAAATACAGATGCAAAAAAAATAATTTGACCCGTTAGAAACACTATTTGAGATATTTTATAGTATATATGATGAATTAATTCTGTTAAAATTAGTTTATATAGCTATTGGAAGTGATATTTAATTTTAACCTTTTATTAAATCTTTTATGTCAAATTTGATGATAAAGATGTTATTTTGATAAATGGACCGTCCAGATTATAAAACATAATTTTTTAAGCTTACTCCTAAAATTTCAGATGAAATAGATACTTATATTAAGAGATATAAGCTATTATATTCAGAGAATACAGACCATTGAAATAAATAAATAAATAAATAAATAACAAAAGCTTTTGGACTGGTAGGCTAAGCCCATCTGGATGAGCCCAGTGAACCAAGAAGCTCAAGCTCAAGTCTAAGCCCACAGAAACAAAGCCTAAGCTCACAAAAACAAAGCCTAGCCTACATAAGCAAGCTAGCCCAACTTCCAAGCATAGGATTTAGCCCACCTGTGCCAGCCCAGCACAGGTTCAGCTCACCAGAAACAGCCCATTGGCGGCCGGGCGGCCAAAAAAAAAAAGAAAAAAATCGAAAAAATTAAATCAAATATTTAAAAATATAAAGGAGTCCAAATTTGTTTTTTAGATAAAAAAAATAAAATTATTTAAAAGTGGAATAGTATAAGAATAAACAGAAGAAAATAGAATTTTGACCGATTACAATTATGAGAAATTTTGGAAAAAGTCATAAATGAAATTTAAATAATATTTATGAAAATCAGAGTGAAATACTGAACATATTGTGATAAAAATTACGGAAAGAGACTTGAGGCTACTACAAGAAATTGAAAAAGAGGAGTTTTAAAATCCACTTAAAGGTAAGTAAATTTTTACCAAAGCACGACTTTGAAAATATGTGAATATTGTGATTTGCTATGAAATGTAATTATGTATTTAAATTGAAATTTTCTTTCAAGTTGGTTTATTCAAATATGAGCATTATTATTTCAAAATCATGTTAAATAGTGAATTTAAGTGGTGCATTAATTACAGTGCATGAACATGATGCATAATTGCATATTGGATCTGTCACCAAGGAGTAAAGCAGTATGGTAGTACCTGGATAGCGACCTCAGGACTACTAAAGAAGATGAATTAGCTCATGAATGTGTAGCACAGTTGAACGTGAGCACAAGTAGATGACAATGTCCTCAGCGTTAATACATGATTTAGAATTGACATATGTATGCACATGTATGAAGATTTTTAAATTTTTATTAATTAGAGTTTATTGTGCATAAAAGACAATATAGATGTTGTGTTTGTTTTTGAAAAATCAAAGTAATTGCAAAATAAATTTTGTAAAAAAAAAATGACTCTTCGGCATGACCCATAAATCCCATCCGTTTCTTAAAAACGGATGGTTGTTGCATAATATGCCCCGTTGTAATATCAATTTATCACATTATATAAATAGAAATAAAAAAAATTATATCTATGAAATTTCAATAATACTAAACATACTTAAGTATTTTGCCACTATGGAAAAAAGATACACGTACAAAATATGGTGCATAAAGCCCCACTGCTTCACATCAGGCACCCATAATCTTTCCATTTCAATCTCAAAAAATGGCCCGATATCCTCAAGTTAAATTCCTACATCCACGTTACACTTCATATTCTTATTTTTTAAAATTGGTTTTTTAACTACTTTTTGATAATTATATATTATGACATACTAGTATTACAATATAGCATATTTACGCCCCTCACACTTTTGAGGAAAATTTCCTAAATATACTTCTATACTAGAGAAAATTCTATAGAACTCTCATTTCAAAGGAAATTATAAAATCACCACTACAATGGACTAATTGGCAACAATTCTCATCCATGGGGAGGATTCATAACCATGAATATCAGCCTCTCTTAGTGACCATTCGGGCAATAGTCCCCTGGCTATATATATCCTATCTTAGGACAATACTATTTAAAGTTGTTTTTTACATCAAACTATTTTATTACGTTGAATTTATAACATTTTCAAATAGAATTCATACACATAACCAATTGAGATGAAAACTGGCATGACAATAGATTACATAATTTGAGATATAATGGATAAATTAGATTATAATTTTATAATCATGTGATGTCCATTTTGAAGTAACTGCACAGTAATTGTGGTGCAGTGAAGTTGCACTTAAATATTTTAAAATGTCACTGATTTTTAAAAATCCGAAATAAATATCTAAAAAACTTCAAAAATGGTAAAAATTAATATACATGTGAAATACAATTAGAAAAACATTTGCGCAAACAAATCTTTAAAAAATAGATGTATGCGCTAAGGAGCATTGAGGTTCAATGCTCTCGAGTGCACCTAATTAGCACCCCCAGTATAACACATCTACTCTTGCAGATGATGCACTTTTGTTTACCAAAGTCACAAAAGAAGATATCGAACATTTAAAGTCTATTTTGCAAATTTATGGGGCAGGTACGGATCAACAAGTAAACATGGAAAAAACAGCCTTTTATAGTAAAATACAAAGGACTACACTAAGGCAAAAGTTGAGAAACAGTTTGGCGCTCAAGGGAGGAAAATTCAAATCTATCTTGGTTTATCGGACTGCCTTGGGAGGTCAAAAGTGTAAGTATTCCAAAGTATAAAAGAAAGAATTTGGAAGAAGGTTTAGGGGTGGCAGCACAAATTGCTTTCATGTGGAGGAAAGGAGATCTTAATCAAAGTTATGGCACAAGCAATCCTAAATTATGTCATGAGTTCGTTTCTCCTACCAAAGAAATTATGTGAAGATTTTAATGCAATTCTAAGCAAATTCTGGTGGGGTGTAAAGGAAGGGAGAAGAAAGATAAGTTGGGTTTCATTGAGTAATATGTGCAAGTCTAAACTAAGTGGAGAAATGGGCTTTAAAGACTTCAAAATTTTCAACATAGCGCTTTTAGCTAAGCAAGCTTGGAGACTAGCAACCCATCAGGATAATTTATGCCATGATGTGCTCAAAGCTAGATACTTTAACAGCAACTTTTGGAGCAGCTGGCTACAACCCAATTCATCCCATGTTTGGCAAAGTATTATGAAGGCTAGAGACGCAATAAAACAGGGATGTAGGTGGCGCATTGGGAATGGCTCCAAGTCAGTTTCTTTAAAGACAAATGGACAAATCTTAATCTGATTCAGGTCAGCCCACTCCCATTAGAAATTTTAGAAGAAGTAAAAGTCGCAAATTTTATTGATAAGGAGAAAGGAGAGTGGATTGAGGATAAAATAAAGATGGTTGTGGGAGATTATGGCTTAAAAATCATTCGTCGGATCCCTTTACCAAATTTGGAGGTAGATGATATTCTATTTTGGAATGCTGAAGAAAATAGTAGGTTTACAGTTAAATCTGCATATCATTTTATCCAGAATGGGGAAGTACAAGAATAGTGTGTTCGATTACAACACAATCACGAACAACAAAAGGTTATCAGGCTTCTATGGAGAATGAAAATTCCCCCAAAGGTTTTAATCTTTGGATGGAGAATGATCAATGGCTCACTGCCCATGAAGTCTAATTTGATCAATGGCATATGTGACCTCTGCCAGACTGAAACCGAGGACCTCTTCCATGGTTGTGTCCAAGAACTAAAGAAGCGTTGATCACCAGCTAGTAAGGAAACTTACTCCAAAAAATTCTACAAATCTTCTCATCTATTAGACCGCTACATGAGTTCACAAAACCAAATTTAAAAGGTATGTTAGATCTTTTTTTGGCGTCTTGTTGGAGAATATGGCTGTTCAGAAATGCTGAGAGAATAGGTGGAAACCCTTTTCCAATTTTTGAAATTGCAAATTGGAGGAAAAGGTTCATTCATCAATGCAGATCTTCTCAGCCTCTGATGCAGAAAAGTCCAGATGCCTAAATAAATCAAGTAAGATGGAGACCACTTGCTACAGATAAAATCAAGCTTATTGTGGATGCAAGTTTCAGTAGCAAGGATAACTAGTGTGAATTGGGTGCTGTGTTATGAGACTCGTATGGGAAGCTTTTGGCTTTCAAATGTTGGACTTGGAGAGGTGTTATGTACCCATTATCGTTGGAAACCCATGCAATGTTGTTCAATTTGGAATGGCTAAAAGAACTGAATCACAACGAGGCCATATGTGAGACTGATTCTCTTCTCCTGTATAATGTGCTCACTGATGATGGTGCTACTTTCTCCACTGTTCAACTTCTAATAGATAGAATTAAAAATCTATCTAGAAATTTTGGTTTTTGTAATTTCTCACATGTTTCACGAATAAACAACTATGTCGCATATAACACAGTCAAATTAGCTTTACAACAACATTTTGGGATGTATACTTAGAGTCAATTCCCTCAAAGCGTTATAACTGCCATGAATGCAGACATTGATATTTTTTTGAATACAGTCTTACTCCTAGTTTTTAGCAATGTTGTTGAAGATTGAGAGTGGATCCTTTGTCCTAAAAAAATTTTTAGATGCTTAAGTGCGGCACTGAAAAAAAGCTGCTTTGGATTCCCATATTTTAATGCTAAATTTTTTGCTCACCTCTACATCTTTAGGTTGTGTTTAGGAATATATAAAACTTTCAATAAAAAATTTTAGAGAGTAAAAGTTGTTAAATAATATGGTATGATAGAGGTAATGATGAGGAGTAAATAGGATAAGGTAAAACTAGATATGTTAGTTATATGGATAGTTGTGTAGAAATGATTGAAAAGTGGGGTAGTTATATAAGAAAATGTGAAAAAATAATTAAAAATTATGATAATTATAAAGAGTGAAAAAATTTAGATTAAAAAGTTTTAACTTGATATTATACCAATTGTCAAACGCACCCTAAACGGAAAGTCCAAAAAAACAGTGAAGGCAACCGAGATGTGTATGAGTAATAAATGAGAAAAATCTAACGGCGAGAGAAAACCCACTTTTAAATAGTGCTAAGTAAGATTTTAAAAATTCTGCATAATTTTTTTTAATCTTTTCAGTATCTTTTATATACGATGTGATATCCTCTAGATGTCATTTTTTATTTTTTACACATCTTTGTATAAATTGTCATATTTCTACTACTCTCTTTTTGTGGGTTGTCATTTAACAAATTTTTTGATTGATCTAGTAGCTTATTGTAGCCCATTGGTATTTCACCTAGGGTGGGCCACCGTGGGTAAAGTTTTTCTCGCTGTTAAAATTTCCTAGTTCATTACTCCGACACGTGACTCTAGCGATCACTAACTCCGTGCTACAAGTCCTCTAAAAATAGAGAGGACGGAGATTGCCGACGCGTTTTTGTTAGAGCCCCACAAATAATAGAGAGACAGTATGACTGTTACTTTTAGTCTGCGCGACGCGTTTCTATTAATGCCCCGCAAACAATTCAGGTGAACAGACTGGTGCCCCAGTGGCACGATGCCGTGCCAGGTGCTGCTGTGGTCACGGTTTCGAAGCCCACTGGAAAAACAGGATTGTACAGATTGGTCCTCCATTGTGTTAAGAGTTTACAGATTGGTCCCTCTATTAGGTGAGGGCTGTGAAAGAATTCTTGTCCCTCCATTTTCTCACTGACTCCGTGCGATAGTTCCTCAGAAACAGAGAGGACGGAGAAAAGTTTTTGTTGAAGATTAGTCCTCTATTGTGTGAGAGTTTACAGATTGGTCCCTCTATTAGGTGAGGGTTGTGAAAGAATTCTTGTCTCTCCATCGGGGATGTTTGGTAATGTATAAAATTTTGGAATTGTGGAAACAATGGGAAATAAAAAAAAAAATATTTTGATAAATGTGTGAGCGATAGGAAATAATAGGGGTATAGTTAGAATAAATAAGTTTGCTGTATATAGTTGATAGTAAAAATGATTGAAATATAGGGGTAAAAGTAAAAAAAATAGTGTGATTAATGAAGTAATAATTGGCCTTAGAAAATCAAATCCCATAAGAAAACCATAGTTTACACACTCAAATATTACCCAACGTCCCCTTTCTCAAGGTTAAAATTTCCACATTCATTACTCCAACACGTGACTCTAGCCACTACTGCGTGCGATAGTTCCTTAAAAACAGAGAGGACGGAGAAAAGTTGTCATGACGTGTTTTTGTTAAAGCCCCACAAAAATTTTTATTATAAATTTTTAACAATAAAAAATTTTAATCCTTTTCCATGTGAGAAGAGGGGGACGCGTGAAAATTATTGATTTCTGAAAATTGGTGAATATATAAATATAATAATTTGAAAATGGTAAATTTGATATATGAAACATATACAACTTGGTGAATTGTCCCACTATTCACAACTTTATGGAGCTTTTCCAGTGAATACACCGAAGGAAGCCAGTGGACAAATCCAAGGTGACTTTGCTTTTGTGACCACTACAGTCAATGTCAATGCCCGACAGATAATCAAGCTGAACAATAATTGTAAATTGTGCGAATATTTGTGTACTACACTATGAATCATTGGAATTGGCGGCAAAGAAAAATTATCTATCATTCTGCATTTTTTATCCAATCGGCGTCCAGGAAGAGGGGCTGGTGCATTGATGCATACAACTATTTTATTTTATTTTATTCGAATTTTTTTTACAAAAAGATTAATATATGTGTATATAACATATATATCAATGTTTACTAATTCGGGAGATTTTTAGATTTTTCTTTTAGATTTTTAAAAATCAGTGGCATTTTAGCAAATTTAAATTACTAAAAATGCCATTGATTTTTAAAATCTAAAAAAAATCTAAAAGTATCTAAAAATGTTAAAAATTGATACATATGTTAAATACACCTAGATTAACAGCTTCATAAAAAAAATTCAAAAAAAATTCAAAAAAATAAGTGTAGTATGCATGCGATCGCACTCCCAGTAAGAGCGGAAAAAGTGACAAAATTTACATGAATCTGCCAATTTTTACACTATCCTTCTATACAATGTGATGGCATCTTTGTTTCTTTTTTGATTCAAGTGATGACATCTTGATTATGGAGCATCGAAGCATAAAATGAACACAGCATGCTAGCAACTTTCATTTTTTTTAGTTTTGATATTTTTTTATTTTCTTTTCATTTATATGTGCGCTCAAATTTATTTCATTTGTATAAATTGTCATATTTCTGCTGCTCTTTTTTTGAGGCGTTGGTTGTCATTTAACAAATTCTCTTGATCGATTTAGCAGCTTATTGTAGGCCATTGGTATTTCACCTATGGTGGGCCACCGTGGGTAAAGCTTTTCTCACGGTTAAAATTTCCTTGTTCATTACTGCGGCACATGACTCTGGCCGCCACTGACTCGGTGCTACGATTCTTTTGAAAATAGAGAGGGCGGAGAAAAGTCAGCATGACGCGTTTTTGTTAAAGCCCCACAAATAATAGAGAGGGGGCACGACTTTTATTTTTAGGGTGTGTTTGTTTAAAGTAAAAAAGTATCAACTAAAACTTTTCAATCTAAAACTTTTCACTCTTCATAATTATTTTATTTTTTAATTATTTTTTCACATTTTTCTATACAAACTACCTTACTTTTCAATCATTTCTACACAACTACCCATACAACTAACCTATCTATTTTAACTTTATTCTCTTTACTCCTCATCATTACTCCTATTATATCACATCACTTTCTATTGATTTGATAACTTCTACTCCAAAAAATTTTCATCAGAAGTTTTACCTCCAACCAAACACACCCTTACACACCCTTAGTCTGCACGACGCGATTCTATCAATGCCCCACAAACAATTCAGCTGAACAGATTGGTGCCCTAGTGGCAAGATGCCGTGCTAGGCGTTGCTGTGGTCACGGTTTCGAAGCCCACTGGAAGTGGATGAAATTTCCCTTGAAAAAAACAGGTCGTGATTTTTTCCACCCGGAGCAGGCAGCACTACTTGCTCCGAGTGAATATACTTTTTTTTTTAGAATTTTTTTTAATACTTTTTTTTTATTCTTTTTTGTTTTTTTTAGAACTTTTTTTTTTAACATTCTTAATCTGGATGTACCTAACATGTGTATAAATTTTTACCATTTTTAGGGTATTTTAAATATTTATTTTTTATTTTTGAAAATCAGTGGCATTTTAAATTACCGGAAATGCCACTGATTTTTAAAAATCTAAAAAAAATATCTAAAAGTCTCCAAAAATAGTAAAAATTGATACATATGTTAAATAAACCTAGATTAACAACTTCATGAAAAAAATTTCAAAAAAAAAAAAGGTGCAATGCACCCGGGTGCACTGAGGCTGAATTAGGAGTGGGAATCGGGGCGGGTCGGGACGGGTCAGGGTTTGCCCAACCCGACCCTACTTTTCAAAAATCTTATTTGACCCTTATTTTATACCGGGTCGGGACAAGGTCAGTTTGACCTTTACTTTTTTCTACCAGGTCTAGGGACAAAATTCAGGTCGGTATCGGACCGGTTTCGAGATAGTGGGTCGGGTCAAAAATGCAGATCAAATAAGATAATTTCCAAAATTTATATATCTATCAAACATAAGTATACATCTATACTAAATTTAAATATTATATGTTTCAATATTTCACTAATTATTAAAAAACAAATAATTAAGAAAACAAAACATTTGAAAATATAGTATACATTTATTAAAATAGGTTAATATACAATTACACATGAGGGTTATATCGAACAAATTTTTTATTGATTCTTATATCGCATTTTGAATAAATTGATTCTTCTATTGTTGATAGAGTTGATTATAAAAAAGTGAGAAATTTAAAAGAAAATAATAATAATATTTCAATATAGTCTTATAATTTTTAATAAATTTATATATGCGGGTCGGGTCGGGACATGGTTGACCCACCCCAACCCTATTTTTGAATTCGGGTCAAAATTTCTGACCCATCTCTATACCGGGTCAAAAATATATTGGTTTTATCCGACCAAAAATGGGTCGGGTCAATACCGGGTCACGGGTCGACCCGCCCCAATTCCCACCCCTAAGCTGAATGCACCGGGGTACGATCGAGCTCCAGAAGTATCACGGTTGGGAAAAACCTAAAAATTTACCCAAAATGGCCGACTACAGTTAAAAAATAAAGCAAATAGGCTGCTTAATCAATCAAGAAAAGTTTCTAAATGACAGCGAATATCCCCCAAAGAGATGAAGATACAGGTTACCTACCCGTAGATAACCCCAAATGTCCAGACAAAATCGAAGGCTTGATTGAATATATGGACGACCACAAATTCTGATGGAAACTTACGTCCCGAGTACGATCATCTGCAGAACAAATGAACGGCTTGGATTGATGCGATATGGCCTAGAACATAGTTAAGGCATTCTAGATGGACAGAAAAAGGTAAGACATGTACCAGCAAATGCATTTCAACGGTCAAGAAAGTCTACACATTTTCGTATGTAGAGGAGCGAAATATATGGCCATCAAAACCTTTCAATGCAATAAGGAGGACAGAATTCACCCAGCGACCTGTGTAGATCAAAAGAATGCAGATCTGCGATCTCCGTTTAAAATTGACGGTTCACAAAATTTAGAAGCTTTTAGTTCAAAATGATCAGCATAACAATGGAATAAAGAACAAAGATATAACCACATAAATAAGCATAACAGTGTGAATGGTTCAGATGATAGCAAATTTGATCGAAAAAGTCATCAACAAAAATCGTAAATGTTACAGTTAAAAATAAAAAGTGCACAAGGAATTCGGTACACGCGCACGCTTAGAGAACTTTCAGGCAGCATGATCAAGCAGAAGAGACGAGCATAAAAGTAAGTCTTTTCTCTGCAGCTGCAGCTCTGCGTAAATCAAATTCATCAGAGTAGATCATTATTCATATCATGACGTTCATTGAATCCATCGTCGGCTCCGCTGGCAGCATGATCAAGCAGCAGCTGGTTGATGAAGCTGTTTTCTTGTGGGGTGTGCGGGGGCAGTTCGAATGGATTGAAAGGGAGCTGAGCCGGATCAGCCGTTACTTGAAAGATGCAGATGCAAAGGCAAGAGAAGGGAATGACAGCATCAAAGGGTGGGTGGTGGACGTGATGGGCATCGCTCATGATGCGGACGACGCCATCACTTTCTTCGTCTGGATGGAGGAACAGAGGAAGAGGAGAACACTCGTCCAGAAGTGTTTGTTCTTCTGCTGCGATCTCCTTAACCTGCATAAGGCCGGGGTCATGATTGAAGCAGTCAAAAAGAATATAGAAGAGATATCAAGAAGCAGATCCAACTTCCGCCTCGAGGAAGTTAGTGGGGGAGAAACTCACGAAGCCTGGAGCTCGCGACTGCAGCAGTATCGCAACGCCATCACCGACTTTGAAGAAGACCTATTCGTGGGCTTTGACCACGACATGGCTGAGTTGCGGGACAATCTGACGAAGGGAATGCGACGACGCTGCGTGGTTTCCATAGTCGCCATGGGCGGCGCTGGAAAGACCACTCTTGCAAGGAAATTATACAATGACCGAGACGTAAAAGCTCACTTCGGATCCGATGTTGCTTGGGTTTGTGTCTCCCAAACATACAGAATTAAGGAGCTCTTGCAGCATATCGCTGTGCGAGTGATGAGGTTGAGAAGAGAAGACTCTGAAAAGCTGACAGAGAGACAACCGCGGGAGGAGCTCCGCAGGTCTCTCCAACAACGCAAGTATCTCATAGTTGTGGATGACATATGGAACACAGAAGCATGGGATCTACTAAAAGGAGCATTTCCAGATGGAAAAGAGGGCAGTCGAATCCTTCTGACTACTCGCAGTATGGATGTTGCACTGTACGCTGATCGGCGAAGCAATCCCCACGAACCTTTTATTAAACCCTTTATATTAAATCTGATGATAGAGATGTTATTTTGAAAAATGGATCGTTCAGATTATAAAACATAATTTTATAAGCTTACTCTTAAAATTTCAGTACAAACAGATATGTATATTGAGAGATATAAGTCATTTTATTTGGAAAATATGGACCGTTGAAAATAAACAAATAAATGAATAAGCTTCTGGACTAGTGGGCTAAGCCCATCTTAACAGGCCCAGTGAGTCAGAAGTCCATAAACCAAGCTTAAGCCCACAGAAACGAAAGCCCAAGAGCTTAGCCCACTTAAACAGCACCAGCCCACTATCCAGTCTGGCCCAACTTCCAACAAAGGATCCATCCCACTAGCCTGGCCCACTGTTCCGGCCCGCTAGCAGCAGCCCACCGGCGACCGGCCGGCCGGTGGCGAGAAAAAAAAAACTGAAAAAAATTACAGAAAATTATGAAAAATACCAAGAAAATTAAATTCAATATTTAGAAGCTTAAATGAGTTTAAAATTATAAATTTATGAAAAAAACGAAAGTTTATGAAGGCATGATAAATGGAAAATAGATAAATAAATATATATAAATTATAAAAATATGAGAAAAATTAAAGGAAAATATCTAAAGAAGTATAAGTCCAAATTTATTTTACATATAAAAATAAAGTTGTTTAAAGTGAATTAATATAAGAATAAATAGAAGAAAATAGGATTTTGACCGATTAAAATTATGAGAAATTTTGAGAAAGTTATAAATGGAATTTTAAATAATATTTGTGAAAATCGAAGTGAAATAATAAACATATTTTGAAGAAAATTAGGAAAAGAGACTTGAGGCTACTACAAAAAAATTGGAAAAAGAGGAGTTTTAAAGTCTACTCAGAGGTAAGTAAACTTTTACCAAAGCATGTCTTTGAAAATATTATGTGAATATTATGAATTGCTATGAAATGTTATTACTTATTTTCTTTCAAATTTATTTATTCAAAAATGAGCATTATTATTTCAAATTCATGTTTAGTAGTGAATTTAAGTGGGCATCAATTAAAATTCATGAGCATGATGCATAATTGCATATCGGGTTTGCCGCCAAAGAGTAAAGTAGTATGGTAGTACCTGGGTAGCGACCTCAGGACTATCAAAGGAGATGATTTAGCTCACGAATGTGTAGCACGGCTGCACGCGAGCACAAGTAGATGACAATACCCCTAGTATGAATGCATGATTTAAAATTGACATATGTGTGCACATCTATCAAGATGTTTTTTTTATTACAATTTGTTGTGCATAAAAGACAGTATAGATATTGTATTTGTAAAATATATATATATTATTGAAAATGAATTTAAAAAAAAATACATTTTTACTTACTGAGCTTTCAGCTCACATAGTTTTTGTTTTCAGTGGAAAAACAGGGATACAATGCTATACTAGAGCCTTTATCAACATGGGAAAAAGGCGAACCTAGCAGAGGAAAAGACAAAGAAGTTTAGAATTTTATTGAAATTTTCTTATAATGCTTGCTTATTTGGATTTTAGACATTGAAAATTGTATATTAACTCCTTAAGGAGCAAACTTGAGATGTAATAGTTAAAATTTTTATGGTTTTGCACCTTGGTATCTATTTCCATCTTGGGAGATCTTATTTTTAGCTTTGACATAGTAGACCCCATTCACAATACCTCAAAGGTGGGGCGTTACAATGACATACTGGCATTGAGCTACATAGACTTGCCGGATTGCTTGAAGCCATGCTTCCCATACTTGGGCATATTTCCTGAAGACTGTACAATTACTAAGGGGACTTAACCATGCTGTGGATTGCGGAGGGCTTAATCCAGGTGAGAGAGAAAAGTAGCATGGAGGATGTTGCAGAGCAGTGCTTTGGGGAGCTTGCGAAAAGGAACATGATTCAGGTTCAAAATTTTTTTTACAGAAAAAAGGCAAATCTTTTTAAAAATAAAACAATACAATAACAGTGATCATATGCAGTACACATATAAAAATAATATTAGTATGTGTAATAGCTCTATGGAAGAATGACTCCTGTAGTAATTTGTCTATTATTTTTTCTCTTGACAGGTGATAGATGAAGGCTACGCTTGTCGTGTCCATGATATGCTCCGTGACTTGGCTATAAAAGAAGCTAAAAGGGTTGAATTATTTGAAATTGATGACCCACAGTTGTTCGAGGATGCCTCCACCTCCACCTCAGCATTAACCCGTGTTCGTCGTTTGGGCATTCATCACAGCAGTCGTGTGTGGCCAGTTAAATCTGGCATCCCGCCCAAAGTTCGTTCTTTGTCGTGCTTTATTCTTAGAAACTTTCAGCTACACGGGCTGGGACGCGCAAAATGGCTTAGAGTGTTGCATTTGGGGAGAGTATCCAAACACTTTGAGGTCCACGTAATTACAGAACTAGTCCATCTCAAGTATCTACAAGTTCACGGGCTAGTGAGTCTTCCTTCATCCATCGGCAAGCTCTACAATCTTCAAACTCTTGACCTCTCATATAATTCAATACGATTGCCTGAAGCAATTTGGCGTTTGCATCGGTTGAGGCACCTACTTGCCTTCTACGCCTCCTTTGATGGGCGTCCTCAGCTTCAGCTTCTACAACATCTCCATACATTAGAGCTGAATGCCGGTGAGTGGATTGAGGAGAAAAGCTTGACTAACTTGTCCAAGCTTAGAAAGCTGCGGATTTACAAATTTTCTGATGAATTTGGTGAAGCATTAATCAAAGCCCTCCAGGGAATGGTTCACCTCCAATGGTTCGATTTGTATGGAAACGTAATAAGTTGTCTCCCTCCTTTCAAGCCCTTCAATGACAATTCACAACTTGAGGTAATAATTTTAGGTGATGTGAGTATATTGCAGGAAAAACCTCAAGTATCTCTTGAATTTCCACCTATGCTCACTAGGCTAGAGTTACATAGAACTACATTGAAGGATGATCCCATGGCCACTTTGGGGAAGCTTAAAAATCTGCGTGTTCTCAAATTTGGATATTCTGCATTCCTTGGTAGGAAACTCACCATGCCCGAGAAAGGATTTCCTCAGCTCAAACGATTTGAGCTTAAACATTTGCCCAATCTCGATGAGTGGATTGTGGAGGAAGGAGCCATGCCGACCCTTAACCACTTGACAATCGACCAGTGCGGAAAATTAAAAAGGCTTCCGGAAAGACTGCAGGATATAACCACACTCAAGGGATTAGCAATCATGTATATGCCATCAGCGTTCTGCCAACGGCTCACGAAGAATGGAGGAGAAGATTGGCACAAAATCCAACACATACCCTCTGTTAAGATATCTCCATGAGGACATTAAAGGTAATTTCAGTTATCCGCAAATTTTTCATTACACAGGATGAGTAATTTGACATGGCCTGGCTAGATTTATCAAATTTAATTTGATTAAGTTTTAATAGATTTTAAATTCATCTTAGAATGCATTGATAAATACAAATGAATCTTATTGCTACTAAATCAATCTATTTAGGAGCTCCTTTGTTTTATCAATAATAATACTGTTTCACGATTGTACACAATTTGCCAAATTATCTGCCAGTTGTCCTCATGATTTGTCTTCTTTTATCATATTTTCATTGAAATTTCATCTTGACTATGTTTTCTAGATGACTTATACTTGTTTATATGAAAATAGGTGTAAGATACATAAAAGACGTTTTAGTTTAGAATGAAGAGCAAGCGGATAATAACGTATGCGAAAATGCAAATCACACGCACATGGATATCTCCACACTACAAAGCAGAAATTGAAAAATCAGAGGACAACCGCTAACATAGCTAACATGCCCTGGACAAATGGTTTGGCAGCCAGCACACCCATAGGCATGTCCACTACGGCGCTTTTGCGAAAATCTTAGTTTTTGCAACCCATTTACTTTGCTTTGAGAATCTTTTATAGAATAGTTCATTGGTTTGTTTTGATTTGATATATTTAAAGGATATTGTTGAAACTATGATTAGCTAGCTTTTTTATTTTAGGTTCTAAAGATGTTGCTTTTTGAATTATCTATGACTTTGATTTTATTCAATAGATTAAGAATATTATTGCTTTAATTTAATATTTTGCCATTTAATTTATTACATATTGAATCGATGTTGCATTTTGCATATTTTTATATATTGGTATAGAGTACATAGTGAATCGAGGTTTCACTTTGTATATTTTTATATATTGATATAGAAAAATCAATATCTTAAACTTAGGCAGTTTGACCTACGAATAAGTGAGAATTTTGAATGAACTATTTTGGAATAATCACAACGCTTGGTAGGTTTTAATACTACCAAAGTATATTAAAATACATTTTCACGCCTTAAGAGAGGGTGATAAATTAAAATAATTTTTTTCTTCTTTAAAACGACATATCTCTATAATCAGATAAATAAAAGAAAGTCAGGCTGACTTAAAAAGTGTGAATGTCAAAATCTCAAATCTCTCATCCATTAGCTTCTTATTTCATTTGCTTTGAGTAGTTGATAATTTTAGTCTACAATCCACCATTGTTATTTTTCTAAATAATTAAATTATTATAATTTGTATTCAACGCATCTTCGATGAATGATGTCTATTTTATACTATTATCACAATCCATAAAACATTTATAAAAGTAGAGACATTGGTGCTTCTTGGCTGACTTAGCAAAGTTTTTGGATGCAAATGCAAATAAACTTAATTCATTGACAAAAATTTTACATTCGTTTAGTTTTTACAGATTTTTTAGTTCGGGGCTTTTTAAAAGGACTTCCAATTTTAATCTACTTAATTGGCAATTTTGACCCAATTTTATAAGCTTAACTAAGCTTAATATGTAATATTGAAATGAAAATTTTACATTTTAGCTATCCATCTCATCTAGATGAAGTTTTCAATGATAGATTGAGCATTTGCAACATATGGTGTGCCACACGCTTGTTGTTTAACCATGCTCAATTAAAACTAACGAGAACAGTTGAATGAAATAATTTGATTCTTCTATCTTTCCTTTAAAACTCTTCTCTTCTCTTTATATTAGAGGGGTTCCTACATAATGTCACAGGACATGCTTTTGTCCCGCGTGTACGTGATGAGTCAGTTTCACTCCCTACCATTGATCACTCTAGGGTGAAAATTGGACTCACAATAGCATCTTTAGTGACATCTAAATTAGTAGCAACTAGACTCTTGTCCGGACATCCTCCGACATGAAGGATCAGATGAAGACCAAACAGCTTGCCTTCCTTCTTCACCACCTAATTCAAAAATTAGATGATGCCAGCTGTAACTTCTGTTGAAACGGAACTCTACACAAATCACAAAAAAAATTATAGAAATAGTTTTAATTCACAGTAATTGTAATGAAATTAAGATGCATCAACAAAATTATGAAAATCGTACAAAGTTAAGTAATCACCTGTCATTCAGCTTGGTATATATTGGGTACCTGACTGCCGATCTACCCCAATAACGGCAGGTGCCATTCCAGAGCTTGTTCCAGCATTACAGCATAGGTAGAATATTATTTTTAAAAATAACCATTAACATGGAAGTTGCTAGCTCATGCATCCATATCACTTACAGGATTCCATGGTGGAGCAGTTGCGAGTTGTGATTGATGATATTTCAAAATAGTCAACTAAAAGACATTATGAGACTGAAAACCTGCAGACTGCAGTGAACTAACGACGAGAAACAAACATGAACCGTACGGCTTCAAATGGATCGGAGAAGCTGCCATTTTTCCAATGTATTCACCTTCAAATTTTGTAACTCTCTGTTTAATCAAATAATAATAATAATAATTTGTAGCACTGTCAAGAATCTGACAATCAATTTTGTTCACAATTCTGTACCCAAATCAGCGTTTGTCATCATCTCTCGAGCAAAGTATCTAATATCAGTGATGCCAATGCAAAACCATGACGAATGCTTTCAAATTCAAATTAGCAATACAAACGCCACTGTGCAATTAGCCCAGTGGTAACCGGGAGGGCTGGCATGCAGAAAACAAAGAGGACGGAGAAAAGTCGGCATGACGCGTTTTTGTTAAAGCCCCACGAAAATTTCTATTATACATGTACTTATAAATTTTTAACAATAAAAAAATTTCATCCTTTTCCATGTGAGAAGAGGGAGAGACGAGAAAATTATCGATTTCTGAAAATTGGTAAATATATATATATAATAATTTGAAAATGGTAAATTTGATATATGAGATATATACAACTTGGTGAATTGTCCCACTATTCACAGCTTTATGGAGCTTTTCTAGTGAATACACCGAAGACAACTACAGTCAATGTCAATGCCCGACAGATAATCGAGCTGAACAATAATTGTAAACAGTACGAACATCTTTGTACTACACTGCGAATCATTGGCATTAAGGGCAAAGAAAAATTATCTATCGTTCTGCACATTTTTTTCAATCGGCGTCCGGAAAGAGCGGGAATGATAGACGTCCAATCAACTGTGCACAACTGTCGGCAGACGGGAGAGCCGTACTGAGCATGGCCTTTTTTTTTTTTTTATGAAAAGCATGGCCATCTAAGATGGAAAAATTGTGATGCCGGTTATTTTTTAGCGCATGAAAGTCATCCACCATTCCACCCATCCGTCGCATCTGGCTATTGCGGGAAAATGCTGTGTCCGCTTTCTTCAAGATAGGGCAAATGCACGTACAGCATCATTTCAAATATCCGAGCTGGCTTCATTAATTCCTTCTAATGTCAATTCCGATCAACTGCGCATTACATTGGTGTAAAAACTGTCAGTAAGTTTTATGGAAATCCAAACAGACCCTTGTTTCCTTTTTGATTCAAGTGGTGACATCGTGATTATGGAGCATCGCAGCATACGATGCACAGCATGCTAGCAACTTTCATTTTTTTAGTTTTGATATTTTTTATTTTCTTTTCATTTATATGTGCGCTCAAATATATCTATATATATATACATATGAGGAATATTTAGGTGCAACATCACTCAAATCATATTCTACTCCACTCATTGTATTTAGAATAATATATTCTATTATCACACTAATTTGATGTAAATAACAATTTTAAAGTAGTTTTTTCAATATTTAAACAATCTAAGGTATGATTTATATATGGATAAATGATTATATAAAGTTTCATTACATTTTAATATGTGTGGGGCCCATTTTTTAGGCAACTGCACTACTGTTCCTCTCTCTCTATATATATATATATTAGATATCAAAATTCATCAATTTTGAATTATTATACATATTTTTGTAAATTTTAAACAATAAAAAATTTTCATCCTTTTCCCTGTGAGAAGAGGGGGAGACACGTGAAAATTATTGATTTTTGAAAATTGGTAAAAATATATATAATAATTTGAAAATGGTAAATTTGATATATGGAATATATACACTTGGACCCACAGGCAAATGAAAAGAAAACAAAAAAAAAAAAAATGATAAAAAACTGAAAAAAAAGATGTGCCATGCATTCGTATGCTATCGCGCCGCCTCCTTAATCGTATAACCTCGTTATCATATTTTTCAATCGCTTCTCCACATCCTTATATAAATGTAATATTTTTTTTAATCCCTTGCCGAGACTTTGGCTGTCATTTACGAAATTTTCTGCATTCATCGGTAGACTAGTGCGCCATTTTGGGTAAATTTTTTTCTCAAAGTTCAATTTCCCTCTTTTATTTTTTTTTCCCACATAGAAAAATGGAAAAGTGAGCATTACTGTATGGGAAACAAAGTGACTCTGTTTTCGTAACCATCATAGTCAATGACAATGCCTCATATAATTGAGCTGCACAGTAATGCAGATACCCTTCCGAAGATAGCCATCAGTCAGGAGAAGAGCCCCTTTATGTAGTCGACTAAGCAGCCGAAAAAATGGCTCATTTAACAAATTTTCTTGATTGATCTAGCAGCTTATTGTAAGTTAACCCATTGGTATTTCACCTATGGTGGGCCACCGTGGGTAAAGTTTTTCTCAAAGTTATAATTTCCTCGTTCATTACTCCGACACATGACTCTGGCCGCCACTGACTTCGTGCTACAATTCTTTTGAAAACAGAGAGAAGGGAGAAAAGTTGGCACGACGCGTTTTCGTTAAAGCCCCACAAATAATAGAGAGACGGCACGAGCCGCACGACTGTTATTTTTAGTCTGCACGACGCGTTTCTACCAATGCCCCGCAAACAATTCAGCTGAACAGATTAGTGCCCCAGTGGCACGATGCCGTGCCAGGTGTTGCTGTGGTCACTGTTTCGAAGCCCACTGGAAGTGGATGAAATCTCCCTTGAAAAAACAGGGTTATACAGATTGGTCCTCCATTGTGTGAGAGTTTACAGATTGATCCCTCGATTCGGTGAGGGTTGTGGTAGAATTCTTTTCCCTCCATTAGGTGAGGGTTATGAAAGAATTCTTCCACGCAATAGAGTTGTGAAAATATTTAATTCTGAAAGGTTCACAGCCCCACTACAGGACTATCACTTCCACGCAATGGTGGGCCACCGTGGGTAAAGTTTTTCTCAAAGTCATAATTTCCTCGTTCATTACTCCGACACATGACTCTGGCCGCCACTGACTTCGTGCTACAATTCTTTTGAAAATAGAGAGGGCGGAGAAAAGTCAGCATGACGCGTTTTTGTTAAAGCCCCACAAATATTAGAGAGCCGCACAACTATTATTTTTAGGGTGTAAAAAACTTGTGATGAAAAGTTGTAGAGATGAAAAGTTGTTAAATGATGTGATATGATAGGAGTAATGATGATGAATAAATAGGATAAAGTTGAAATAGATAGGTCAGTTGTGTTGGTATTTGTGTAGAAATGATTAAAAAGTTGGTTAGTTGTATAGAAAAATGTGAAGAAATAATTAAAAAATAGGATAGTTGAGGAGAGTGAAAAGTTTTAAATTGACAACTTTTTGTTGTTGCCAAACACACCCTGCACGACGCGTTTCTATCAATGCCCCACAAACAGTTCAGCTGAATAGATTGGTGCCCCAGTGGCAAGATGTCGTGCTAGGTGCTGCTGTGGTCACGGTTTCGAAGGCCACTGGAAGTGGATGAAGTTTCCCTTAAAGAAAACAGGGTTATACAGATTGGTCCTCCATTGTATGAGAGTTTACAGATTGATTCCTCCATTAGGTGAGGGTTGTGGTAGAATTCTTTTCCCTCCATTAGTTAAGGGTTATGAAAGAATTCTTACACGCATGAGAGTTGTGAAAATATTTAATTCTAGAAGTTACACAGCCCCACTGCACGACGATTATTTGTAGGCCCGTCTCTCTGACACCTTACGCTCTGTCCGGCTCTGCTGGCATGCTGCTCCGATGATGTTAAAAAAGGGGATGCATTCCTTGGCTATATATTATTCTTATAATATTGTTTTTATTTTTAATATTAAAAAAATCTTTCAAATGAAATATTCAACGTGTTAATATCAAAATTGTGAAAGTACGTTGATTATTAAAATTTTCTAAAAATAAATTATAAATAATTTATATCAATTAGATATTATCTAAGATAATTTTAATAACGAGAAAATTGAACCAATTAAGTCATTTTTTCTTAGGACAAGCTTAGAGGGACTAGGGAAACTTTTTTCAATTTCGGTTAAAATTTTTTATATGTTTATGTGTCTTGTGGAGACTTTAGAAAGATATATGATCCATTCAACCTATGCCAAAGAGATATCATCTAAGCCACGTTTTAAGTAATGAAAAGGCTATGAAAGGAAGATATGAGAAAGCTAGAAGAAATAAAAAATTTGAAGAAAAATACTCAAGTGAAAATTTGAAAGACTCCAAAGTATTTTATCACCAGATAGCTTTCTGTGGAGGTTCAAAAGTAAAATTGAAGTTGCCAATTCTTGAAGATGTTGCTGGGGGGCATTTAAAGTTATAAAGTATTGATCAATTAAAGAGTTGTTGCTATTGCAAATGTGCTAAACCGGTTTGCTTTTCATTTAAAGTTTTATTCTTTATATTTTCTTGATGTTGATGATGATCAAACTAAGAGGAAATAAATCAAAGTGTTAATTACTTTACAAGCCAACTTGGAGCTTAGTAATAATTCAGAAAATAGTTGAACAAATCTACTACTATAACTTCTATGTTAAAGTTGATTAGTGGAACTCAAGTCGTCGTGCTTGGAGAGCATAGTAGGATAGGGAGATTCGAACCATTATATGTATTTTTGTCTTCATTGTTTCATTATTGTGGTTTATATTTTTGGCTTGAGTCACATCATTTTACCAAAGTTCTTTGAGTAGTCATCTCACGAGACCTACATATATGAAAAGATGCAAAGAAATGACTAAAAAATATTAGATAAATTTTACATATATTCATGAATTTTACCCCTAATTCCACTTATACTTATGAATTTTTAAAATTTTTGAATATATCTACGTATTTTATCTGCAATTTCACTTATACCTATTAGTGTTATGTTAACGGGAGTTGTTAATTGCAACTAATGCCTGAGGCATCGTGGTTTGCATCTCAGGTGTGTGTGCCTGAGGCCTCAGGCTCGAGCTTGATGACAACGTACATCCCAGGTCGTCAAACCAGGACTAGATCATTAAAAAATGATCTGTTAGCTCCCTTGTAAAATAATAAAAATGCCTAAGCCTTAATATAACTTAGGATTGTGTGCTGACTGCTAAAAATTCACATCAAAATACTGTATGATTTTATGATTATAAAAGTGTTAAAAGTTCATTTGGATATGATTTTTTAAGTATAAATCATAATTAGAAAAAATCATAATTATGGATGAACAAAGTCATCATTTCACTAGGAGCTAATAGTCCCTTTAATGGATCTCTAATAGCATGTGTATAAATAAAATTTTTTAGATAAAATGTATTGATATATTTAGAATTTTTAATAGAGGTAAAATTCATGAATACACTTGAAATTTTTCTTAAAATATATTAGTTATATGAAAAGATACTTGGAAAAGGTGGGTAAAATTTTCACCAATGCCAATCACTTTATTACTATTCTATCATATCACTCTCCTACTTTTTAAAATATGCACATCTTTACTCCTTATCTACTCTACATGAAATAACCCAATTTATTTCCAATTTATCTATATCATATCACATCCATTCGTTAGTGTTCAAAAATATTCATCCTCATTTCTAATTTATCCAACACCATATATTATATTTACAACATCAATTTTATTCTTTATGTTACAATTATTTTAAATAAAATATTCAAAATATTATTATCTATGACGAATGATCTTTTCAGACCGGTCGGACCGGTCTGAAAATATTATTTTTTTATTTTTTTTTTGAAAAATAATTTTATAAACTTGTTAATCTAGTTATATTTAATTTATAAAACAAGTTTTATCATTTTTGGATATGTCTATATATTTATTTTGGATTTTTAAATACGGGGGTATTTAAGTCATTTTAAGAATATTTAAAATGACTTAAATACCCCTGTATTTAAAAATCCAAAATAAATATATAGACATATCTAAAAATGATAAAACTTGGTTTATAAATTAAATATAACTAGATTAACAAGTTTATAAAATTATTTTCAAAAAAAAATAAAAAAAATATATTTTTTGACCGGTCGGAAATCACCGGATTTCCGACCGGTCTGAAAAGATCGGTGCTCATTATCTATTTAGAACTAGAATCATAAATAATTTATATCAATTAAGTATATTACCTAAAATATTTTTTCATAACAGGAAAGCTGACACCGTTCAGCTTATTTTTCTCAAGGAAAATTTCTTATCATTTTTTAACGGATTAAGACTTTAAAAAATAGACAAATTCCTTTTTTTAAGAATATACATAGGACATAAGATCCATTACTTTTTTTTAATTAAAATATTTTCAAATTTTTTCATATAACTTATATAACTATATTACTTCAAAATTTTTGATGTTAATAATGTGTTCGGTTGGGTTTAAAACTTTTCAACTAAAACTTTTAATCTCAAGCTTTTCACTTCTTGTCAACTGAGAATTATTGATAGGAATTTCATCCATAGTTGTGAGAGTGTTCGAATCCCAGTCGACGGGATTTCGACCCAATTTTGATTGGAGCACTTGCTCTCCCTTAAATGAGACGGGAGCAGTGTCTCCCTTAATAAATAGATGAGAGGTTGTTATCTCCTTTTAATAGGCGGAGCTTGTAGTGTCAAGAGTGAATGAGCTTCATATATTCGAATGTTATGATGTACAATATTAATAAAAAAAATTTCACTATTTGCAATTATTCTATTTTTTAATTATTTTTTACATCTTTCTATACAATTACCTTATTTTTTAATTATTTTTACGCAACACTCATACAACTAAATTTTAAGTTTGTATTCTTTATTCTTTATTATTACTCTTATTATATCGCATCATTTGCTCTTATTTAAAAAACTTTTATATCAAAAACTTTTCATCCAAAAGTTTTATCACTTTCTAAACACACGTTAAATATATAATAAACTTTGGTAATATGGTTAGGGTGGGAAGTGGAAAAGTGGAAAAGGTAATTTTCTAGAAGGGCGAGAGACATGTGATATGATAATGGTAAAGTGAAAAAAATAGGGTAGTTGTATAAAAATTAATTAGAATATAAGAGCATAAAAGGAAAAAATATGATAATTAAGTAGTTAATATATTAAATCCTTTTTTTCGCAAAGTATGGAAACTGGAGGCGGAAAAATGGTTTCCCATTTATGCTTACCGCCAAATGGATGCATGATTTTAAAGTTTTCGGATGAATTTCAATGGGATTTGCAGCCGAACAGTGGCATTGCATACGCATAGATTGAATTGTAAAGATAAATTTTGATTTAATAATCTATAATTTTAGTTATAGAAATATAAGTATTTAAATTCTTTAACTTTTAATTATCAAAAAAATTCTTTTACTTTTATCTAATGTTAAATTTCATTGGTATTAATTTGAAACATGACGCATCATGTTTAAAATTTGTAATTTATATCAATAAAATCGTTGAGTATTGAAGATGGAAAATTTATGTATTGTAACGCCCCAGGCCTAACAGTAAGGTATTGTCCGCTTTGGGCCTCGGCCCGCACGGTTTTGCCCTTCTGGGTTCACGTGCATCCCGTCCTTCCCCAAAAGGCGCCTCACAGAGTTACGCAGCGTACTGGCTTCTCTGCTAAGTATTGTCCGCTTTAGGTTCACGTTTCCGTCCTTCCCCTCACGGTTTTGCCCTTCTGGGTTCACGTGCATTCCGTCCTTCCCCAGAATTATATATGAAATGATTTCGCAATCCTAACTAAATTGGGATCTAGGACTCAATTCTCACTTAAATATCTCCAGACTTGACGTCGATATGTTACAATCTTAAATTAATAGAGCTAAAAGTCAAAAAGAAAAGTTTACATATGTAACTTTGTTTTTGCAGTCAAGTATGAGGTGGGCTGCTAATAATAGTAAATGCAGCAAACTATGTAGCTCTCTTCAACATTATTTGCTGTCAAACTATGACTGCTGCATGTGATGCTATGTGAAGGCAAAATTTGAACGGTGAGAAAATTGAATGGCGGCCCACCACAATTATGCGTCGGAATAATAAATAAGGAAAATTGGACATTGAAAAAAATTTAAGGCTTTTTCTAAATATGTTCGGCGTTAATTCCAAACATACTCACGAAGTTTTCAAAATTCCAAATATACTTATTATGTTTGAATTTAATCTAAAAAATGCTCATTTCATAAAAAATCATTAGTTAAAATTTTAAAATGCCCAAAATACGCCTGTTCTAAAATAATAAATGCTGAAATGAAATAGTAGAAAATGAAATTAGGATTTTCAAAATTTAGAATTCATGTGCAATTAGAATATCAGTCCTATGATATTTAATTTTTCAATCTCATCCTAAATTTGAAAGGCATATTGTTAATTTTACATATTAATTAACGATGTTAACTCGCAAACGAGTACTTTTAGAATTAAATGCGAATATAGAAATAAAGTTTGATAGAAGTATCACGTTTGCGAAAAACCTAGAAATTTACCCAAAATGGCCGACTACAGTCAAAAAATAAAGCAAATAGGCTTGGATTGATGCGATATGGAAACTTACGTCCCGAGTACGATCATCTGATGGAAACTTACGCCCCGAGTACGATCATCTGCAGAACAAATGAACGGCTTGGATTGATGCGATATGGCCTAGAACATAGTTAAGGCATTCTAGATGGACAGAAAAAGGTAAGACATGTACCAGCAGATGCATTTCAACGGTCAAGAAAGTCTACACATTTTCGTATGCAGAGGAGCGAAATATATGGCCATCAAAACCTTTCAATTCAATAAGGAGGACAGAATTCACCCAGTGACCTGTGTAGATGGAAAGAATGCAGATCTGCGATCTCTATTTAAAATTGACGGTTAACAAAATTTAGAAGCTTTTAGTTCAAAATGATGAGCATAAAAATCGAATAAGGAATCAAAGATATAACCACATAAATAAGACACATGCGATCCGTAGTGTGAATGGTTCAGATGATAGCAAATTTGATCGAAAAAGGCATCAACAAAAATCGTAAATGTTACAGTTAAAAATAAAAGAGTGCACAAGGAATTCGGTACACGCGCACGCTTAGAGAACTTTCAGGCAGCATGATCAAGCAGAAGAGACGAGCATAAAAGGAAGTCTTTTCTCTGCAGCTGCAGCTCTGCGTAAATCAAATTCATCAGAGTAGATCATTATTCATATCATGACGGTCATTGAATCCATCATCGGCTCCAATAGCAGCATGATCAAGCAGCAGCTGGTTGATGAAGCTGTTTTTTTGTGGGGCGTGCGGGGGCAGTTCGAATGGATTGAAAGGGAGCTGAGCCGGATCAGTCGTTACTTGAAAGATGCAGATGCAAAGGCAAGAGAAGGGAACGACAGCATCGAAGGGTGGGTGGCGGACGTGATGGGCATCGCTCATGATGCGGACGACGCCATCACTTTCTTCGTGTGGATGGAGAAACAGCGGAAGAGGAGAACACCCATCCAGAAGTGTTTGTTCTTCTGCTGCGATCTCCTCAACCTGCATAAGGCCGGGGTCATGATAGAAGCAGTCAAAAATAATATGGATGAGATATCAAAAAGCAGATCCAACTTACGCCTTGAGGAAATTAGTGGGGGAGGAAGTCACGAAGCCTCGAGCTCGCGACTGCAGCAGTATCGCAACGCCATCACCGACTTTGAAGAAGACCTATTCGTGGGCTTTGACCACGACATGGCTGCATTGCGGGACAATCTGACGAAGGGAGTGCTACGACGCTGCGTGGTTTCCATAGTCGCCATGGGCGGCGCTGGGAAGACCACTCTTGCAAGGAAATTATACAATGACAGAGACGTAAAAGCTCACTTCGGATCAAACGTTGCTTGGGTTTGTGTCTCCCAAACATACAGTATTAAGGAGCTTTTGAAGGGAATCGCCGAGCAAGTGATGGGGACGACAAGAGAAGAGCTGACAGAAAGCCAATTGCGGGAGGAGCTCCGCAGGTCTCTCCAACAACGCAAGTATCTCATAGTTGTGGATGATATATGGAACAAAGAAGCATGGGATCTACTAAAAGGAGCATTTCCAGATGGAAACGAGGGCAGTCGAATCCTATTGACTACTCGCATTGAGGATGTTGCATTGCACGCTGATCGGCTGAGCAAACCCCATAAACTGCCTCTTCTCGACAAGGAGGAGAGCTGGGATCTGTTTCTGAACATCGTCTTTCCTCCACGAGAGGAGAATGGCGAGCCCATCTGTCCAGACCAGCTGGAAGGCATCGCCAGGCAGATGGTTGGCAAATGTGGAGGCTTGCCTCTTGCCATCAGGGTGCTAGGAGGCCTTTCGTTTACAACTAGCGACGATGCAACTGTGTGGAGGAAGGTGCTGGATCATCACCTAAAGTGGCAGTTTTCTCACTTGGCAGAGCACTTCCATGACATACTGGCATTGAGCTACATAGACTTGCCGGATTACTTGAAGCCATGCTTCCTATACTTGGGCATATTTCCTGAAGACTATACAATTTTGAAGGAGACATTAACCATGTTGTGGATTGCGGAGGGCTTCATACAGGTGAGAGAGAGAAGTAGCATGGAGGATGTTGCAGAGCAGTGCTTTGGGGAGCTTGCGAAAAGGAATATGATTCAGGTTCAAAATTTTTTTACAGAAAAAAGGCAAATCTTTTTCAAAATAAAACAATACAATAACAGAGTTTATATGCAGTAGACATATAAAAATAATATTAGTATGTGTAATAGCTCTATGGAAGGATGCCTCCTGTATTAATTTGTCCATGAAACCTATTATTTTTTCTCTTGACAGGTGATAGATGAAGGCTACGCTTGTCGTGTCCATGATATGCTCCGTGACTTGGCTATAAAAGAAGCTAAAAGGGTTGAATTATTTGAAATTAATGATGACCCACAGTTGTTCGAGAATGCCTCCACCTCTACCTCAGCATTAACCCGTGTTCGTCGTTTGGGCATTCATCACAGAAGTGACGAAGACCACAGCCGTGCGTGGCCAGTTAAATCTGGCATCCCGCCCAAAGTTCGTTCTTTGTTGTGCTTTATTGATATAGCATTTCAGCCACGGGAGCTGGAACGTGCAAAATGGCTTAGAGTGTTGCATTTAGGGGAAGTATCCAAACTCGTCAAGGGCGACATAATTGGAGAACTAGTCCATCTCAAGTATCTACAAGTTAATGGGCTAGTGAGTCTTCCTTCATCCATCGGCAAGCTCTACGACCTTCAAACTCTTCACCTCTCATATAAGCTCAACAGTATTCAAACTGTTCTCCTCTCATATAATCCAATACGATTGCCTGAAGCAATTTGGCGTTTGCATCGGTTGAGGCACCTACTTGCCCAAGGCGCCGTCTTTGATGGGCGTCCTCAGCTTCAGCTTCTACGACATCTCCATACATTAGAGCTGAATGCCGGTGAGTGGATTGAAGAGAAAAGCTTCACTAAATTGTCCAAGCTTAGAACCCTGCGGATTTATGATTTTTCTGAGGAATTTGGTGAAGCATTAATCAAAGCCATCCAGGGAATGGTTCACCTCCAACGGTTCCTATTGCGTGGATTCACATATACTTGTCTCCCTCCTTTCAAGCCCTTCAATGACAATTCACAACTTGAGGAAATAATTTTCGATTATGTGAGGATATTGCAGGAAAAACCTCAAGTATCTCTTGAGTTTCCACCTATGCTCACTAGGCTAGAGTTAAGTCGAACTGGATTGGAGGATGATCCCATGCCCACTTTGGGGAAGCTTAAAAATCTGCGTTTTCTCAGTTTCGGAACTTCTGCATTCCTTGGTAGGAAACTCACCATGCCCGAGCAAGGATTTCCTCAGCTTAAACGATTTGAGCTTAAATATTTGCGCGATCTCGATGAGTGGATTGTGGAGGAAGGAGCCATGCCGACCCTTAAACACTTGAAAATCGAACGTTGCATGAAATTAAAAAGGCTTCCGGAAAGACTGCAGGATATAACCACACTCAAGGGATTAGCAATCATCGATATGCCACCAGAGTTCTGCCAACGGCTCACGAAGAACGAAGGAGATGATTGGCACAAAATCCAAGGCGTACCCTCTGTTAAGATATCTCCATGGTGATATTAAAGGTAATTTCAGTTATCCGCAAATTTTTCATTACATAGGATGAGTAATTTGACTTGGCTTGGCTAGATCTATCAAATTTAATTTGATTAAGTTTTAATAGATTTTAAATTCATTTTAGAATGCATTGATAAATATAAATGAATCTTATTGCTACTAAATAAATCTATTTAGGAGCTCTGTTGTTTCGTCAATATTAATACTGTTTCACGATTGTACACTGTAACGCCCCACCCTTAGGGTGTTGTGAATGGGGTCTACTATGTCAAAGCTGAAAATAAGATCTCCCAAGATGGAAATAGATACCAAGGTGCAAAACCATAAAACTTTTAACTATTACATATCAAGTTTGCTCCTTAAGGAGTTATTATACAATTTTCAGTGTCTAAAATCAAAATAACCAAGCATTAAGAAAATTTCAATAAAATTCTAAACTTCTTTGTCTTTTCCTCTGCTAGGTTCGCCTTTTTCCCATGTTGATAAAGGCTCTAGTATAGCATTGTATCCCTGTTTTTCCACTGAAAACAAAAATTATGTGAGCTGAAAGCTCAGTAAGTAAAAATGTATTTTTTTTTAAAATTCATTTTCAATCATATATATATTTTTTTAAAAAACAAATACAATATCTATACTGTCTTTTATGCACAACAAACTGTAATAAAAAAAATATCTTGCTAGACGTGCACACATATGTCAATTTTAAATCATGCATTCATACTATGGGTATTGCCATCTACTTGTGCTCGCGTGCAGCCGTGCTACACATTCGTGAGCTAAATCATCTCCTTTGGTAGTCCTGAGGTCGCTACCCAGGTACTACCATACTACTTTACTCCTCGGCGGCAAACCCAATATGCAATTATGCATCATGCACATGAATTTTAATTGATGCACCACATAAATTCACTACTAAACATGAATTTGAAATAATAATGCTCATTTTTTTTAATAAACAATTTTGAAAGAAAATAAATTCACATTTCATAGCAAATCATAATATTCACATAATACTTTCAAAGACATGCTTTGGTAAAAGTTTACTTACTTCTGAGTAGACTTTAAAACTCCTCTTTTTCTAATTTTTTTGTAGTAGCCTCAAGTCTCTTTTCCTAATTTTCATCACAATATGTTTATTATTTCACTTTGATTTTCACAAATATTATTTAAAATTCCATTTATAACTTTCTCAAAATTTCTCATAATTTTAATCGGTCAAAATCCTATTTTCTTCTATTTATTCTTATATTAATTCACTTTAAACAACTTTATTTTTATATGTAAAATAAATTTGGACTTATACTTCTTTAGATATTTTCTTTTAATTTTTCTCATATTTTTATAATTTATATATATATTTATTTATCTATTTTCCATTTATTATGCCTTCATAAACTTTCATTTTTTTTTCATAAATTTATAATTTTAAACTCATTTAAGCTTCTAAATATTGAATTTAATTTTCTTGGTATTTTTCATAATTTTCTGTAATTTTTTTCATTTTTTTTTATCTCGCCGCAGGCCGGCCGGTCGCCGGCGCCGGCGAATGGCCGCCGGTGGGCTGCTGCTGGCGGGCCGGAACAGTGGGCCAGGCTAATGGGCTGGATCCTTTGTTGGAAATTGAGCCAGACTGGATAGTGGGCTGGTTCTGTTTAAGTGGGCTTTCGTTTCTGTGGGCTTAAGCTTGGTTTATGGGCTTCTGACTCACTGGGCCTGTTAAGATGGGCTTAGTACACTAGTCCATAAGCTTATTCATTTATTTGTTTATTTTCAACGGTCCATATTTTCCAAATAAAATGGCTTATATCTCTCAATATACATATCTGTTTGTACTGAAATTTTAAGGGTAAGCTTATAAAATTATGTTTTATAATCTGGACGGTCCATTTTTCAAAATAACATCTCTATCATCAGATTTAATATAAAGGGTTTAATAAAAGGTTAATATTAAATATCACTTCAAATAGCCATATAAACTAAATTTTTACAGAATTAATTCATCACATATACTGTAAAATATCTCAAATAATGTTTGTAATGGTTCAGATTATTCGTTTTGCATCTATATTTTCCTGTAATTATTTTTTTGTGTTTTTCTTTTAAAATACATATTTACCACTCTATATTATGTCTAAATTTGCTATATCTAAAAATCTATAAGTCTGATCAATCTGAAATTTTGCAGGCAAGCTAATCATATAATTATCTTATTATTGTACGGTCACAATTATCTAATTATGCTCAGAAGTGTGTTTATTTCATCATATATCATTTCATACCCTTTATTTGGTACTTCTCATTTAAATAAGTAAAATTTCAACGTTAAACATTTCAATAATACTCCTGTGACTAATTAGTCATGCTAGAATTGTCGTGAATGGTTTAGATCTATGAAATAACTTGCGTATAACATAGAATGAATGAGATTAACAGAGAAAATGGTTCGACGCAGCTTACCTTCAAAATTCTTTCTTCTTCCTTCGTCTGTCTCCTGCGCGATTTCTCTTCTTCTTCAAATGGCGAAAACCCATCTCTCGTTTGCGCCTTTTATACTAATCCATGTGTTAAACGGCTGGAGTTAATTGCCATCAAATTCTCCCCCCCTTATAAAAGTTTCGTCCTCAAAACTTAATTAAACACAAATGGATATTTTTGTTTGATATCTTCTTCAAGCTCCCACGTAGCCTCCGATTCTCCACGATTGCTCCATTGCACTTTGACATACTTTATCAACTTTTTCCGCAACTGTTGCTCTTTAGAATCTATTATCTTGATTGGATTTTCTTCATATATTAACTTATCTGAGATTGGCAATCGATCTGCTGTAAGCACATGGGAAGGATCTGACACATATTTTCTCAACATAGAAATGTGAAACACATTATGCACCGTAGCCAATGAGGGTGGTAGTGCTATTCGATATGCCACTGCTCCGACTTTCTCTAAAACTTCATATGGTCCGATATAACGAGGACTGAGCTTTCCCTTTTTGCCAAATCTCATAACTCCTTTCATAGGTGTTATTTTTACAAACACCTTATCACCTATGGAAAATTCTAATTCTCTCCGCCTTAGATCTGCATAACTTTTCTGTCTACTTTGGGCAGTAAGCAATCTTTCTCTGATTAGCTTTACTTTATTTGCAGTTTCTTGCACAATATCTGGCCCGATCAATCTTCTTTCTCCGACCTCATCCCAATTTAAGGGTGTTCTGCAAGGTTTCCCATATAAAGCTTCATAAGGGGATATTTTAATACTAGCATGATAACTGTTATTATATGCAAACTCCACCAAGGCCATATATTTATCCCAACCAATTCCGGAATCTATTATACACATTCTCAATATATCTTCGACTACTTGATTTAGTCTTTCAGTTTGCCCATCTGTTTGTGGATGAAATGCTTTGCTAAATTTCAATTTTGTCCCCATTGTCTTGATTTAGCCTTCCTTTATATCTGACAGTGCCCTCATCATCAACTGTGAATCCTTCCATAGTCCCTTCTGCCACTTTTTCCTTTATCCTTATAATTTGTTCATCTGTTCTTTGCTTTTCTTTGATCTGTTCAAATAGAGAAGGTTTCACTTGTAATTGATATAACTGATACACTAACTCTTTGGGGCAAACTTCTAATGACAATTTTCGCATGTCATTAATTAACTCCTCCTGATCGGTAATTAAAGTAGCTAAATTGCTATTTGACTTCCTACTTAAAGCATCAGCTACTATATTTGCTTTCCCTGGGTGATATTGGATATTCAAATCATAATCTTTCAGTAATTCCAACCATCTTCTTTGCCTCATATTCAACTCTTTTTGAGTGAAAATATATTTCAAACTCTTGTGATCTGTATAAACATCACATTGTTCCCCATAAAGATAATGCCTCCAAATTTTCAAAGCAAACACTACCGCAGCTAGTTCCAAATCATGGGTGGGATAATTCTGTTCATAAGGTTTCAACTGCCGTGAAGCATATGCAATCACCTTCCCATTCTGCATTAATACGCAACCAAGATCCTTTTTAGAAGCATCGCTATAAATAACAAATCCTCCACCGCTAGTAGGGATAGTTAAAACTGGTGCTTTCACTAATCTCTGCTTGAGTTCTTGAAAACTATTTTCACAATCATCAGTCCATTGAAATTTTACCTCCTTTCTTATTAGCTTTGTCAGAGGAGTACATATCCGAGAGAAATCTTGTACGAATCTGCGATAATACCCCGCAAGACCAAGAAAGCTACGTATCTCTGTGACATTTGTTGGCCTTGGCCAATTCACCACTGCCTCGACCTTAGCAGGATCAACCATAATACCTTTTGCTGTAACAATATGCCCCAAAAATAGAACACTATGCATCCAAAACTCACATTTCTTCAATTTTGCATATAATTTGTTCTCCCTCAAAGTTTGCAATACCATTCTAAGGTGTTCAACATGATCATCCTTTGTTTTTGAATAAATGAGAATGTCATCTATGAATATGACCACAAATTTATCCAAATAGGGTCTGAACACTCTTTGCATTAAATCCATAAAGGCGGCTAGTGCATTTGTTAACCCGAATGGCATTACCAAAAATTCATAATGTCCATACCGAGTTCGAAAAGCAGTTTTCTGTATATCTTCCTCTTTAATCCTCAATTGATGGTACCCCGACTGTAAATCAATTTTAGAAAATACAGTTGCCCCTTGTAGTTGATCAAATAAATCATCTATTCGAGGTAAAGGATATTTATTTTTGATAGTCACCTTGTTCAGTTCTCTATAATCAATGCACAATCTCAAACTACCATCTTTCTTTTTCACAAACAGAACTGGCGCTCCCCAAGGTGATACACTTGGTCGTATAAAACCCTTATCTAATAATTCTTCCATCTGTGTTTTTAATTCTGCCATTTCTGTTGGGGCCATTCTATAAGGTTGTTTAGAAATTGGAAGTACCTCGGGCAATATATGTATTGCAAATTCTATTTCTCTCTGAGAGGGTAATCCTGACAACTCAATAGGAAAAATATCAGGAAATTCTTTTACTATTGGTATCTCTTCAAGAGATAAAGTTTCTTTGTTTATATCAACTACCGAAGCCAAAAATGTCTGACATCCTTTGTTTATCGACTTTACAGCTTTCATGGCAGAAATGATTTTCACCTGCTGAGATTTATCTGCAACCACCTCTATCGACTTAGACATTTTAAAAATAATTTTTCGATCACCACAATCTATTATTGCTCTCCACTTAGATAACCAGTCCATTCCCAATATCACATCAAAATCATGCATAGGCAACAATATCAAGCCTGCTTCTAAATTCATTTCTCCTATTTTGATTGGGCAGGCTTTGCAAATTCTATCTGTACTTGCTAATCGATGTACCGGGGATTCAACATTCACAATCATATCCATGCTTTCATGCGCAATTGCATATTTTGTAGTAAAAGCATAAGAAATAAAGGAATGCGTAGCACCAGAATCAAATAATACTTTGGCAGGATAAGAGTGAATAAGCAATGTACCAATGAAGACATCGTCATGTGCAGTCTGGGCTTCTGCATTGGTCATAGCATGTACCCTAGCATTTGTCCTCTGCCTCTGTTGTTCTGGGTCACGAACTGGTGGTGCTGGTGGCCTCATTTGTACTGCTTGACACTCCCCAGTTTGTTTGTTGTCGACTTTTTGAGTGCAGTCTTTTGCTAGATGTCCAGGCTGTCTACATTTATAACAAGTGATCTCACCTGTGCATTCCTGAATTGAATGACCAGTTTTCCCACACTTCCAGCACTTTCCCGCTGCTTTCCAACATTCTCCTCGGTGATTTTTACCGCAAGTAGGACATGGGGTAATTGACTGCCTTATTTCCACCTTTCTTTCATTGTACTGTATCTTTCCCTGTTTATATGGCTTTGTCCCACTATCTGATGCAGAGTCCCCACGCCTTTTTCCTTGGCGAAAAGCTTGAATTGCATTATCTTCCATTTCCACCATTCTTGCTCGATCCACAATATCAGAATATTGTTGGAAATGGTGACTGGCTAGCTGTTGTCGTATAAAATGGCGTAACCCATTCTGAATTTGCGGATTTTAAGTGCAGGATTTGTCAACACCCATGGAGCAAATCTGGATAAGGCAATGAATTTTGCTGCATACTCTGCCACAGATGATTTTCCTTGATATAGTTGCTCAAACTCTAGCAACTTTTGTTGTCTAACTGACTCGGGATAGTATGCCTCATTAAACTGTAAGAGAAAGTTCTCCCAGTTCATTTGTTGCCAAGTAGGAATACTTAACTTCACTGCATTCCACCACTTAGCTGCATTGCCTTTCAACATATGGGTGGCAAACTGGACCTTTTGCTGCTCACTGCATTGGAGCAAATTGAAAATCTTCTCTAATTCTTCTATCCATTCTTCAGCATTGTTAGGGTCCGGATCTCCTCGATAGAGTGGAGGTCTCATGTTCAGAAAATCATTCATGACTCTCCTATGAGCATCAGCTTCCGTAACATTCCTTGGTACATTCCCTCCAACTGGAGAGTTTTCTGAAAATTGTTGGGCTGCCATCCGTTCCATAGTTTGCAATGCTCTCAACACTGCGTCCATAACTTGAGCATTGACGTCCACAATGCCTTGTGATTGTCCTGCATTTGATGCCCCAGCAACATCATTTCTAGGATTGTTCTCTCCTGAAGCTTCATTATATTGGTCATTTGTGTGAGCCGAAGAAGAATCCTCACTGACCAATACGCTTCCCACCAACCTACGAGTCCTTTTTCTTACTAATCGCGACAGTGGTTCCTCCATCACCACTTGTTTTCCTTTATCCTTCTTAGGAGGCATCTTTTTCCTACATCATACCATTAATCTTAAATATATTTGCATAACTTCTAAAAATTTCATTTTTTTCATATCATAAATTAAAAGAGAATACTATCTAAAGCATCAAATTCATCATATCATTCATAGAAAATAAAAACTTTAAGCTAATCAGCTAAGTTTACATCATCATCACTAGAAGAATTATAAAACTTAGGACCACTAAGTTTCATTTCTACTGGTTGATACTCCATTTCTAGGAGTTCAACTTCATCATCATCATCACCATCATCATCATCATCATCACTAATTTGAATTTCAACATCATAATTTTTATTATTTTCTTGATTTTCTTGTGAGTCATCTCCTGAGTTTTCTTCATAATCTGTTGTAAATTCTTCTTCATATTCTTTATCAGAATATTCTATTGGTTCCTCCTCTACACTCTTCTCTTGATTCATCTGAAATGCCCACATTCTTCGATAAGCATTTCTTCTTGCTTTTGCTTCAGCACTAGTTGCACGTCCGGCTTCATACTTACGTTTGGGTGGCATTGTAGCTCCTATATCATTAAACAGTTAAATTTCATAATTATTTAGGATTACTTAAGTTTTGCACTTTCTAAGTCTACTATCATGATTTTGCCCCTTGGGATGTATTTCAGCCTTGGCTTTGATACCACTTGTAACGCCCCCACCCTTAGGGTGTTGTGAATGGGGTCTACTATGTCAAAGCTGAAAATAAGATCTCCCAAGATGGAAATAGATACCAAGGTGCAAAACCATAAAACTTTTAACTATTACATATCAAGTTTGCTCCTTAAGGAGTTATTATACAATTTTCAGTGTCTAAAATCAAAATAACCAAGCATTAAGAAAATTTCAATAAAATTCTAAACTTCTTTGTCTTTTCCTCTGCTAGGTTCGCCTTTTTCCCATGTTGATAAAGGCTCTAGTATAGCATTGTATCCCTGTTTTTCCACTGAAAACAAAAATTATGTGAGCTGAAAGCTCAGTAAGTAAAAATGTATTTTTTTTTAAAATTCATTTTCAATCATATATATATTTTTTAAAAAAATAAATACAATATCTATACTGTCTTTTATGCACAACAAACTGTAATAAAAAAAATATCTTGCTAGACGTGCACACATATGTCAATTTTAAATCATGCATTCATACTATGGGTATTGCCATCTACTTGTGCTCGCGTGCAGCCATGCTACACATTCGTGAGCTAAATCATCTCCTTTGGTAGTCCTGAGGTCGCTACCCAGGTACTACCATACTACTTTACTCCTCGGCGGCAAACCCAATATGCAATTATGCATCATGCACATGAATTTTAATTGATGCACCACATAAATTCACTACTAAACATGAATTTGAAATAATAATGCTCATTTTTTTTAATAAACAATTTTGAAAGAAAATAAATTCACATTTCATAGCAAATCATAATATTCACATAATACTTTCAAAGACATGCTTTGGTAAAAGTTTACTTACTTCTGAGTAGACTTTAAAACTCCTCTTTTTTCCAATTTTTTTGTAGTAGCCTCAAGTCTCTTTTCTTAATTTTCATCACAATATGTTTATTATTTCACTTTGATTTTCACAAATATTATTTAAAATTCCATTTATAACTTTCTCAAAATTTCTCATAATTTTAATCGGTCAAAATCCTATTTTCTTCTATTTATTCTTATATTAATTCACTTTAAACAACTTTATTTTTATATGTAAAATAAATTTGGACTTATACTTCTTTAGATATTTTCTTTTAATTTTTCTCATATTTTTATAATATATATATATATTTATTTATCTATTTTCCATTTATTATGCCTTCATAAACTTTCATTTTTTTTTCATAAATTTATAATTTTAAACTCATTTAAGCTTCTAAATATTGAATTTAATTTTCTTGGTATTTTTCATAATTTTCTGTAATTTTTTTCATTTTTTTTTTATCTCGCCGCCGACCGGCCGGTCGCCGGCGCCGGCAAATGGCCGCCGGTGGGCTGCTGCTGGCGGGCCGGAACAGTGGGTCAGGCTAATCGGCTGGATCCTTTGTTGGAAATTGGGCCAGACTGGATAGTGGGCTGGTTCTGTTTAAGTGGGCTTTCGTTTCTGTGGGCTTAAGCTTGGTTTATGGGCTTCTGACTCACTGGGCCTGTTAAGATGGGCTTAGCCCACTAGTCCAGAAGCTTATTCATTTATTTGTTTATTTTCAACGGTCCATATTTTCCAAATAAAATGGCTTATATCTCTCAATATACATATCTGTTTGTACTGAAATTTTAAGGGTAAGCTTATAAAATTATGTTTTATAATCTGGACGGTGCATTTTTCAAAATAACATCTCTATCATCAGATTTAATATAAAGAGTTTAATAAAAGGTTAATATTAAATATCACTTCAAATAGCCATATAAACTAAATTTTTACAGAATTAATTCATCACATATACTGTAAAACATCTCAAATAATGTTTGTAATGGTTCAGATTATTCGTTTTGCATCTATATTTTCCTGTAATTATTTTTTTGTGTTTTTCTTTTAAAATACATATTTACCACTCTATATTATGTCTAAATTTGCTATATCTAAAAATCTATAAGTCTGATCAATCTGAAATTTTGCAGTCAAGCTAATCATATAATTATCTTATTATTGTACGGTCACAATTATCTAATTATGCTCAGAAGTGTGTTTATTTCATCATATATCATTTCATACCCTTTATTTGGTACTTCTCATTTAAATAAGTAAAATTTCAACGTTAAACATTTCAATAATACTCCTGTGACTAATTGGTCATGCTAGAATTGTCGTGAATGGTTTATATCTATGAAATAACTTGCGTATAACATAGAATGAATGAGATTAACAGAGAAAATGGTTCGACTCAACTTACCTTCAAAATTCTTTCTTCTTCCTTCGTCTGTCTCCTGCGCGATTTCTCTTCTTCTTCAAATGGCGAAAACCCATCTCTCGTTTGCGCCTTTTATACTAATCCATGTGTTAAACGGCTGGGGTTAATTGCCATAAATTTGAAACGAACGTGCATGGCCCATTAATCCCACCGTTTCCATCCATTTCTTGGAAACGGATGGACGATGGCTATTACATTCTCCCCCCCTTATAAAAGTTTCGTACTCGAAACTTAATTAAACAAAAATGGATATTTTTGTTTGATATCTTCTTCAAGCTCCCACGTAGCCTCCGATTCTCCACGATTGCTCCATTGCACTTTGACATACTTTATCAACCTTTTCCGCAACTGTTGCTCTTTAGAATCTATTATCTTGATTGGATTTTCTTCATATATTAACTTATCTGAGATTGGCAATCGATCTGCTGTTAGCACATGGGAAGGATCTGACACATATTTTCTCAACATAGAAATGTGAAACACATTATGCACCGCAGCCAATGAGGGTGGTAGTGCTATTCGATATGCCACTGCTCCGACTTTCTCTAAAACTTCATATGGTTCGATATAACGAGGACCGAGCTTTCCCCTTTTGCCAAATATCATAACTCCTTTCATAGGTGTTATTTTTACAAACACCTTATCACCTATGGAAAATTCTAATTCTCTCCGCCTTAGATCTGCATAACTTTTCTGTCTACTTTGGGCAGTAAGCAATCTTTCTCTGATTAGCTTTACTTTATTTGCAGTTTCTTGCACAATATCTGGCCCGATCAATCTTCTTTCTCCGACCTCATCCCAATTTAAGGGTGTTCTGCAAGGTTTCCCATATAAAGCTTCATAAGGGGATATTTTAATACTAGCATGATAACTGTTATTATATGCAAACTCCACCAAGGCCATATATTTATCCCAACCAATTCCGAAATCTATTATACACATTCTCAATATATCTTCGACTACTTGATTTAGTCTTTCAGTTTGCCCATCTGTTTGTGGATGAAATGCTGTGCTAAATTTCAATTTTGTCCCCATTGTCTGATTTAAACTGCTCCAAAACTTCGAAGTAAATATAGTATCTCGGTCGGAAATAATTTCCTTGGGAATTCCATGCAACCGAACTATTTCTTTATTTTAGGGCCTAGAGATGTTGCTTTTTGAATTATCTATGACTTTGATTTTATTCAATAGATCAAGAATATTATTGCTTTAATTTAATATTTTTCCATTTAATATATTACATAGTGAATCGATGTTGCATTTTGCATATTTTTATATTTTGGTATAGAATACATAGTGAATCGAGGTTGCATTTTGCATATTTTTATATATCGATATAGAAAAATCAATATCTTAAACTTAGGTAGCTTGACCTGCAAATGAGCGAGAATTTTCAATGAACTATTTTGGAATGATCACAAATCTTGGTAGGTTTTAATACTACCAAAGTATATTAAAATTCGTTTTCATGCCTTAAGAGAGGGTGATAAATTAAAATAATATTTTCTTCTTTAAAACGACATATCTCTATAATCATATAAACAAAAGAAAGTCAAGCTGGCTTAAAAAGTGTGAATGTCAAAATCTCAAATCTCTCATCCATTAGCTTTTTATTTCATTTGCTTTGAGTAGTTGATAATTTTAGTCTACAATCCACCATTGTTATTCTTCTAAATAATTAAATTATTATAATTTGTATTCAACACATCTTCAATGAATGATTAGTATAAAATTGACATCTATTTTATACTACTATCACAATCCGTGCACTTGTAGTAAAATCAGAAACATTTATAAAAATAGAAACATTGGTGCTTCTTGACTGACTTAGCAAAGTTATTGAATGCAGATAAGCTTAATTCATTGACGAAAATTTTGCATTCCTTTAGTTTTTACATATTTTTTCGTTCGGGGCTTTTGGAAAGGACTTCCAATTTTAATCTACTTAATTGGAAATTTTTACTAGATTTAAAAGCTTAACTAAGCTTAATACGTAACATTGAAAATAAAAATTTTACATTTTAGCTATCCATCTCATCTAGATGAAGTTTTCAATGATAGATTGGGCAATTGCAACATATGGTGCACCAAACGCTTGTAGTTAAACCACGCTCAATTAAAACTTATGAGAACAGCTAAATGAAATAATTTGATTCTTCTATCTTTCCATTAGAACTTTTCTCCTCTTTTTTTTCCTTAAACAAAAAAAAAAAAGCTTTTCCTTCACTTACGTAATTTTTTCTCCAATACGAGAATTAATTTTGTTTATAGAAAGAAATAGATTCATCGTGAGATCCCATGTTATTGAAAGTGCTTTTACCAAGAAAATCAATAGAAGACTCCTATGTCGTTGATTTTTGCTAGATGACTAGGTTATTTTGGGCATTTGCGGAAGATGAAAATTTTGGTAGTAGGTCTTTGAATTAGATAACCGGCAATTGTCGATTGAAGAAGAAAGCTTTGTGCACATAGGGACGATGGCGGATGAAGTTGAATTGCATGTGTAGCTATGTATGTGCCTTGCTGCTAAGCTGCATTACTGGGAGGAGTTGGGTAGCCTGGATAAAACTCCGTCTCATCATCAAATAGAGGCTTAAAAATGTGGATAATGATGTTACGTGACCGATGCTTCAACGTATTTGTCATCTTTATCCTTATGGATGATAGTTAAAGGCAAAAATGAAGATAGATCAGAATACTGAAGGAAAAACAACCACCACCAGCTATAATAAAAAAATACAAACTATTACCCCAGCCATTTGTCTTCCCACATGACAATCATAGATCCCGATCGTATGCTCCTGGGCGCATATATTCATTTTTTCAAATTTTTTTTCAAATTTTTTTTATAAAACTGTTAATATAAATGTATATAACATGTGTATAAATTTTTACTATTTTTGGAGTATTTTAGATATTTATTTTTTATTTTTGAAAATCTGTGGCATTTAGGTACCAGTGATTTTCAAAAATAAAAAATAAATATCTAAAATATTCCAAAAATGGTAAAAATTTATACACATATGAAATACATATAGATTAACAATATCGTAAAAAATTTTGAAAAATAAAAAATAGATATATATGCTCCATCGGACTCCGACAATCATGTAGTACATCTATCCGAGACATAATAATAGCTGATCATCCCAAGCTTATAGCATCATAGGCCTGCATAACTAGTTACATTAATGTTGGAGTAATTATTCAATTCTCAATCATAAATCGGACCCAGGTACTACCAAAGCAGCGAAAACAAATGAAGAAAACTTATACAATTCAATTCAAGTCTCCTCATTTCCACAAAGGGATCGGAACAAAAGCAAGACAGTCAAATAGCAAGAAAGGCAACCTTCAAAAAAAAAAAAAAAAAAAAAGCAAGAAAGGCATGTTGCTCAAGCAGAGAGCAAAGAGAATGCAGAGGAAAGCGGGAGGATGAAAGGAGAACAACAAATGAGGAAGCCATATAAAAGGCGTAGCTGAATTTAGAGGTATTTCAAAGAATGCAGGATCTTTGAATAGAATGTGTATTCCCATTTAAAAACAGTTTTTTAATTTCTAAAATTCTTTACATTTTTAATAAAGATCATCATATTCTCACTTCATATTCAGGCTTCTTGAATCCTTTTGATTATAAGCAAAGAATAGACCGCTGAATATTTATGAGGCCTCTTAAGTTCATTGGAGGAGAAGAACAAGACATCAATGGATTTTCATCAGAGGTGTCTTCATCATTTTATTTTGCAAAATGTTAAAATTGCAAAGGAATTAAATTTTAAAGTTTAGTTTTACCATTATTTATAATCTAAGAATTAAATCTACTATTGTCCAAACTTGGAAGATTAGTTACGTAAAAACCCAAAAAAATTCAATTCGTGACGAGTCATCCGGATGTTACCATTTAAAACAAATTTTAACTAAATTAATATTAAAAAGGTAGTGATCCAATAAAATATTTTTTTTGATAAAATATATCCACGTATCTCTAAAAGTTGTGAACTTTGATATATAAATTAAATACACTTAAGACAACTTTTTCATGAAAAATAAAAAATAAATCTTTTAGCCCACCTAAAGAGCCCTGATCTTAATATATAATTTAAAAAATTTACAGTTGTCAGTCCCATAAATGCAGTGAAGACTGTTATTTTTTAAAAAGCGTAAAAATATATGGAAATCAAAAATGGAAAATTTTCTTTCTATCAGAGAAAAATGGAAAATTTTCAGCATATAAACAAAATATGTGGGACCATGTAAAATTAATTAAAATTTTCAAAAATTCAGTATACTTGTGTATGCTGAAGCTTAGTGCATATATATGTGTTAAATCATCACCCTTTTACAAGAGTAAGATATAATGCTCTAATGCTTAAGCTAAGAGTGTATTTGAGGCCACTAAGGTGTTACCTCAAACACCTCAGTGGTCAAGGACTTTGCCGTAGTGAGTTGGCGTCCTTGGTTCGAAGCCTGACAATCGTATTTTCGGAAGAATTTAGTAGCAGCGTTTATTCTCTTCAAATTTTCTGTGGGATCATCAGCCAAGTAAGTAGTACACTTGTAAGAATGCCTCAGATCTTGATTATACTAACAGTTGAGATACCGTAACATATCATTAAAAAAAAAGTGTATTTGAGAATACATATTCCATTTGGTAATGCAAAAAGAGAATTTTTTTCACCATTTTCTATGCTTCTTTTGATACGATATACATATTTTTTCAATTACTACTTCTATATTTCAATTATTTTTTATACTTTTCTACAATTATCTTGTCTATTTTAATTTTATTATTTGTAGTTCTAATCATTAACTTTATTATACCATATCACTTTTTGTTTTTTAAAAATTTTTCCTCACAAAATTCTTCTATTTTTTCCTCAATGCCAATGAATCCATAAAGTTAAAAATTATTCACTTTTTATTATGCACACCTTTTGATATGATTTGACTATCATATTTTTCTGAAATTATCTTTTTATTTAATATCTTTCCATACAAGTATCCTTTCTATTTTTAACTTTTTTGATAATTTATTGATTTTAACTTTCTTCCATTTACTCTTATCATATTATATCTTTCTGTTACTTTTTATAATTTTCCTCATCGGTACTTCTATAGTTTTACATATTTACAAAAGGACTCTAATCTTGTAGCATTTCCTAAAGAATGATGAGATAGTATATAGTTCTGATTAATTTGGACTGCATTTTTGAGCAATTCGGTCCTGGTATTGATGGCTTATTGCATGTATTGGAACTTTCCACCACCATTGGTGAGAATATTATGAATTTAGTGGGTAATCTAATTATCATAAATTTATGTATGTATTTATAATAATTTCAATTTATATTACATTTAAACCCGAAGACATTCTTATAATTTTCTAAGAGAGACAACAAGTTCCTATTAATTCAACTCTCATCAAAGAGGAGAAGTAAAACTCCCACAAAACAAGAGAGAAATAAATACACGAACACACATGCCGGGAATCAAACACCCAGTCTTACCAAAATAGGCCATGGGTGTTACCACCAAGGTAGATCCTTGATGGCCTAATTATCATAAATTTAGTTGAGTGTTGACTTATAACCTTTTGATTGACAGCATCATAATGTACTATTGTCGTTCTACAGTCAAGATACATAACATCGCACTAAAAAGAGTGCTTCGTTCAATTAAAAGAAAGAGTAAATTGTGAGAATAATTTGATGTGATTTGAGTAAAATGAAAATAAATAAGAAAATTGTATAAAAATTCAAATATAAGAATAAAAGTGTAAAAAATAAGTTGAATAAAATAGGTAAAATAATGAGGCCTGATGGTTTTAGATAGATCCAAAACACATTTTTTATTTTTTCAATTTTTTCACAAAACCGTTAGTCTAGCTATCCATGAATCAAGTTTTACCAATTTCAGAAATATATATTTATTTTAGATTTTTACATACTGGGGTATTTTATTCATTTTAAATTATTGAAACATCACTAAAATGCTTCTATGGTTGAAAATTCAAAATAAATATATATTTTCAAAATAAGTAAAAATTGATTTATAAATTAAATATAATTCATTTCAGACGTCATTTTACTAAAATAATTACAATATATAGGAAAACGAGGTTTTCAAAATAAGGTTGGCATCGGATTGAACTTGGCCGGTGTGAGAGGCATCCCAATTTTCATCCCCAGGCTTCTAGAGGATATGTTTGGCATGCCACTGTCTTAAGAGTAGTTGCTGTTATGGGAAATTTACATGGTATAGCTTATTATTTCCATTTCCATGCTTTTAACTTTTATACGGAACATAATTAAATAAGGATTCAACATATGCATTTCTAACTTCTTTAAAACTCACCGCAATCGATGACCCGCATTTCTTTTTCAAATTGTTGGCTCACTATGTAAAGTCCTAAAGGTAATTATGTATGAAGTATTTAATTGCAAATTGTTTTATTAGAGGGACTTACTTGCAAAAGAAAAAAAATGCTTCATATGCCTCATACGTCCAGCAGCGTTTGAAAAATAAAAAATAAAAATAAAAACACGAAAACGAAAATTAAAAAACCGAAGCAAAGCAAGGCAAGGAGGCGGAGTCCCAAAAAAAACAAGAAAACCTAGAGAGAGTCGAAAAACAACATGAAAATTGAAAGAAAAAACAAGAAAACCGAGAGCGAGAGAAATTTTTTTAGTGGAATTGACTGGAGAGGTTGGAAGTTGGAGGATTTGGGAGAATTGGGTAGAAATTGAAGTGTGCAATTTCGTTTTGATTTTTCTTGGTTTGCATTCTTTATTACATTATTTAATATATATTATGATAGTATGGAAGAAATTTAACATAAAATTGAGATATTAGAATTAGAAATTCCACACCCTAATAGGGTAGAGAAATGGAATTTTACATAGAGATGAAATATGAGCACAAAAAGTAGATGGATGATTTTAGAATGAAATTTGATTACCAAAGATAATAATGATGTTAGAAATTTTGAGATATTATGAAAATGGGTGTCTTCATATAGGTATTTGGAACTTTAAAAATTTAGAAAATAAGAGTATTTGATGATGAAACTAAGTAAATAAGTTTTAGAATATTATTTAAAGATATTATTATTATTATTTTGGATTTAGGTTAAAAGTGAAAAAGGACATTGGGATTTTATAGAGCGCAAGTTGGAGATTTAGAAAATTGTATAGAAGGTAAGTAGGAATATTTCTACTTTTATTGGATGCTCATGGATGTTTATTTGTTATGGGCATAGATGTTTTGTGATGTCTTGGATGTTTTATTTGAGATTTTTGTTAAAAAAATTTTAATATATATATTTTCACAGCTTTAATTATTTAATTGAGTTAAATTAGTCGAGAAATTATAATGAGTTAACCATATCTTATAGAATTTCTTATTAATTCAATTGTTGATGTGCTACAATTATTTATGAAGATATGGGCATGACATGATGTATGAGTGCATTATTGAGTGTTTAGTATGACATGTGCATGATGATTCCCTGGGGGAGTTAGAGAATTACGGTAAAATACGGTATAGTCATATAATATGTTGATGGTTATTAGTCCACCGGATGAGCTGGTGACTTGAATGATGATGGATGACGAGAATATAAATGGATATTTGCATTGCATGAGCATTTGGAACATGACTATTGCATGAACATAATATGGATGAACATATAAATCTCAGAATTTTTGATATTTGAGCTATTTTATGAAGACAACGTTTCTTTGTTTAATATCAAGTTTTACCATTATCCTACTTATTGAGTTGACTCGGACTCATGTTTTATTATATTATTGTTTTTAGATGGCATAAATGAAATAGGAGTTTAACACGAAGTTGGTGCTCACACAGGAGTAAAGAGGAATCCTGGTCTATTGAGTTAAATATATATATATATATATATATATATATATATATATTCTAACCTTCAAATTAATAAAAAGCTAAGTTTTATATTTTGTTGATGCAGAATGAATAAAGTAGTGAGAACTTTTATAAATCTTATTTTATCTTGGAATTGATGTATGGGCGACAATGATGATAATGATTTTGATGAAATTTAGAATAATTTATTCTGTTTAGCTTCCATGTCTTTCTATTAGATGTAAAGAAGATGGTATGATGTGATAATGTTTTTGCAAGGTAATTCTATTTAATCCCTAAGCCTCATGGTTCTGAGGAGATGTCGCCGAATTTTCTAGTAAAATATGACAACCGCTGGCTAAGAGTGGAAATTAGCCGTCGAGGTGTTACACGCTATCTACAGGAACTAATAAAATTCTTTAAAAACAAGTAGTCTCAAACATTTTAAATTCATGTGGAATAAGAAATAAACAATATTACAAACAACCAATGCGCGACCAAAGGTAGTGTTGAATCATGTTTTCATACAAGGTGAGTTGAAGATGCAAAATTGGATTACAGAACAATCACTGAAGATGTAACTAATGAAATGGTAGCCCTAAAAATAAATGACCAGAGTCATGCTAACAAGTATGTTATAAACATTTTACACTTACCTTATCCTGCATTTAATCTAGGCTAATATAGCTCTTCGAAGCCCTTCCCTTATTATTCGGTAAACCGAGAAATTACTCAATCAAGAAAAAAAAAAACATTATCCTTTATCAAAGACGACTTGTTCGATGATCATTATTAATGCCCCTCTTACACTATATTACTTCCAAAAGCATACATAATTTTTTTATATATATTTTTTTGATTGGAAGAATACATAATTTTTTGATAGAACGAAAGAATGCATATTATTCTAGAGGAAATAAATGAAGGTTGCTACGAAAATCACCTAGAATTGCCAACACTTACAGTCTTACACATCAAGTACTACCAGCTAGGTACTACTAGCCAACAATCCAAAGGGATGCTAAGCAATACGTGCAAACTGGGATTTGGTTAACATTCGTTAGTTCTGGTTACCATTGGTTAGTTTTGGTTAATATCTAAGAAATGAAAATTAATTTTGATTAGATTTAATTATTAACAAAAATCTAAATTATATTTTTTGATGTAAATAAATCTTACTTCAACATAAAAAGAGCACCAGTTTTGGTGGGAATCGATCCATGGCGGGGTATTGTCTCCCCTCTGAAGCGCATTGGACTTTTCCCTGCTGACGTAAGAAACTATTGTGGGTTACGGGAAATGTGAGGTGTTTTTGGCATGATTAACTTATAAAAAAAAATAGAGATTGTACATTTAGTTTTCGATATGGAACAATAAAATAAAGAATATTAATGATGTTTTATAACAATTATCATATGAAAAAAATTAATTTTGACAAACTTTGGTTAATTTGATTAGCTTCAGTTGGCTTTAATTAGCATCAGTTAGTTTTGGTTAGCTTTAGTAACATCACATAACTAAGTTTCAAATTACATTGCCAACCAGGCTATTGCTCGATTTGTCGGAGTGTTTAGTATCAATACTCAAAGTGATCTCCTAAATATTAACAAGAAAATAAAATTTCCATTGCGTACCAATTGGGGAATAGTCCAATTGATAAGGTTTTATGGCTTTGATATACAATATGAAATGGAAAAAAAAATTATAATATTGTAAATAGAAATTCCAATTTGATTACTAAAAAGTCTCAAATTACATATTTTCAAATTAGATAAGCTTAAATGGTCCTTACAAGCATATTAAGGTTGTAAAATAACTATTAGCATTTAAGAAATAAAAATTAGTTTGGGCTAGCATTAGTTAGCTTTGGTTATCTTTTATAAAATCACATAACTAATCTCTAAATTATATCTTTTTGAATTAAGTGAACTTAGATGGTCCTTGTAAACATATTAAGAGTTAAATAAGAACTAATGTCTAAGAAATGAAAGCCAACTTTATTTAGCATCAGTTAGCTTTCATAACATTGTTAAATATTTTAAGCTATGTCTAAATTTTTTTTACTCGAATGATCTTAAATGGACCTAAAAATATATTAGTGGTGTTAAATAATCATTAGCATGTTGGCATTTGTTAGCTTTAGCTCATTTCCATTAGCTTTAGTTAGCTTTGGTTGCTTCATTCAACTTTAGCTTTGATAGCATTAGTCAGCTTTCAGAAAATAAAAAAAATTAATTTTGTAGAAAAATTCGTACACAAAAATTATCTCTTTATATGAACGCCAATTAAAATAATCAATTTTAAATGCATAAAATATTATTTAAACTAAATAAATTGAAATCAAATCCTACCTTAAAATAATAATATAATTATAAATATTTTTTGAAAACTTTAATATACTGAAAAAAGTATAGCACTATAAGCTTCGTTAGATGATTTATCAATTGCATGAAACATGTTAGAATTTTGTATACCTTGAAGATACATCTTACAAAATTTATAAACATAATAACATTTTTCATTCGAATATAGTCTCAATAAAAAATTACCACAATGACGTTGCTTTCATTTTGTGTTAGTGCAAAGACTTTCATTCGATTCGACATCTTATTTATTCCAATTTGCATATTTTTTTTTACTTATATACTATTACATTTCATTTTAGCTCATATGACAATGAAGTCATTTTATATTACAAATTAATCCTGCGGACTTTTATAACGCTCTTACTATCAATAGAGGAAAGCACTAAATAAGACTACAGCTCCCACTTCAAGTATGAAACGACCCACGCCAAGTCGCCAACAACACCCCTTGCCAGCGCTCGAACCAACCGTTACATATGTAATTATGTTTTGCAGCCAAAAATGAAGTCCGGAGCAACTAAAATCAAATAGAAAATTTGAATTATAGGCCACCACGGTGATACATCGGAATCCAAAGAAGCCCTGTTTTTGTAATCATCATATTAAGCGCATGATTAGATATCACACAAATTTTTTCCAATTATTCGCAACTATCCTTTTTTTTAATCATTTTTCATATTTTCCAATATAATTATCCTACTGTTTAATTATTTTTATATAACTACTTATACAACTAATTTATTTATTTTAATTTTATTTTTTATTCATTATCATTACTTTTATTATATCATAACATTTTCTTTTAATTCAAAAATTTTCAGTCTAAAATTTTATCAATTCTAAAACACAACCAAAATATCACTGCGCTCATGCTATGTTTTTGTTTCACTGTTGTTCAGTTTTACTAAAATTGGTTGTTGTCCAAGAAATGAAAATTTGCCAATGGCCAAGACAAGGTTATTCACTTGCCTGTAGAAACGCTACATGTCCAAAAGCAATCAAAGTCTTAGATCAATTATATATAAATGACCACAAAACCCTAGGGAAGATTCATATCAGCTATAGTATGATCAACTTCGGTTTTACTAAAATTGGTTGTTGTCCAAGAAATGAAAATTTGCCAATGGCCAAGACAAGGTTATTCACTTGCCTGTAGAAACGCTACATGTCCAAAAGCAATCAAAGTCTTAGATCAATTATATATAAATGACCACAAAACCCTAGGGAAGATTCATATCAGCTATAGTATGATCAACTTCGGATGAGAGGCTTGGATGATGAAATATGGCCTACAGCATAGTTACCGCACTGTTATAAACAAACAAGGCATCACCTCTACATGGACAAAATGAGGTAAGCAATGACACAACTAAGGGCGGAAATTCGGACGGGTGGATCCGCAACCCACCTTTGACTTGAACCATTTTTATCAGGTAAAATTAATATGTTTTAACCTGGTATAGGAATGAGTCAAAAATTTTAACTTGAATACAAAAATGAAGTTGAAGTGCCAAAAATATAAATTTATTATAGATGTATCTTCATGTTTAATAGACATATAAAGTTTTAAAATTATTTTTTTTTACTTGCATTTTTTTCTTAACCCATCGTCCTAAACTTATTTGACACACCAACTTAAAATTTGTGACTGGACTTATTGGAAAAAATACAGTGGTCAAATCAGCCTTTTTCTGACTTGATATAAAAATAAACTAAAATAAATTTTTTTAAAAAAAGTGTTCAACCTTGGTCTGGACCGTCTGGTGGGTGTCAAAATTTGTGACAAGAATTATTAATATATATATATATAAATATATAATATGGCCAAAACCGACTTTTTTTCTGACTTAATATGAAAATAGACTAAAATAAACTTTTTTTTAAAAAAAAAGTTCAACCATGGCCCGGTGCCGTGGGTCCTGATTCCGACCCCTAGACTCACCGCTAATGCATTAATTTCAGCTGACGACGAGATTGGAAATGGATTACGAGTCTTCTCGCTGTCCTCTAGAAAAACCGGGCCTGTTGTGCTGCCACATGAGTGAAGTGGCACAATACACGAGGTTATGGGCAAGAAGGAGGTATACGTGGCCTTATTTTGTGGGTTCACACAGTCAACGTCACGTGGGAACGAATTTATAAGGGGAAGCCGCCCTTTTGATGACAACATGAAAAGTTGTATACGATATTTAGAATTGGTTTGTAATATTAAATAAGATAAAGATGTCAGGCTTCGTGAGCTTAATTATAATATGAATTAAAATGACATGTAATTAAACAAAATATATTGTGAACCAGTGGTCTAACAAGAATACCATGAGACAAGAAAAATTAAAAAACCAAAATGATTATCAAAATGTCCCTCCAAAAATTGTCAAAGTTAGCTTCCAATAAGCTTAGACAAAAAATGTTATGTCCTATCTATCCAGCTCTAATTCTATTTCGTTTATAACTATCATATCATCTAAGTTTTTGATGAAAATTATATTATCTAATTAATTATGACACTTTTTTGGAACAATTATGATTTTTTTATTCTCATAGAATAGTCTAAAAACTGTTGGAAACAATGTTCAAAATAATCTAAATTGACCAAAGCCTGAGTTTTGATGATTAACAAGAACTTATTTGAGTATATAAAGAGTACTAACATGTTTGACAAATGTTTAAGGAAAGCAAAGAGGTCAAGTCGATCTCCAAGTCGACTTGGACTTCGACTTGGGTGAAGTCGATCCCAAAGTCGACTCAAATATCGACTTGAGAATGAATCCCAAAAGGCAACAGGTGAAGTCGCAGGTCAAGTCGACTCCACTTGCGACTTGGGAAGTCAAGTCGCAGACGAAGTCGACTCCAGCATCGACTTGGAGTATCCAGAGCTGAAAAGTGGAAACGAACATAACGAAGTCGCAAACGAAGTCGACTCCAGGTGCGACTTGGGTGAAGTCGCAGGCCAGGTCGACTCCATCCACGACTTGAGATGTTCAAACTTTCAAAGATGCTGTTTTCAAGATATTCAAGAGGATTTATCACTCAAATCCAAGGAATCAAGATGAAAAACAAATGAGTCAATTTCAAAGTTAAGAATCATATTCTACATTCAAATCAAGTCTATCAAGCTCAAAGCAAATCTTCAAGCTAGCTTCCAAATGGAGTAAAATCCAAGTCATGAAGACCAAGTGAGTCCAAAGCAAAGCAAGGAACATACATATATTGTGCAAGAACTCAAAGCTTTCAAATGGTTTGCAAGATTCAAGACATTTCAAGAAGATCAAGGCGTTTCTGCAATAGACCAAGCCAAGTCGCAACCCAAGTCGACTTTAGGATCGACTTGAGTTAAAGTCTGAAAGCCAAGTCGACCCAAGTCTCAGACTTGAGTTTCTGAAGAACCCAAGTCGCAGGCCAAGTCGACCCCATGTGCGACTTGGAAGCCAAGTCGCAGGCCAAGTCGACTTCATCTTAGACTTGGAGAATAACGCTCAAATTTTTGAACGTTGGAGTTCATTTATTGCACGCCAACCACTTCTACAACGTTCATATTTTCCTCAATCTATAAAAGGACATTCAAATGAACGTGAGAAAACACAAGAGACACTACTCTAAAGATCAAAGAAAGAAAAGAAGTGCAAGAAAGACTTTCAAATACCTTTTCTCCATATTTGAGTGTTTCAAAGGAAGAAAGAGCTTCAAACTACAAGTTGCTTCAACAATCATCATTCAAGCTACTTTTGATTTCTTCCTCGAGCTCAAAACTGCCTACACAAATCTGTAAAGTGTAGTTTTTTATTCATTTCTTTATTTGGTTGTATAAATCTTGATTTAGCTTGGGTAGCTAAGATCAAGTGTATGCAAAGTAGGGTGTGATTGGAGTGAGACTCATCACCTACTTGTGCAAGTGATTGTATATGCCCCCTAGAGCTTTGAATCTAGAAGAGAGCAAGTGGCTCTAGTTGTATATGCCCCCTAGAGCTTTGAATCTAGAAGAGAGCAAGTGGCTCTAGTTGTGTATGCCCCCTAGAGTTTTGAATCTAGAAGAGAGCGGTGACTCTAAGTGTATTCTTGGAATACATAGTGGAACCCAAGTCACAACGGAGTGTGAGCTTGGAAGAGTGGAGTAGGGAAGGTTTGCCCGAACCACTATAAATCTTGTGTTCTACTTATTATTACTGCGTTATCTTATTTGCTCTCCATTCGCTTAAAAAGGGGATTAACTTTTTCAAGGGGTTAAGATCTTTGAGTTTACCAAAGAAATTTTAAAGAACCCAATTCACCCCTCCCCTCTTGGGTTTAGCCATCAACTCGGGACCAACAAAAACTTCCTCTGTTGCTTATCCCTAACCACAAACTTATAATAACACATAATATGTTAAATTATGTGATTGTTAATTTTGATGGTGTTAAAGGTTATATTTAATTTTAATTTAAATTAATCTTATCTCATTTAGCAGGTTTTATCGGTAGATAAAAGCCTATTCTGTGATAGGTTATGATTGTGATTGGTTGTCATTGAGTATTGTTGGATGTCATAACTTTGATTGGTTGTACCTTGCTCTAAGATTGGTCTACTTTCTACAAGGATGAGTTCTTTTGGGTGACTTCGTGCTTGTTGTTTTGTACTTAAAGTTCGAATTCTTTTGGGTGACAAGGATAGTTAGCATTCGAGCTTTTAGGAAAAAATTATTTTCTATGAAATAGGAAAAATGTCGAACATTTCAGGTGAAAAAGGTCGACTATTTTTAGACAAAATGTCAAATGTCTTTTAACAGCTAGCAAAATGTGTAAATGAGCATGGATTAGCTATCTTTTCTCTTTATCTCTCTTAAGCCGCCTTTCATGGATGGACTCGTGGCTATATATATATATATATAAAGACCAGGGCCAACACAAAAACATGTTTTTGGAGAGCAACGCTTGGTAAGCATTTGAAGATAAAAAAGAGTACTTGGAGGAGTTGCTATTGAAGTGATTAGTTCATTCTCTTAAAGACCTTATACAAATCATGTTGCTCATGCAGATTTGTTGAATTGATTTATCTTTTCTTTTTTGAATGTATTTCTATAACGATCAACTCAAGAGAAAGTGAATCAAATAGGTTGATTACTTCACTAGTCACATAAAGTTAGGTTCTAAATTTAGAAGATAATTGTTAGATTTGTACTACTATAATTTATGTATTAAAGTTGACAAATGGAACTCAATGTCTTGTGTGTTTTATAGTGGAGTAGGTTAAAGAAATCAAATAATTATAATTGCATTGTCTTTTTGGATTGGTTTAAAATGATAGCTTTGTTCGTGTTTGATTCGTAATTAATTTTACAGATTATATTATAAGCCATTAAATAGGGCTAACACAATTGTTTGATTTTCTCATGCCATATGTTACCGTTTTTTGGGTAATTTGCAAATATACTTACTTAGTTTGATTACAATTGTAAATATACTCATATAGTTTTAAAAATTGCAAATTACTTCTACATAATTTGACCAAAGTTGCAAATATATGCACATCATTACTGCACCATTATGACGTGGGTATATTTGCAATTTTAAAAATTTCAAAAGTGTATTTAGTGTTTATAAATATACCCATGTAGTTTAGAAACCTTTAAAACATACCCACGTTGTGTTGGTGCCCTATAAGCATTATAACAATATAAGTATATTTGCAATTATGGTCAAAATATGTATAGTTAATTTGCAAATTTTGAAAATATCTTGATACATTTGCAATTATGGTCAAACTATATAAGTATATTTGTAAATTTGTTTTTTTACATGAAGTTTTTTGCCATTGTTTGCATTCTTTTTCATTCCATGGGGCGTTTTCATTTCAACTACCTCGTTATTATATGTTACAGTTTTTTTTTTTTTTTTTTTTTTTTTTACATTTTTATATACATGTCCAATTTCTGCTACGCTCTTTTTTAATCCGAGATATTGATTATCCTTTAAAAAGTTTCTTGATTGATCCAGTGGCCTATTTGCTTGATTTCGCCTGTGGTGGACCATTTTGGCCAAAATTTTTTAACCATTCGATTTTCCTCATCTGTCCTTCCCCTCCGACGCATCAATCCATGATCTTATGCAACATCTCCATTTTCCGATCAAAACATGAAAATAGTGGAAAAGTGGGCATGATTCCAAAGTGACTCCGGTTTTGTAAACATTATAGTTAGATGTCAGAGCTCCCAAAATAGTTGAGCTGAATAATAATGCAAATACCCATCCAAACTCCGAAGAGATTAGCTGCCCTTCTTCTGCTTTACACCAAAGGGGATGATACAACATATCCTCTCATTACAGCCCCTGGTTCATGTATCGCTTCTGCACTTTTTTTTGACAGTTGAATTTACGATTTTGTTGATGACTTTTTTTTATCTACTTGCTATCATCTGATCCATTCATAATATGGACCTCACATGTTTTATCTATATACCTATCTTCGATTCTTACTCCCGTTGTTGTACTCATCATTTTGAACTACAAGCTTCTAAATTTATAGAATCGTGTCCTTCTCATTCTCTTTTTCTCCTTTTTTTTGATTCGGCATCCTTCTGATTGTATTGAAAGGTTTCGATAATCAAGTGTTGTAGCTCCATTATATTAAAATATGTGCACATTTTCTTAACCGTTAAAATGCATTCACTACACTTTAGCTTATTACAAGACGAGCGCTGTTCAATCCTGCCCCACTGCAGGTGTTTATACAGGTGTCATCCTAGAGAATGTGAGTATTTACAGAAAAATCCCTCTTTAATGTGAAGATTGTGAAATGTGTTAAATTGTAATATCACTTGTAGGGTGTTAATGGATCAAGTTGGAACTTAATCATAATTTTAACTCATTTAAAATATCCCAACCTTAATTTATTTATTAACCTATTTGAAAAACATTAAGTCATTTATAACTCAGTTAATAAATGGTTTGGTGGATTATTAACGGTTTGTGTATATAACCAAATTTACAACCCATTTCCATATACTCTTTGGTCATATGCAATACCTAATTGTGTATCAAATGCAACAAGACTGAGCTAGATTATACAAATCATAACATGATAACATAATTATGAAACTACCACAATATTTAGTATTCAAAGACATTCGATTATCCACATGTCAAGAATTAACAAGCAAGGCCATGAAAAGAGAACCTTCAAAACGGGGAAAATATTAATATACCTATCAATGGCGAGTCGGATAATAGCAATAGCAGAGATGGTGAGAGAGCTGCTAGAGACAGATTTGAGGAGAGCAAGAATTTTAAATTAGAGAAATCAAAAATAGAGAGGGGGAGGCGCCTTACTTCCTGGAAAGGGAATTGACGGTAAGCTGGCCGAACACAGGCCAGCGAAGCAAGGGACTGTTCAGCTTGTCCTACTAACAACATGTAGAGGACAAGAGAGAGGAAGTGAGGGTGCGAGCATCAAGCACATAGTAAAGGAACATGGAGGAAGGAGATGAAGGCTTAGAATTTAGAAGTGGGAGAGGCGATGAGACATAAGGGCAAGCGAAGCATTTTGGCAAAGGGAAATAAGGAGAAGCTGACACTGAGAATTAGGGTGGGCGAAATTTCATCGAGCACTAGTAGGGGAGTCTCAAAAGGGGATATGAGGGCTACAATGTTGGGCACGGGTGGGTATTCGATTATGAGCAGTAGGCATGAGCGGGAAAAAGAGTGAGAGGATGGAAAAAATTTTAGATATTACATATATCTAAAAAATAATATTAATAAAAATGAGTTACAAAATGGGTTGACGGGTTATAAAATACCAACCCTACCTTGTTTATTTAATTAAATTATTGAACAGGTCAGCGGATCATAAATAATTTATTCAAAAATCTAACTCAAATTTATTTATAAACGAGTTGGACGGGTGCATTGGCGAGTTAACCATTACCATTAACACTTATAATCACTTGTAACACCATTTATAAATACCAATAAAAAATGCATTCTATGTAACATGGCTTGGCTTACCTTTTTCTGTCCATCTAGATAGCATCCATGCTTGTTAATAATACACATGGCAACCATGTTGTGGGCCATATTTCATCAGTCCAAGCCGTTCATCCACTCTGCAGTTGACCATACTCCTCACATGAGTCTCCGCCAGAATTTTATGGTCATCCTTATATTCAATGTGAGCCTTTGATTATGTCTACACATGTGGGGTAATCTATAGGTAGGTGGAGAGCCTTGTTTCTTCTTAAATTCTTGTATTTACAACTAACCCAAGTACCAATTTCAATTCTAGTTCTAAGGATTAAATCTAATAATGTTGATAAGGAAGTAGATATTGAGATCTTGCTCAGGAAAACCGAAGATAAATTTCGTACTCAACGCCCGACTTTCCGCACCAAGATTCGTGCGAGAAACACTAGCGATGTGGTGGGCCGAGAGCCTTGTTTTTGCGATTGATGAGTTCTCCTTTCTTAGAGAATGACCACTTGTTATAAAATTGAATGCCATGGAACTAATATAATGACGATCTTCATCAAAAAAAAATAAAAATAATGACGATAACCAAGTCAATTACGAAATGAGAGGATGCTTGACAATTGGTAAGCGCGGGAAACGGTGGGACTACGCAGTAAATCTTTCGGGCCGCCCCATTTTTCAATATATTTTTAAATAATTTTTTTTATTTTTTCAATTTTATATTTACATTCTAATTATTTTTCCTTATAATTATCTTATTTATTCTAATTTTACCTCTATCATTTCATATCAATCATACGTTTATCAAAATATTCATTTTTCCATTCTTCACCTCATTCTATAATCCCATAAAATTTTAAATTACCAAAACAAGCACTAAAGAAACTAGAATTGAATAATGAAATCTTGAAATATATAAACTTTTTATAAGTGTTCACCGATATTAAAATAATCTTTAAGACATTTTTTCAATATCCAAATACTATTTTACAAATATCTTACAAATATTTTAATTTTCCCAGTAATATTTTCTAACATCCAAATAACAAACGCTCCAACAGAAATTTTTGGGAGAAAAACGCCACCTACTGCACGAAAATTTTCTCAGCTGCGTTGAATTGAAATGGGGTCGCGCGAAATAAAAGCCGTTACCGTTGGATGAAATATGTAGACTACGCACGAGCTACAACGTGATCAAGTGAATAATGCGGGTTGGAAATTGGAATTCCATACTGGACGCCGATCTCCTATTGCCTGCTCTCGGGTCCATACACCTATTTTTTAAAAAAAATTTTAAATTTTTTTTCATAAACTTGTTAATACAAGTGTATTTAACATATGTATAAATTTTTATCATTTTTGGAGATTTTTAGATATTTATTTTTAATTTTTGAAAATTGGCGGCATTTTAGTAATTTAAAATTACCTAAAATGTCACTGATTTTCAAAAACAAAAAATAAATATCTAAAATACTCCAAAAATGGTAAAAATTTATACACATGTTAAATACACATATATTAATATTTTTAGATAAATTTTTTTTTAAAAAATAAAAAAATTGGTGTGTGAACCCGGGAACAGGCAACGCTGCTTGCTTCCGGGTGCAGGAGATCGACGTCCTTCTATATAAGGGTGAAGGGTGTAATTAGGACCGGGTTAACTTGGGTTGGGGTAAATACAACCTAAAATTATATTACAAAAGTTTAACCTAACTTTATTTTTAATTTTATTTTTTACACTTTAACTTAACTCTATTTTAACCTTATCAAAATTGGTTCTGTTCAGTTAAAAATTGAGTTAATAAATATATAATGTTTAAATATATTTATAATTGAATTTATTTTAAAATATAAATTTATATGAAAGAATAAAAATTTATCCTTTTATAGAAATGTTTTCCAATTCATGCTTATACAGAAAAATAATTGCTAAATAATTTTATTTTAAGAAGATAATGTCTAATTAATTTCTATATATTATTATGGCTCTATTTTTAAAAAATATATTATATTTTATACTAATATTTGAAATCGGGTCAGGTCGGGTTGACAAGTAATCAACTCAAACCAGTCCACTTTTGAAATCAGGTCAGTTTAATTTAGATTATATAACTTATTTTTCCAGGTGCTTAACCCAACCATATTCTAAATTAGTTGGGTTGGCCGGGTTCGAATTGAGACCAACACTATTTACACCCCTAATTCCACCTGGACCCAAAGTATTTGCCACTAGTTCCAAGGAAAGTTGTCTCCTATTGTTTATAAAGTGGGTGTAAATTTTTTTAGATATAAATTGGGTGTACTTATTTAGAAAATAGAAAATTTTGTGGCAAGACTGAGTAGTTAAAAAAATATAAACAGAGATATTATAGATCATTTTCCAATTGAAACAATAAAGAAAAGATAAAATAAAGCGATTATCATTTTTGCTTATTTATCTCTCGTTTGCGATGAATTTGCATGAGTAAAGAACAGTTGTACAGAAATATATATAAAATAATTAGAAAGTAAAATAAAACAAAAAGATAGAACACAAGTGATTAAAAATATAGTGTAAATTTCACATATGCCAATCAATGTTATTCACAGTTCCGATCATATTATTGAATTTTTAAATATTCTCAATATACTCACATGCTTTGTCTAAATTATCACTTATACTCATATCATTAGAGATCCGCTAAAGAAACTATTGCTCCTCTATAAAATGGCAAATACATTTAAGCCGTAGTATAACTTGGGGTTTGTTTGTTTAATGCTAAAAATTTACATGTAAGTAATATATAATTTTAGAGTTTTAAAAGTACTAAAAAATTATTTAGATGTTAATTTTTGGCTACAAAATCATAATTGATAATGGATTTATTCGTCATTTCACATGGAGCTAACAATCAATTTAAGGAATTTCTAATAGCATGACTACGGGTAGAATTGTAGGTAGAATGCATAGATATATTTAGAATTTTTGAAAGTCTATAAGTATAAATGAATTTATGAATAAAATTTGTAGTTTTGTGTAATTTTTCCAAAACTGCATTAGTTATATAGGAAAATACGTGGAAAAGAGGAATAATTTTTTTTTTACCCTTGTCAAGCATGATTTATAATTTTTTCAGGTACTTTGCATGGCTTCGATTGGCGTGCGAAGCTCATTTTTCTAGCACTTCTTCTCATGGTGTGCTTTATAAAGGTGTTATTTTTCATTTTACCCCTATATTGTAATTATTTTTATATAAATAATTTAATTTATTTTTGCTTTATTCCAACCCTATTATATCACCTTCTCACTTTCGAAAAATATTTACGTTCTCACTCCTACTTCTGTACTCTACACAAAATAACACAATTTATTTAAGCTCTATACATCTTATATCTCATTAATCTCTCACGTTTTAACACTATTTATATCCTCACTTCCCATTTCTCCAACCTAATATAACATAAATTTACAACATTATTTTTATTTCAGGATTATAATAAAATATTCATATTATGATGAAAATTTAGAACAAATTAATTATTAAAAATATTTAGAATTAGAATAATAAATAATTTATATCATCTAAATATATTATTTAAAATATTTTTAATAGTAAGAAAGTTGATACCGTTCAAGTCATTTTTCTCATGACAAAAATCTTATCCCTTTTTGAATGGACTAAGACCTTAATAAATCAAAAAAATTCCACGTTTAAGAATGCATATAAAACATAAGACTCTTTAGTCTTTTCAATACTTAAGGTGTTTTAAAATTTTTTGGTATAACTTGTCTAAATATATTGCTTAAATATATAAATACGCTTCTATCAAAAAATATATAAACACACACAGAGTACCTTAGATAACAAATCTTATCATGACAAAAATCTTATCATTTTTTGAATGGACTAAGATCTTAACAAATCAACAAATTCCATGTTTAAGAATACATATAAAACATAAGACTCATTACTCTTTTCAATACTTAAGGTGTATTTAACTTTTTTGGTATAACTTGTCTAAATATATAAACACACTTCTATCAAAAAATATATAAACACACACGTACCTTAGATAATGTGTTTAGGGTGGGAAGTGGAACAGTAGAAAAGTTAATATTTTTGAGGAGGGCGAGAGTTATGTCAAATAGTAAGGGTAAAATAAAAATAAATAAAGTAGTCATGCAAAAAAGTTAGAAGATAAGGATAAAACCAAAAAAGTATGGCAATTAAAATGTTAAGTCATTTTTAGCAAAGTGCACGGAATAAAGTCGTTACCCATTTATGCTTATTGCCAAATATACACACGTGATATTAAAGTTATACAATAAATTTCATTCGGATCTGGAGCAAAACAGTGGCATTGCAGATGCAGACATTGAATTGTAAAGATAAATTTTGGATTTTCATTTATAGTTTTAGCAATAGAAAATAATTCTTTAAATTCTTTTAATTTATCTAATTTTAGATTTCATTAGCGTTAATGTGAAACATGTTATTTAAAATATAAAATTTATGTAAATAAAATCCTTGGGTAATGAAGATGGAAAAACTATATGTGAATTTTAGTTCGCAATCCTGAACTCAGTTGGGATCTTGGATCCAATTCTCACTTAAATATCTCTATATTTGACCTGATATCAATCTCCCCCAGAATTTTGTGGCCGTCCGAGTACTCAGTCCAAGCCTTTGATTGTATTTGCGTCTGGACATGTAGAACAACGGCCACTTTTGAATAAAATAGAGCACCCATGAAACAAATACAAGTACAACCACCACATCAATTATAAAGTAAAGAAACTGAGATGGGTAGACTCATCTCTTAAGACGCAATACAGCGTGACCACGTGCCGGCCTTTGTCATGGAGGACTTTTCATTTCTTGGACAATGGCCGTAGCTAATAGAAATAGAATAGGACACCAATCAGACAAAGGGTGTGTTTGTTTAGAATATAAACATGTCAACCAAAACTTTTCAATCTAAAACTTTTCATTCTCCATAACTACTCTATTTTTTAATTTCTTTTTCACATTTTCCTATACAAACTACCCTACTTTTCAATCATTTATACACAACTATCTGTACAACTAATTTATCTATTTTAACTTTATTCTCTTTACTTATCATCATTACTCATATTATATCATTTTCTATCAATGTGACAACTTCTACCTCAAAAACTTTTCATCAAAAATTTTACCTCTAACCAAACACACCCAATGACAAGTAGCTTGCCCCGGTAGTAGCACATGGTGGCCAGATGCGTGCTGCCAAAGTCGTTGACTCTTAGATGCATTATAGTCGCTCCCGGAGCTTGCCCCGGTGGCGGCACATGGTAGTCAGGTGGCATAACATAAGGGTTTGACACAACGCTCGGTTGTACAGGGCATTGATCGGCAGCGTCCTGCCTAGGACGTCGATTTCCATACTGTCAGTTCCGTCCTGCGTTAGCTGTATCTCTCATGTACGGAAGCCATAATTTTCATTGTGTAAATAGCCTTAGTTTCACTTGTACGGATAGTGCTAGTATCAAGGGTGGGAGCTTATAAAGTGTCCAAATTATTCTGCGTGTATTATTTTGTTATAATATTTTTATAAATAATATTTTATTTTAGAACATCCATTTTTTAACAAGTGGTATCAGACCGCCAGGTTCAAGCACTATGGTTCGTGAAGGCTACACCAGCTAAACAAAATACAAGGAGGTTCTGCATGTGCAGTATGGGACTATGAAGCCGGTTGGTTTGGGACCAAGCTTATTTGGAAAAGTGCTGGGCATATCAAGTCACGATGGTGCATATTTCTACCTCGATAAGCTTCATTGAGAAGCTAAATTATAACAACTATAATACTTAGTGTTTGCGTATGCAGTTTTATCTACTTGGTCAAGATCTATAGGATATAGTTGGCGGTAATAATACTGCGCCACCCACAGATGACGAGGAATTGAAGAGGTGGAAGATAAAAGCTGGCAAAGCAATATACATGCTAGCAGTAACTATTGAAAACAGTTACTGCTGAAGAGTAAGGATGTTAAAACACCCAAGGAGGCATGGGACACCCTCGCAGCACTATATACGAGGAAAAATAATGCAAAGCTCCAACAGTTGGAAAATAAGTTGTTATTTATTTCGCAGCAAAATATGACAGTAAGTGAATATTTCTTCAAAATTAAATTTCTTTGTGGAGAAATTTCAAAATTAGACCTAGAAAATTTAATCTCTGATACTAGGATGAGGAGAATTATCATCCATGGTTTAAAACTAGAATACCATGGGATTATCATTGCTACCCGTGGATAGGCCAAAGAACCAACTCTGACCGAGTTAGAAAATATTTTAGTCAACCAAGAAGCTTCAGACAAGCAAATGTCTAAAGTTTCACTAAAGGAGGAGGAGAATGATCTCTTTAGTAAAAAGAAATGATCTTTTTAGTAAAAAGAGGAATTCCAAAATAGAGATCGAGTAGCTGCGAGGCCAAATGGAGGCAGTAGAAGAAAGTAAGAGGGCGGCTGGCAAAAGAGGCAGCAAGAAAAAAGCTCGCAGCAATGGGGAGCTCGTCAAAATGGTGACAAAAGAGAGAAGAAATTTCGACGGTAGAAGGACCAGTGTTACAACTGTGGCAAAAGATGCCACTTTGCTAGAGACTGTTGGTTTAAGGGGGCAGAGAAAAATGTTGCGACCTCTATCCATAACGAAGAAGAATGAGATCTCCAAGCATCCCTTATAATAGAAGAGCTCCAAGAGATAGCGACACCCTGTATTATCAAGACAAAAGAGGAGTCGGCTCTTATATCAGTAAGTGAAAAATTAATAAACTATAATGATGATTGGATTGTCGATTCTGGATGTTCCAATCATATGACAGGAGACTATGAGAAGCTGACCAGCACGTCTGAGTACAAAGGAGGATGAGTAGTCATAATGGTTAACAACTCGAAGCTGCCCATCACCCATATCAGCAAGACTATGTTTACCCCTTAGTTCAGCTTATAGAAGGTACAATTGGAAAATATGTTCCATGTATTAGGTATGAATAAAAACTTATTATCTGTCTCACAACTCACCGCATTTGAAAATTATCATAGAGGGGCAACGGCTTGAGTCTGTCTATGTGATGTCTGCACAGACAGCATATGTAGACAAGATGAGGATGAATGAAATTACAGATTTATGGCATGCGTGGCCGGGACATGTAAGCTATCACAAACTGAAGCAGATGATGAAGAAATCTATGCTCAGAGGTCTTCCCCAGCTAGAAGTTCAAGAAGATACGGTATGTGTCAGATGTCGGTTCGGAAAGGCACATCAACTACTGTATGAGGAGTCAAAATTTCAGACCAGGGTGCCTTTCGAAATAATACACTCAGACATATTTGGACGAGTGAAGTAGCCATCTATTAGCGACTACCAGTACATAATAACCTTCATCAATGACTATTCAAGGTACGTCTGGGTTGATTTTATGAAAGAAAAATCTGAAGCATTCATAAATTTAAAGAATTTAAGCAAAAAGTGGAAAGTAAAATAGGCCGAAAAATATGATGCCTACGCATAGACAATGTGGGAGAGTATACATCAACTGAATTCTCAAAGTATCTACAAAGGTATAAAATACGTCGATAGCTGACTTGCCCAAACACGCCACAGCAGAATGGAGTGGCAGAAAGGAAAAATCAATACTTGGTAGAGATATGTAGAAGTATGTTGCATGCCAAGAATGTGCCACCTAAATTTTGGGCTGAATGCATAAAGACTACTGCCCATATCATAAATAGGCTTCCTTAACCTAGACTTGGGTATATTTCTCCTTTTGAAAAATTGCGGAGCACCAAACCAATAATAAGTAATTTCCGTGTGTTTGGATGTGTCTGTTATGTATTTATTCTTGACCACTTCCGTAGTAAGTTCGACAAAAAGGCCATTCACTATATATTTGTTGGCTATGATAGACAAAACAAAGTTTGGAGATGTTGTGATCCAACCACATGTCGATGTTATTTCTCACGAACTATAATTTTCGATGAGGCATCATCTTGGTGGTCGTCACAGGCAGTCTTAGTACCTGACTCTGATGAAAGGGAAGAACAGTTAAAAGAAAGATTGCAGGAGCGAATCGAGCCAAGTCAAACTCAGTCAACAGATGAGCCAATTGAGGAGGACGAACTCTCACCAAGTAGAGAGGAGTCCAAATGACAAAAAAAATCAGATAGCCCATGGCAAATAGGGATGCACCACAGGAGTATAAAAGAAGAAAGACCGAGCCAGATCGAAGAGTTCGATAAGCAAGAAAAAGCAAGACTTGTTCCATGGTGATCCAACAGACAACAAAAGTCAAATCTAAAATATGCTAATATAGTAGTGCTCGAAGCAACTGAAGAAGTGGAACCGGTCATGTATGAGGAAGCATCCCACAGTTTAAACTAGAGGAAGGCTATGGAAGAAGAAATTCAAGCCTTAAAGCAAAACGAGACATGGAACCTGGTACCAAAACCGAGAGATGTGCAACCCATATCATGCAAATGAGTGTACAAATTAAAGTTACGGCTCGATGGATTAATCGAAAGATACAAAGTTCGGCTGATGGCACATGGGTTTTCTTAGAAGTATGGCTAGATTATGATGAAACATTTAGCCCAGTGGCAAAGATTACAATAGTTCGAGTATTACTGGCACTTGCAGCTAGCAAGTTATAGAAGCTCTGGCAATTGGACGTCAAGAATGCATTTCTGCATGGTGAACAGAATTGAGAAATATATATGATGCAACCCAAAGGGTTCGAGAGCACAACCCATCTGGAGTACGTCTACAAGCTAAAAAAAGGCCTTATATGGATTAAAGCAAGCGTCGAGAGCTTGGTATAGTAAAGATTGCTGAATTCTTATTATAAAGTGATTATTTTGTTGCACCAGCCGACTCAAGTCTATGCGTGAAAAATAAGAATGGAAAGCTAGCAATAGTGCTTGTATATGTAGATGATCTAATCATTACTAGTGATGATGAAAGGGAGATACATCAAACCAATGTTAATCTCTCAGTTCGTTTTCTGATGATTGGAACATCTTCTCATAGTCTTCTGTCATGTGATTGGAACATCCAGAATTGATAATCCAATCATCAATATAATTGATTAATTTTTCACTTACTGATATGAGAGCCGACTCCTCTTCTGTCTTGATAATGCAGGGTGCTGCCATTTTTTGGAGCTCTTCTATTGCAAGAGATGCTTGGAGATCCTATTTTTCTTCGTTATGAATAGAAGTCGCAGCATTTCCCTCTGCCCTCTTGAACCAGCAGTCTCTAGCAAAGTGACCTCTTTTGCCACAGTTGTAGCATTGGTCCTTCTGCCGTCGGGATCTCTTCTCTCTTTTGTCGCGACTTTGACAAGCTCCCCCTTGTTGCGAGCTTTGCCCTTGCTGCCTCCTTTGCCAGCTTCCCTCTTGTTTTCTTGTGTTACCTCCATTTGGCCTCGCAGCTTCTCAATCTCTGCTTTGGAATTATCTCTTTTTACTAAAGAGAGCATTTTCCTTCTCCTTTAACGAAACTTTAGACATTTTCTTGTTTAAAGCTTCTTGGTTGGCCAAAATATTTTCCAACTCAGTTAGAGTTGGTTCTTTGGCCCATCCACGGGTAGCAATGATAATCCCGTGGTATTCTGGCTTTAAGCCATGAATGATAATCCTCCTCATCCTAGTCTCAGAGATCGAATTTTCTGGGTCTAATTTTGAAATTTCTCCACAAAGAAATTTAACTTTGGAGAAATATTCACTTACCGTCATATTCTGTTGCGAAATGGATAACAACTCATTTTCCAACTGCTAGAGTTTTGCATCGTTTTTCCTTATGTAGAGTGCTGCAAGGGTTCCCATGCCTCCTTGGGTGTTTTAGCATCCTTAATCTTCTGCAGTAACTCGTCTTCAATAGTTACTGCTAGCATATACATGGCTTTGCCAGCTTTTATCTTTCACTTCTTCAATTCCTCGTCATTTGTGGGTGGCGTAGTATTATTGCCGCCAACTATATCCCCACAGATCTTATCCAAGCAGATAAAACTGCATACGCAAACACCAAGTATTATAGTTGTTATAATTTAGCTTCTCAATGGAGCTTACCGAGGTAGAAATATCCGCCATCGTGACTTGGTATGCCCAGCACTTTTCCAAATAAGCGTGGTTCCAGACTGCGTACGTGCAGAATCTCCTCGTATTTTGTCTAGCTGGCGTAGCCTTCATGAACCACGGTCCCCGACCCTTGGCTCTGATACCACTTGTTGAAGAATGGATGCTCTAAGATAAAATATTATTTATAACAAAATATTACACACAAAATAATTTGGACACTCTCTCTTTATAAGTTCCTATTCTTAATATTAACACTACCCACACTTGCCCCACAAGTATTTCCCCACTCACTTTTCTAAGCTCTCACTCCAACTCACATGCACACAACAAGCACTCATCAAAATCACACTCACACCAAAACTACATTTCCATGGGAAAGGGTTGTCCCCTTTTATAGCCACTTTTACAGCCGTCATTGACAATTAATGCTTGGGCTGAAAATTTCTAGAAATGCAACTTGCTTAGTAGGTGCTTCTAGAAAGGAGAAATCTAGAAAACTCAAGTAAGTGATATTTCTAGAAATATCCGGCAATAGGCGGTGCTGCTTCTTTAAACGGTGGATTGGCAATGAGCAATTCCACCATGACGACCATTGCCCACGTGCTACACAATAAGCAGGAGTTCCATTCATGCGGGGAGCGGAGGATTTGATGGTGCTCTTGCTTGGGAGCATCGATGGGACGATGGAAGGAAGCTATAACTACGAGCGGCTTAAAGGATGGAACGGTAAGGAATGGTCTAAACCAATGGCCAGGATCATCAGAGATGGGGCTACTGATATGGTGGACCATGCATAGCCATGGCATTTGGGCAGAGCCGGAGCAACAATTACGTTGTATTCAAGTATGCGTTTGCTACAGCTTTGCTTGCCTTAGTCGTAGCTGTACTGTTTGTCTGTGAGAGTAGCATGTCCCATGAAGGCCATGTGTGTTAATCGTATGCTTGTTTTAAGAATGATTAATTTGATTTTGATGATTAACAAATAATTGAAATATCATTAAAAAGGATCTAATAAATTTATCTTAAGTGTTCTCAACTATTTTATCTCTAATTATGTGTATAAAAATGAAAATGTGCAATAATTTAAGTTTCAAGAGTTCAAGTTAATGAATTGCAAGTTCAGCAAAGTGAAGTCTCAGCCCAACTTGACTTCACTTGCGACTTGGGTGAAGTCTCAGACCCAAGTCGACTTCGCCTACGACTTCGGACAGACAGCAAAGTGAAGTCTCATCCCAAGTCGACTTCACTTGCGACTTGGGTGAAGTCCCAAACCCAAGTGGACTTCACCTGCAACTTCGAAGGCAAAATTCTGGACAGAAAGTTTTAACAAAATGAAGTCGCATCCCAAGTCGACTCCACTCATCCGAAGTCGACTCCACTTGCGACTTCAACTCATAACGGTCAAAAATTCGAACGTTGGAGCTTTAGATGCACGTGAACTTCCACTCCAACGGCTAGAACATTTTTTCTCTATATATACCATTGATGTATGAACGTGAAGTAAGAAAGAAGGAGGAAAGAAAGAGGAAAACACAAGTTGGGCTTTCATCTTCTAATATTCAAGTGTGTTGAAGTTATTTGAACAACTATTGAAGCTTCAAGTGTTGCAACTTCCAAGTGTACTTCCAAGATTATCATCTCCACATGACAAGGAGCTTCCGGAGCTTATCAAATACACGTTGTAAAGTGTAATTTCTCTTTTCTCTATTTTGTTGTGTTGTTGCCTTGGATCGGTGTTGGAGACTGTATTCAAGAAGAAGCAAAACAGGGGATTGGTTTGAGTTTGTCTCACTAATGGGTTTTGCTTGATTGGTTTGAGTTTGTCTCACCAATAGATTGGACATGGTTGGTTGGAGTTGGTCTCACCAACAAGTGATTATTGTATATGCACCCTAGAGCTAGAATCTAGAAGAGAGCGGGTGCTCTAGATTGTATTGAATATACAATAGTGGAACCCAAGACACAACGGGTGTGTGCTTGGAAGAGTGGAGTAGGGAAGGTTGCCCGAACCACTATATATTGTTGTCTCTTGTGTGGATTGATTTTTACATTTTTATATTCCATTTGCACCCTTTTATTCTATCTCATATCATGTTTCATCAAGGGGATTGAAATTATAAGGGGTTAAGTTTTAATTTACCAAAGAATTTTTTAAGAACCCAATTCACCCCTCCTCTCTTGGGTTTTGTCATAAGCTCGGGACCAACAATGTGTGGCGGCAATTTAAATCGCCAGTGGAGAGAAATAGTGACTTCGGAACGCGATGTGGCTGCACGGGATGGAATGGATCGGTATTTTTGTCATTGCACAGGCTTGATTGAGTTTTTTTCTGGGGCTGACGAATGAGGGTTTAATATGCAAAATTTGAAACTCGACAGGGTTTAAAATATTAATATGCAAACTTCGAGGATTAAAATGCTAATAAGCATACTTAGAGTGTCTGTGGCGCAAATTTAATACTTTGTGCAGAAGGGGACAATGGCCTGTGAAGTTGAATTGCATGTGCTGCTATGTACGTGCCCTGCTGCTAAGCTGCACTGCTAGGGACGATGGCCTGCCTCGTTTAACTCAGTCTCCTTATCAAAAAAGCCTGAAAAAATAGTTTGTGATTTTAAGTGCTTGAACCTGATCACTGCAAAAATAACTAAGGGTAGACCATAAAAAATCACCATGAAACAAGCCACCATGCACCCATTATCTTTATCTTTGTGGATGATTTAGGCGTAGTTGTATACTCCTGCGTGTATATACTCATTTTTAATTTAAAAATTACTAAAACATTATTGATTTTTTAAAATTTTAAAAAATATTTAAAAGTCTCCAAAAATGATAAAAATTGATACACATATTAAATGCACTTATATTAACAATTTTAGAGAAAAGTGCCCGCGTAGCCACAACATATCATTCAATAATTTCTTTTGTACCCGTGATATTTGACCACTAATTCCTCCTGTGCCCAAACCATTAGCTGCTATCAGGTAAGGTGTTAGGATCCATTGCATAAAGGCGTTATATTTTTTCAAATTCTAGAATTGCGGTTGTCGTCTTCCTCCTCTCTCTTTGAAGTTGAGTTTTGGCAAGGGCGATGTAGGATGTGAATTGATCAATCGAAAATCATGCAATTGTCCAGCGAATGCAGTTTCACACCAACGATGTTGCGTGACTGATAGAGTGAGGTCCAAATGGATTAAAGTAGGGGTTGCAAGGACCGGCAGAAATTTTAGGATCCTGGCAGCTCCTCCGCCACAACTGCTTACATTTCGCACCCAACTCCCAGCTACCCGATGCCTTCTTTACCTCTTCTGGCAAAGACGCCAGCAATCCTGTTTATCATACAGCTTCAACAAAAGCAGAAACTATGTGGCACTTCACCCTGCATAGAAGAACAAAAACATATGTATTCCGTCTCATATTGATGACAGAGAACTCAAAGACCTTGACAGAAACCAGAATTCAATCAGGCAGCATAAAAAAGAAAGAGGATTTTGTCAATTTTATCTGGATAGTGGGAACATAATTTAATAGGTGCGAGCTTCAACCGATTTGCCCGGCTAAGTCCAAATTTCATTTTTACGAAGCATGGGTATTCCTTCCAAAAACTACAAAAATCCCAACTCAAAATTCATCATGAAAACATAGATCTTCAACCAAAATTCAAAGTTAACAAAGTGTTTGTCTCACAAGCACACATAAGAAAGCTCTGGATGTGAAATGCATGCTGATTTTTCTCTTTCATCCAAAAGAAAAAAACGTCCTTAATCAAGGAAGTCCATGTCAGTTTGTCATAAAGCTGAACCACCTCAACGTCAAAATGACCAAAATTTCAACCCGAAAAGAGCATAACTGCACCTCACGCTCACACGCATGAAGAAAAGAAAGAGGGAGCCATAATTTCATATTATTTCTCGCTCCAAAGGAAGCAGCCTTGCCAAAGGAGATCGCATTATCGATGCCCTGTGCACAAACTACGTCTCTCTTCTTCTCCAAGATCCGAGATTTTGTCATGGAGTCGAATCTGGCTCGCTTGCATTCTGGAGCCATCAAAATCCCAACCTTGAAGCTCACCTCCGACGACACCTGAGAAATCGATTTGAAAGTCTTGTTTGGAAGAGAAGAAGTTGAGATGGCAGATGTAGCAGCAATTTTCTTCCCCATTGCAAAACCTCCCTCTTGCTTCAGAATTTTCTCTCTCCGGCCATGGCGGCATAGCATAAGATGGTCATGATTGTCGATCCAGCAAACGGGTGGTGACAAAGGAGTTGTAACACCCACTATGTCAAAGCTCGGAATATCGTAATGAATAAAATCTCTCCGAATGGAAATAGATACTAAGATACAAAACCATAAAAATCTTAATTAATAGATCTCAAGTCTACTCCTCGTAGAGTTATTGTACATATTTGGTGTCCATTATCAATCCTTGTAAGCATTATATAAAAATTTCAACAACTCTAAACTTCTTTGTTTTTTGCTATCTTAGTTTTACCTTTTTGCCATAGTTGATAGCGGCTCTAATTTAGCATTATAATTCTGTTTTTCTACTGAAAACAAAACTATATAAGCTGAAAGCTCAATAAGTAAAAATATATTTTTACTAAATTCATTTTGCGATCATTTTAATTTTTTTCAACAATAAAGACAACATCTATATTATCTTTTATGCACAACAAACTTTAGTTAATGAAAAATTTAAAACATCTTGATACATGTACGCACATATATTAATTTTAAATCATGCATTTACATTGTAGGTATTGTCATCTACTTGTGCTCGCGTATAGCCGTGCTACACATTCGTGAGCTGATTCATCTTTTTTAGTAGTCTTGAGGTCGCTGCTAGGGGTGCAACTAGGGGCGGGTTATATCGGGTTGGAGTAAACTCAAACTCTAACCCTAAGAATTTAATCTGGGTTCGCATTGGTTTTGGTTTGGTTTCGGGTTAGAATTCGGGTTACCAATAAACTTTTTTTTCCAAATTTAGTTGTAATCTAAAAGAAAATTATTAGAATATACATACCTGAGTTTATGAAGTCAAGCCTCATGCTGAATTCTTCAACATCCTTTCAAAGAATTTTGCAGCATCATGCTGAATTCTACAATATTTTTTGAATGATCTGCAAGCAATTTTTCAGCACTCTCTAGATACAAATAAATGACAAATGAGTTAGTTTTATGACTAGTTGGTCATTTCTATTTAATAACCAATGGAAATGACTCAAGTGTAGCAAATAAAAAATGAACATATCATAACAACTATTGTAGTTGAAACTAAACATTATCATACAAATCGTTGAAATTAAATTCAAACTAAATATTTATCATACAAATTGCTAAAATAGAAATTAACCACTTGTCATACCAATAAACTTAAAATATGAATCAAATTTATACTACAATCTGAAATTCAAACTAACATATTTCTCATACTAATAAAAAGTATAATATGAAATAGATTTATCATGTCAACTCAAATTCAAATATAATCCACATGACGGTTATTCAAAATAACTAAATCTAAATACACTAAGCATAATGATTCAATATTCTAATCTAATTTAAGACTTTAAGTGCAATCCAAATTTAAAATAACAATATAAACAAATCTCAAGTTTAAATAAGTTTACATCCACTTTTAAATAAATTCAAAATTCGAATGAGTTCATGTCTCCAAAGTTTCCAAAAAAATAAAAAACTACTCAAAAACTTTCAAGTAATTTCTCACTTGATTTCTATCTACATTTCTAATGTCAAGTTCTTCCTCTTCGATTTACATTTTCAAAAATAATATGCATCAACTTAAACAAAAAAAATGCATGCAACTGTTAACAATAAGAAAATAATAATCATAAAAAATTATCCTAGAAATTAAATTACCTCAAGCATGCTTTGGTAATGGAGGAAGAGAAGATTTGTCTGAACTAGAGTTGATAATACTTGAAACATGTAATCTAAATTATTATAAGAATACTAAAAACGACTTTAGAATATAAAATATGGTATCTAAAAATATAATTACTAGATATAAGTCTCTCAAATTCAGTAGCTTTCTCTTCATCTTCAGTTATTCGAGGTGTAGCTCTAAGCCAATCTTGTGCATATATCAAACACTCAACTAATTTACAAAGAAAAGTATGTATAATTTATAAAAAAATTATATAAATTATACCGGGTTGGTATGAACCCAGTTTTGGTTTCAGGTTTCTACGGGTCGGGTTGAAACTGGGTTTATTTTGGAAAAATATAAAAATAAAACCTATTTTTGGTTTTGGTACCGGGTCGGGTCGGGCAGGTTCGGATCGATCCGGTACCAAGTTGCACCCCTAGTCGCTGCCCAGGTACTACCATACTACTTACTCCTTAGCGGCAAACCCAATATGCAATTATGCATAATGCTCATGCACTATGATTAATACACCACTTAAATTCACTACTTAACATGATTTTGAAATAATAATGCTCATATTTGAATAAACCAACTTGAAAGAAAATTTCAATTTAAATAAATAATCACATTTCATAGAAAATCACAATATTCATATAATATTTTCAAAGTCATGCTTTGGTAAAAGTTTACTTATCTCTAAGAAAGTTTTAAACTTTTTTTAATCTCTTGAAGTAGCCTCAAGTCTCTCTTCCTAATTCATCATAACATGTTCATTATTTCACCTTATTATTTTTTAATAAATATTATTTAAATTCCCATTATGACCTCTCTAACACATGTCATAATTTTATTTAGTAAAAATTATATTTTTCTATTTATTTTGTGAATTCCTAGCTAATATAAAGCATTTTTGCAAACTATTTCATTCAAAAGGGGCTTTTTTGTAATTTTTCTAAAACTTTTCTTATGAAATTCTTTCACAAGTCAAGAGGTTATTTTGTAATAATCTTTTTAAAAATATTTTCTGCAAATTTTCTAGCAAATTTGGGTTTTCTATAATTTCCTCAAAATAGGTACCTTTTTGCAAAATCATAAATTCATGGGGGGTTTTCTATAAAATTTCCGTCAAAAAGTCAAAATTGCTATAGTTCTTCTTCTTCCTTCTCTGCTTCGTTTTTACCTCTCTCTGCCAACATTCGGCAGTTGCAGAAACTGCCCAAACGAATCCAAAATTTTACTTTGGGTACATATGTGAGTTCCTTATTTAATATAGATTCGCCAAATACTTTTCTTTTCGTAAATCTAGCGAATCTATGGAGTTTGAGAAAAAGTAGATGAATCATAAAAACTTAAAAATTCTTATTTGAATCTTCAACACTAAAGCATGAAAATTTTCACTTACCTAATTAACATACACACGGAGGGATTTACTAGAACAAATCTCAGAATTACATAAGTTTTCTTCTAAATATCAACTCGACAGTGTCCGTTTCTGGCCTGCTATGCCTTATCTCTGCTCCCGCATTCTTTAAAAGGAGTGTGCAATCGCTTGCCATTGCTCTCCCGTCAACGCTTACCATTAATGTTCATAAATTTAATTATATTATATTATTAAATATTTATAACTATTTCAGGACTTGTGGCCAACGCCAGGGCTGTTGGTGGCTTGTTGTAGAGAGTATGCACTCAAGTGCATTTGTCGCAAATTAAATTACGCCCTTAGATAATTTTTCCATTTAAAAAAAACAACATCAATTTTCGAGTTTGTGAACCATAACAGGCGAAAGTGACGGCGTGGGCATATATGGAATTAGGGATCAAATGTCATGGGTACGGGAGAAATTATTGAAATGTTGTGGGTATGAGGGGAATAATGGTCAAATGTCGTAGGTTCGAGGAGAATTTTCCTGCAATTTTATAAAAAAAAGTTTCAAAAAAATTAAAAAAGGGTGAAATACAACGAGAAGCAATGAGCTTCAATGTACCCGAGTGCATACAATGGACTCTTGTGGATGATTACTCGAAAGCAAAAAGAAGATAAATCTGAAAATTGAAGGAAAAAACATCCACCGTTAGTTATAATAAAAAACGCAAACTATTACCAAAGCCAACTTTCTTCCCACGAGACAGTTGTGTAGCACACCTATCCAAGATGCAGTGATAGCTGATCATCTCAAGCTCATAGCCCTGCATAACAAGTTTCATTATTGTTGTAGTAATTTTTTAGTTCTTAATCATCAACTAAATCTATGTACTACCAAAATAGCAATAACAAATGAAGGCCTTCACCAATTCGAGAAGTCTCCTCATTCGGCAAACGGATAGAACAAAAGTTAGAGGATCAAATAGGAGGAAATGCATGGTGGGGGTTGGAGAGATGACCACTGGCGAGTTGAAGTTGAGAGCAAAGCGTACAAGAAAGAAAAGAGAAGGGAAGGGAGGAGGATGAAAGGAGAGTAGCACGTGAGGAAGCCATATGAAATCCCAAAGCGTAGCTGAATTAGGGGGGCTTTTAAAAGGATCTAAGATCCTTGAATTGAATGTGTATTTTCATTTCCCTCATTTCATTCAAGCTTCTTATATCTCTTATGAGTAGGCCCTAGATTATGCGTGTAGAACAGGATGCTAGATTTTTACAAGAGCCTCTTAAGCTCGTTGGAGGAGAAGGACAAGGCAGCGAAGTTAGTACTAGTGGCTAAAGCTATCAGCCAATGAGAACTCTTACAATTTTACTTAATGATCAATTTTAACCTCTATGACATAATTCTATCAATATTATTTTCAATAATCTTTTTTGGAGATAGTTAAAGGGATGTACTTAAATATGCGTTTACATGTACGCTAATGTATCATGTAGTTAATACATATACATGCATATTTAAATAAAAACATGTAGTTTCATGCATATAGATTAATATTTAAGTAAAAAATTGATTTAAAACTATCTTGAAGCCTCATAAAAAAATATTCCTATTAAATGTTGAAAAATAATATCAATAGAACAAAGTCATAAGTAACTAAATTGGAGTTAAATTTTTTTTTGATTAAATTGGAGTTACAATTTATGAGTAAGGAAAAGTGTAAAAATAATATTATATTTAGGATGCAATGTGGGTAAGGTACTTATATGTTAACCTATTTAGTACCCTAAAATGGGTAGGATAGATCTTATTTTTATACTCACAGGGTATAGTAGATTTTAAGTGAAAAAAAACCAAATTTAATTAAGGTATGATGGATTCTAGAGTTCGGGTACCCATAACCAATTTGAATTATTATTAATATATTTTTCTATAAAATATTATAATTTAAAGATACAAAATATATATTTTAAAAATATAAAAGCTCGTTTTATATCTACTATTTAATATAGTTGATAAATATATTTAAAAGTATAATACAAAGACTATTTTAATGAAAGAATTTAAAAATGAAACCGAAATCAACTCAACATTTAAAAAATACAGTATGGTAGTCCTCAAATCAACTTGACTTAAAGTAGGTAAGGATAGAAGCTTTTTAAAATAAAATAAAGGTACGGTTCCAAATTAAACTTAGTTATACAAGTTACACTCCTAATTATGTGGAACAAAAATTTACAGCAAAAATGAGCATGCCTAACAAATATTTCTTGAGAGCCATGCAGTTGCTTTACTCAGACGTTTAATTAAAACAATAAGTCATCTAAATGACATAAATGTCTGATAAGGATGATTATGCTCTAGGAATGTATGCAAATAGCCTAGTAATAAAGATTTGCTATCATGCTAATATATAATTCATTGTTTTATTTTCCTTTTAATAACACACGGCATTCTTTCACGAGGAGAAGAAATAGCAATAAAGAGATTGTCTAAGTACTCGAGACAAGGTCTAGAAGAATTCAAGAATGAAGTTTTCTTGATTGCTAAGCTTCAACATAGAAATTTAATTAGGATGTTAGGTTATTGCATTGAGGATGATGAAAAGATGTTGATTTATGAGTACATGCCAAATAAAAGCTTGCATTTCTTTCTGTTTGGTAAAACTGCAGCTTTTAAATTCCTCTATTGTTGATTCTATTCTAACGTTTATTAGTAACGCAACTCACAAAACAATGTGCAGACTCCAATCAACGCACATTGTTAGACTGGGAGGAATGCTTCAATATCATTTTGGGAGTCACATGAGGGCTACTCTGAAAAAGTCAGCACCGATGCACCGATGAGATGCCGTGCCGAAAAGGCATTTCATAAAAGACGAACAGTGAAATAAAATATTTCATAAAAGACGAACGGTGCCTAATAAAACGAAATCGATAAAAAACGGCGCCGAAACCGTGCCGAATAAAATAACGGCGCCGAAGCGCCAGAACCGTCGCCCGCCGCACCCGCTCGCCTATATAAGGGAGCTAATGTTTCGAAACGACAGAAGTGAGGCCGAGTAGCAGGTGAGCTACGAAAGAGGGAAGGGTGTGTGTAAATTTGTGGGTATTTTTTATGTGAGTTGGAGTGATTGTAAGGAAGGGAATATTTGTATGGGTAGTGCTAGTACTAAGAGTAGGAGTCTATAAAGTGTCCAAATTATTTTGGGTGTTTTATTCTTGTTGTATTGTTATAAGCAATATTTTATTTTAAGAGCATCCAACTCTCAACAAGTGGTATCAGAGCCAAGGGTCGGGGACTGTGGTTCGTGAAGGCTACGCCAACAAGACAAAGTACAAGGAGATTCTGCACGTGCGCAGTCTAGGACTGTGGAGCTACCACCAAGCTTACTTGGCAAAGTGCTGGGCATACCAAGTCACGATGGCAGATATTTCTACCTCGGTAAGCACCATTGAGAAGCTAAACTCTAATAATTATAATACTTGGTGTTTGCGTATGCAGTTTTATCTACTTGGTCAAGATCTGTGGGATATAGTTGGCGGCAATAATACTGCGCCACCCATAGATGAAGAGGAATCAAAGAAGTGGAAGATAAAAGCTGGCAAAGCCATGTACGTGTTAACAGTAACTATTGAAGACGAGTTACTGCAGAAGATCAAGGATGCTAAAACACCCAAGGATGCATGGGACACTCTCGCAGCACTATATACAAGGAAAAATGATGCAAAACTCCAACAACTAGAAAATGAGTTGTTATCCATTTCGCAGCAAAATATGACGGTAAGTGAATATTTCTCCAAAATTAAATTTCTTTGTGGAGAAATTTCAAAATTAGATCCAGAAAATTCGATCTCTGAGACAAGGATGAGGAGGATTATCATCCATGGCTTAAAACCAGAATACCACGGGATTATCATTGCTACCCGTGGATGGGCCAAAGAACCAACTCTAACTGAGTTAGAGAATATATTGGCCAACCAAGAAGCTTTAGACAAGCAAATGTCTAAAGTTTCGTTAAAAGATGAGGAGAATGCTCTCTTTAGCAAAAAGAGAGAATTCCAAAACAGAGATCGAGTAGCTGCGAGGCCCAATGGAGGCAACACAAGAAAGCAAGAGGGCGGCTGGCAAAGGAGACAGCAAGGACAAAGCTCACAGCAAGGGGGAGCTCGTCAAAATGGTGACAAAAGAGAAACCAAATTCCGACGGCAGAAGGACCAGTGTTACAACTGCGGCAAAAGAGGCCACTTTGCTAGAGATTGCTGGTTCAAGCGAATAGAAGGAAATGCTGCGACCTCTATTCATAATGAAGAAGAATGGGATCTTCAAGCATCCCTTGCAATGGAAGAGCTCCAAGAGATGGCGGTACCTTGCATTATCAAGACAGAAGAGGAGTCAGCTCTCATATCAGTAAGTGAAAATGTAATAAACTATAATAATGATTGGATTGTCGATTCTGGATGTTCCAATCATATGACAGGAGACTATGAGAAGCTGACTAGCACGTCTGAGTACAAAGGAGGACGAGTGGTCGTAACAGCTAACAACTCGAAGCTGCCCATCACCCATATCGGCAAGACTATGTTTACTCCTCGGTTCAGCTCACAGAAGGTACAATTGGAAAATGTGTTCTATGTACCAGGTATGAAGAAAAATTTATTATCTGTCTCACAACTCACCGCCTCTGGAAATTATGTGGTATTTGGTCCAAGTGATGTAAGGGTATATCCTAAATTAAAAATAACAAATGAGCCGATCATGAAGGGGCGTCGGCTTGAGTCTGTCTATGTGATGTCTGCACAGACAACATACGTAGACAAGACAAGGAGAAATGAAACTGCAGATTTATGGCACGCGCGGCTGGGACATGTAAGCTATCATAAGCTGAAGCAGATGATGAAAAAGTCTATGCTCAGAGGTCTTCCCCAACTCGAAGTTCAAGAAGATACGGTATGTGCCGGATGTCAGTTCGGAAAGGCACATCAACTACCGTATGAAGAGTCAAAATTTCGGACCAAGGTGCCTCTCGAGATAGTACACTCAGATGTATTTGGACGAGTGAAGCAGCCATCAATTAGCGGCTACCAGTACATGATAACCTTCATCGATGACTATTCAAGGTACGTCTGGGTTGATTTTATGAAAGAAAAATCTGAGGCGTTCACTAAATTCAAAGAATTTAAGCAAAAAGTGGAAAGTGAAGTAGGCCGAAAAATACGATGCCTACGCACAGACAATGGGGGAGAGTATACATCAGCTGAATTTTCAGAGTATCTACAAAAGTGTAAGATACGTCGACAGCTGACTTGCCCAAACACGCCACAACAGAATGGAGTGGCAGAAAGAAAAAATCGACACTTGGCAGAAATATGCAGAAGCATGCTGCATGTCAAGAATGTGCCACCTAAATTTTGGGCTGAATGTATGAAGACTGCTGCCCATGTCATAAATAGGCTTCCTCAACCTAGACTTGGGTATATTTCTCCTTTTGAGAAGTTGTGGAGCATCAAACCAACGGTAAGTCATTTCCGTGTGTTTGGATGCATCTGCTATGTGTTTGTTCCTGACCACCTCCGTAGTAAGTTTGATAAAAAGGCCATTCGCTGTATATTTGTTGGCTATGATAGCCAAAGAAAAGGTTGGAAATGTTGTGATCCAACCACAGGCCGATGTCATGTCTCACGAAATGTAATTTTCGATGAGGCGTCATCTTGGTGGTCACCACAGGCAGTCTTATTACATGACTCTAATGAAATGGAAGAACAGTTAAAAGAAAGACTGCAGGAGCAAATCGAGTCAAGTCAAACCCAGTCATCAGAAGGGCCAATTGAGGAGGACGAACTCTCACCAAGTAAAGAGGAGTCCAAATCACCTGAATCAGATAGCCCATGGCAAACAGGAGTGCATCACAGGAGTATCGAAGAAGAAAGACCGAGCCAGATCGAAGAGTTCGATGAACAAGAAAAAGCAACACCTATTCCACGGCGATCCAGCAGACAATGGAAGCCGAATCCAAAATATGCTAATGCAGCAGTGCTCGAAGCAACTGAAGAAGCGGAACCGGTTACGTACGAGGAAGCATCCCAGAGTCTATATTGGAGGAAGGCTATGGAAGAAGAAATTCAAGCTTTAAAGCAAAATGAGACATGGGACCTGGTACCAAAACCGAGAGATGTGCAACCCATATCATGCAAATGGGTTTCCAAATTAAAGTTACGGCTCGATGGGTCAATCGAAAGATATAAAGCTCGGTGACAAACAACATAGAGGCAAAGAAGAAAGTCGGTGCTGAGGGGGAGAATGAAAAAGTCAGCACCGATGCACCGATGAGATGCCGTGCCGAAAAGGCATTTCATAAAAGACGAACAGTGAAATAAAATATTTCATAAAAGACGAACGGTGCCTAATAAAACGAAATCGATAAAAAACGGCGCCGAAACCGTGCCGAATAAAATAACGGCGCCGAAGCGCCAGAACCGTCGCCCGCCGCACCCGCTCGCCTATATAAGGGAGCTAATGTTTCGAAACGACAGAAGTGAGGCCGAGTAGCAGGTGAGCTACGAAAGAGGGAAGGGTGTGTGTAAATTTGTGGGTATTTTTTATGTGAGTTGGAGTGATTGTAAGGAAGGGAATATTTGTATGGGTAGTGCTAGTACTAAGAGTAGGAGTCTATAAAGTGTCCAAATTATTTTGGGTGTATTATTCTTGTTGTATTGTTATAAGCAATATTTTATTTTAAGAGCATCCAACTCTCAACATACTCTGTCTTCATCATGATTCTAGGCTAAGAATCATGAACAGAGATTTGAAAACCAGCAACATTCTTTTGGATAAGGATATGAATCCTAAAATTTCAGGTTTTGGATTGGCAAAGATATTTTGTGAGGATCAGATTCAAGAGATCACCAATCAAGTTGTTGGAACATAGTGAGTACTATAAACAATAGCCACTTATTAGTACATAACTAACTCCCCACTTCTCCTTTTTAATTATATGTTATAATTGTAATGCGAGAAAGATAATTTTTTCTTTTTTCATCGTGAATATAGTGGCTATATATTTCCGGAGTATGCTTTCAATGGGCTTTAATCCATGAAATCTGATATCTACAGCTTTGGAATCATAATTCTAGAGATTATCAGTGGAAAAAGGAATTCCGATTTTTCGCAGGAAGACATTGCATCCAGCCTCACTGCATATGTAAGTTTGAAAAGTATCACTCCTTATTACTTTTATTAAATACTCTTCCATTCCAGCTATCCTACGTTAATTATAGAAAAATTTAATTTGTCAAGCATGGCAACTATGGAAGGAAAACAGAGGATTGGAGTTGATGGATCCATTATTACACGAGACGTGCAATGTAGGGAAATCTGTGAAGTGCTTCCATATAGGGCTTTTATGTGTGCAAGACAATGCATCAGATCGACCCTGCGTGTCTTCGGTTGTTGCCATGCTCGAGAGTGAAAGTCCAAGCTTTCCACCACCAAATCAACCATCTTTTTTCAGGGATGCTTTCCAACTCCCTCTAATAATTGTTCTCATGGGATGCCGATTTATTCCGATAATGAGGTCACAGTTTCTTTGTTGGAGGCAAGATAGCCACGAAAAGTTCTAGCTACTCAATGGCTTATATTTGAAGCTGCAATGCAGTTGGGTCCAAGTATAAATTGACAAAACATCAAAAAAGGTATTAACTGACAACAAATATGAAGGATTTTAGCCATCCATCTCCAGTGAGCTGTTATTCAAATCATACATAGGTATCTTAGTTCGAGAGAATTTTGAAATTGCATACTTTTGAATTTGATGATGTGTCAACTGTTGAGAGAATGGTGCATAACCTATTTGCCATACTCTTTCCTTGATGCCTTGAAATAACTTGATTTTATTCCATCCAAACCAGATTGGCAGTCGCAAATATTTTTCCATTCGATTATCTTTGGAACCAATCAGGTCTTCTATTAATCTCCTATCTTCTCTGTTGGTGTTCCTGCTAAAAAATATAGTTGTTTTGTCTCTATTCATCTTCTGACCTGACATTCTTTCATATACCTTTAACATTTCCAGCATCATCTCTGGCTTCTTTCTACAAGCTTGCAGAAATAATAGAGCATCATGGACCAAAAACAGATGGGACAATCTTGGACCATTTTTGCAAATTCTTATTTCATTTAATCTGCCTTCCCCATGGGCCTGTTTTAACAGAACTGGAAGACCCTCTGCACAAAAGAATCAAACATCAAAAGGAAGTTTTCCAATTGTTTAAAATCAAAGAATTAAATCTACTATTGTCTATACTTAGAAAGTTAGTTATGCAAAAACCCAAAAACATCCAATTCATCATGAGTCACCCGCATTTTTCATTTAAAATAAATTTTAACTAAAATTAATATTAAAAAACTCTTATTAATATAATTGGACTGATTTAAATGCAATTATTATTATTCTTACATTATGAATTACAACTTTGTATTGCTTATGGTAAAAGGGAAGTGATCCAAAAACTGTTGTTTTTTATTAAAAAAAAATCCACGTATTTCTAAAAGTTGTAAATTTTGATATATAAACAAAAATTTTCTAAAAAATAAAAAAATACATCTTTTCAGCTAACGAGCCCTTATCTTAATATATATGGGAAATATTCGGATCCAGCTTCACTAAACTACAATTACGATGTAGCTACCTCAAAGTGGGACCCATATGGTCATAAAATTATAATCTACTCCACCCATTCTATTTAGAATTATACATTCTATTATCATACTAATTTTCATCCCAATTGAATATGTGCATAGACTCCTTCTGAAAATCGAACAAATTCAATGTAATAAAATAGCTTGATGTAAATAACAACTTTGAAGTTGTTTTTTCAACATGTAAACTATTTCCTATATAATTTATATATGGATAAATTATTATATAAAGTATCATACATTTAAGTATATATGAGACTCACTTTGGGCCAAATGCACCATTAACTATGGTACAAGCATAGGAAATGTTCTCTCTTCATATATGTATATATACAATTTCAAAAATTTATAGTTTTCAGTTGTATAAATGCGATGAAGACTGTTTTTTTTAAATATAAAAATATACGAAAATCAAAAATGGAAAGAATTTTAGCATATAAACAAAACATGTGGAACCACGTAAAAATTTAAAATTTTCAAAAATTCAGTATGCTCATATATTCTAAGGCTTTGTGCATAGATAGGCATTGAATCATCATCCTTTTCCAAGCAATTCAGTCCTCCTTGAATTCAGCCATGAAAAATGTTTAATTTGGGCTGCATTTTGAGTAATTCGGTCTTAGCATTGATAACTTATAGTGTGTATTGGAAAATTTCCACCACCATTTGTGAGAATATTATGAACTTTTAAGTTGCTTTTTCACCTTTTGGTTGACTGCGTCATAATGTACTATTGTCGTTCTGGGTGTGTTTGGTAATGAGTAAAACTTTCGATAAAAAGTTTTGAAGAGTAAAAGTTGTTAAATAATATGATATGATAGGGGTAATGATAAGTAGTAAAGAGGATAAAGTTAAAATAGATAGGTTAGTTGTGTAGAAATGATTGAAAAGTATGGTAGTTGCATAGGAAAATGTAAAAAAATGATTAAAAAATATGATAATTGTGGAGAGTAAAAAGTTTTAAATTGAAAAATTTTAAATTGACATTTTTTATCAATTACCAAACACACCCCTATAATCAATACGTACAAAATCACACTAAAAAAGAGTGCTTCGTATCCACAAGCCCCGCAAACACGCCTTTTATCTCCTCCGGTTCCGGCCGGTTAAGCATCTCCATAGCCATTTGCTATTGATCGAGGCCCATCATCAACGGCACAACTTGAAATCGTTGCCGTCCATCTTCAATCGCCTCAAAGCTAACGACCGACCCACTGCCTCATTTGATTCAGCAGCCCAGCCATGGCCTTCGCCCAAGCTCCGCACTGACGGATCCATCATTTTCTTTAGCCTACGATCAACCCAACCACCGGATCCAGCCTCAAGCACCCTAAGACAGCCACACGTGCCAGCTATAGCAATCCAACGGCCAGAAATTCCAACCATCCTAGCAGCACGACCGGATGATGCTTTTGCACGTGTGGGTTCCGGCAATTGGAAATCCAAGGGCACGTTTGTTAAGTGTCGGAATCATGAGATGGTTTGTCAAGGTTAATCATCCTTACATCAATCACAATTTTTTGTTTTTTTGCTTTTTTCATACATTCCAATTATTTTTTCAACAAACTATATACAATAAACCTATTTATTATTCCAACTATACCCCTATAATTTTCAAACAGTCGCACATTTCCCATATTTTTTACAATCCAACAATTTCAAATATAAGAATAAAAATGTAAAAAACAGGGTGAGTAAAATGGGTAAAATAATGAGGCCTGATCATTTTAGACTAGTCCAATATATTTTTTTTATTTATTTTATCTTTTTACAAAATTGTTATTCTAGCTTTGATTAATCAATAAACTAAGTTTTACCAATTTTGAAGTGTATATATTTCTTTTGGATTTTTAAATGCAAGCATATTTTAATCATTGTAAATTATTGAAACATGAATAAAATGCCTCTATTTTTGACAATTCAAAATAAATATATATTTTTTAAATTAGTAAAAATTAATTTATAAATTAAATATAACTCATTTCAGACCAATCAAAAATGATCATTTTGCTAAAATAATTAGAATATATAGGAAAATGAGTTTTTCAATATAAGGTTGGCATCGGATTGAACTTGCCTGTGTGACGCATCTCAATTTTCACCCGTAGGCTCCTAGAAGATGTGTTCGGCATTGCACTCTCTTAAGAGTATTTGCTCTTTTGGGAAAGTTACATGGTATAGCTTATCATTTCCATTTCCATGCTTTTAACTTTAATACAATCCATACTTTAACTAAAATAAGTCATGCTTGGAAACAGACGTAAAATAAGGATTCAACATGTGCATATCTAACTTCTTTAAAACTCACTGCAATCGATCATCCGCATTTCTTTTTCAAATTGTTGGCTCACTATCTACAGGAACTATTAAGAAAATTCTTTTAAAAACAAACAGTCTCTAACAATTTAGATTTATGTGGAATAAGAAATAAACAATATTACGAACAACTGATGCGCGACCGAAGGAAGTGTCGAATTGTGTTGCCTCGATACAAGGCGAGCTAAAAGATGTAAAATCGGATTATCGAACTGTCGTTCAAGATGTAAGTAATGAAATGTTAGCCCTAAAAATAAATTACAAGAGACATGCTGACAAATATGTTATAAACATTGTAGACTTACCTCATCTCGCATTTGATCTAGGCAACTAGCTTCAACCCCTTCCCTTATTATGCTGTAGGCCAAGAAATTACTTAATTAAGCAAAAAAGTTTACCCTTTACCAAGGACACCTTTATCTATGATCATTATCAATGCCCCTCTTACACTGTATTACTTCCGAAAGAACACATATTATTCTTGAAGAAATACATGAAGGTTGCAATGAAAATCACTTGGGATTGTGAGCACTTACCCATAAAGTACCATGGGACGGGTATATTGGCCAACAATTCAAAGTGATGCTAGGCAAGCCGTACAAACTGGGATTTGGCTAACATTGGTTATTTTTTATTAGCATTGGTTGGTATCTAAGAAATGAAAATTAGCTTTGGTTAGCTGTTTTTTATGATTAGCTGTGGTTAGCTTTAGTTATTAAGTAAAGTCTTAATTATATTTTTTAATATAAATGAATCTTACTTAACCTAAAAAGGGCAACGTTTCTGGCATTTGTGCCAACTGGTCAGGGATCCTTGGTGGGAGTGTTGTCTCCCCTTCGAGGGACATTACCTTTTTTCTACTGATGTAAAATAGTATTATTAGTTAAGGTAAATGTAAGGTGATTTGGGCATGATTGAATTGTTAAAAAAAAAGAGATATTGTACATTAAGTTTCAATGTGGAACAATAAAATCAAGCATGTTAATGAAGTTATCTAACAATTATCATATGTAAAAAGTTAGTTTCAATTAACTCTAATTAGCTTTGATTATCATCATGCAGTTTTGATTAGCTTTTATATCCCAACCAAGTTATTGCTTGATTAGTTGGAGTGTTTAATAGCAACCCTCTAGTCAAGAGTTCGATTCCCCACTTCGGATCCTATAGATTTTTCCCCGTGTGGGCATGTGAAAGTCGTGGGTCTTCCATGTGATGACCTTTAGTCTCCTATTTACTGATGTGCGTTTGTAATTTAGTATAAAAGAATTTATAAGATTTTATGAACTTTTTTAATTTGGAATATTTATATCATATCTCAAATAATCTTACAATGAAGTTTCGAGAAAATTCTTATAATTTTGTAAGAGGGAGACTACACATAAGCTTCTAAATATCAATAGGGAGATCACAAACTCCCAAATATTAACAGGAAGACAAAGCTTCCACCTATAACTCAAGGGGAATGGAATCTCCACAATTGGATGCCACGTGATTCGAACCTCGAACATTCAAAAGAGAGGCTTTGGTGCTTATCAATTGGGTAATAGTTATAACGCCCTGACCTATGACATATTTATACATAAGTTTGTCATATGATTCCATGCCAGAAATCTTTTGAAAAGTAGTGAAGTCTATAATTTAACTTACATTTATACACTAAACAAAAATAAAGTGATCTAATTTTTTTCTTATACATATCTATAAAAATTAGGGAGCATCTCGTCTGTAACTAGGACGTTTCCTAAATACAAACATTCACCATATAATTCTTTACAATAAGAAATAACCTATAACACTTCATTATAACCACAAACACCTCATTTTCTTCACAAATTCATTATAGTCACACCAAACACCCATACTCCAATATTCTTCATTTTACATCATCTATACATCCATACAATTCACACAATATAACCGAATTAATGCTACAAATATCTTTTACACCATGCACACAAATTATATATATATTTTACACATATCTCAAAATCAAAAGAAAATCTAGCACTTCTAAAGTTTCTCTTATTACAAATCACACTAAACATACACAAGAGTCTCATATGGCTCTTCACCTCACTGCCCTTCTACCCAGTGAAGTCTCTATTACTCTTGAAATCAAAATATTCTGCAATTGTTTAATAAAATCGGTGAGTTCAAAGAACCCAGTAAGCAAGCGTTGTTAACAGGGAAAAATATAAAAACCTCCATAGATCATCATATATGCGTGAGGATGAAATTTAACAACAACATGCATCATTCAATGACATAGTTTTCTCTATGGCAGGTGACACTTATCAAGTGATCACTCACTCTCTTATGTAGGACGCACCGACTAGGCAACGTCAAGGATGGACAACCTGTCCAATTACAACCTTGGCGAAACATTACATTCATTTCCATGCATGAATTACATTTACACTAATGATCAAGTGCATTTATGTCACAAAAGGAGCTTATTCGGCTAATCGTAAAGAAAACGGTTCGTTTCCAAAATTCAAGTTCAAAAGCATTACCTTAACAACATGAATATACATATAAAAATAAAAGAAATTGGGTAATGGTCATTCCCGAAGATTTTCTTAATGTTTGTATAAAATTTAATTAGCATACCTAAAAATTGACTTGATTTGCACATATTTCTAAGAAAACGCATAACGATATAACATAAACATTTGTTGCAACAACCTTTCTCAAAGTAAGTAACAAAATAGAAATTTTATCACAATAAATCATTGAATTTAAAAAGCTTTCTTATTTTAAAGTCTCAAGTTGTGTCTTGCACTTTCTCTTTTTCTTTTCCTACCAAAATTAGCAATTTTGGCTAAATATTGACTTAAATTACCATATATTACATTCTAATTTTAATGGCTACGGATGCATTGATTTGAAAGCTAATAATTTTTTTTGTCCATTAAGTGCCTACTTAAGATACATATGTTAGGCATATTAAAATCCATCAATCATTCTTATACGGTGTGAATTTACTACCCACTAATTTCACATAAATTTTCGACACTCGTACCCTATCTACTACCTATCATAACATCTCCATAAATTTTTCTTTTATATTTTTAACACTCCAAATATCTTAAAATTTATCCATAAATAATGTTTAAATCAAATACTCCAAGAGCCCCATGTTTAACCCACATTTTTGGGGCTGCACAATTTCCACGGGTAATGAAAAATTCTAATTTTTCTCCTTTTTATCTAAAATTGGGCATATTAATTTATAGCTAATACATCCTAATAACATTTGCAACTATTATATAATGATTTAGAACAAAAAAATTTGGATACACTAGTCTTGAATTTTTGATTTCACACTTGACTTGATTTTAGCCTTCAATTTTCATGAGTTGGGTTCCAAATATCCTCTTATTCACAAATTTATCAAAAGCCTCATGATTTTTCAGCTATTTTTGAAGATAAAAAAATAAAATCCTATCCATTTGAAATCTTGGATCCCTAAATAACCAAATCTACTACCCAAAATTTACTTCCATACATGTTTATCTAAAGTATTTAGCAAAACTTATATGTTTATTGCATGATTTGGATGAAATTAGAAAAACCAACAAAAAAAACTATTTCTTCCTTGCCTCCGGCGACCCGGCGACGGCTGTGTGGATGGTGGCGTGGGCATGATGACGACGAGCTTCTCCCCTCTTCCCTCTCCTTCTTCTTCCTTCTCCTCTTCTTTCTTTCTTCTTCTCCTTCTTCTCTCCTTCCATTTTTTTCCCTGACTGTTCGAGCGCCCGCTCGAACTCTCTTACACTGCTTTGCATGTGCACCAAAAATGTGCAAATGCAGCAACATATTAAATTTTAAAAAATGGATTGGGCCCTACAGTAACCCAATTGGTAAGGTTTCATGGGCTTTGATATACAATATAAAATGAAAAAATGTATAATATTATAAATAAAGATTCCAATTTGAACAAAAAAAGTTTCAAATTACATCTTTTCAAATTAAATGAGCTTAAATGGTCCTTACAAGCATGTTAAGGTTGTCAAATGACAATTAGCATTTAAGAAATAAAAATTAGCTTGGGTTAACTTTTGCAAGATCGCATAACTAAGCTCTAAATTATATCTTTTTGAATTAAGTGAGCTTAGATGTTCCTCATAGACATATTAAGAGTTAAATAACAACTAGTGTCTAAGAAATGAAAGTTAACTTTAGTTACCATCGATTAGCTTTCATAGCGTTGTTAAATTTTTAAGCAATGTTTAAATTCTTTTTTTTTGACTAAAATGATCTGAAATAAACCTTAAAAATATATCAGTGGTGTTAAATAATCATTAGCATGTAAGAAATAAAAGTTGGCATTTGCTAGCTCCACTTGGAAGTCATGTGGAGCTAGCAAATGCCAACTTTTATAATGCCAACTTTTATTTCTTACATGCTGGCTTTTAAAAAAATAAAAAAAATTAATTTTATGAAATTTTTTGTATAGGAGAATGACATATTTATATGTATGTTTAAATGTGAAAATATTATTTAAAATAAAGTGAAAACAAAATCTTACCTTAAATTAATATTAATATTATTATAAATATTTTGTTAAAACTTTAATGTACTAAAAAACTATAGCACTACGAGCTTAGTTAGATGATTTATCAATTGCATGGAATAGATTAGAATTTTGTATACCTTGAAGATCTATTTACAAAATTTATAAACACAATAACATTTTTCACTCAAATATACTCTTAATGTAAAATGACCATGATAATGTTGCTTTCATTTTTTTTCTTACTTCAAGGACTTTCCTCCAAATGAGCCCCTTATTTGTTCCCATTTACATATTTTTTATTGCATATAAACTATTACATTTCGTTTCAAATCATATTACAAGCAAGCATAAGAATCGTTATATATTTATCTCATTTTATATTACAAATTAATCCTACATACCTTTATAGTTTTCTTACCACCAATAAAGGAAAGAACTAAGGAAGAATACAACTCCCATTGCGGAGATGAAACAACCCATTAATGGAATTCCATCTCACACAAACAACACTCCTTGCCGAGGCTCCTACCAACTAAGCTACGCTCAATTTGGTGAAAAGTTTATATATGTAATTAAGTCTTTGCAGCCAAATATGAAGTCCACTAAAGATAATATCAAATAGATAATTGAATGATGGCCCACAATGGGGGTACAATGGAATCCAAAGTAGCCTTGTTTTTGTTACATCACATCAAGAACATGATCCGATATCGCATAAACTTTTCTTATTAAAACTTTTAACTCTTGGCAATTATTTTATTTTTTTACTGTTTCTTCGTAGTTTCTTATACAACTCTCCTACTTTGTAATTATTTTTATACAACTACCCATATAACTAATTTATTAATTTTAATTTTATTTGTTTTAATCATCATCATTACTTTTATTATATCACATTATTTTCTCGCAATTCATAAATTCCTACACTAAAATTTTTTATGTAAAAGTTTTATCATTTCCAAAACACAACCTTAATATCAGTGCCCACATGGTATGTTTTCGTATCACTGTTGTCCTATTTTATTAAAAGTGGTCGTTGTCCAAGAAATGGAAATTTACCAGTGACAAAAACGGCTATCCATTTGCCTGTAGATACGCCACATGACCAAACATAATTAAAGTCTTAGATCAACTTTCATATTAGCTACAATATGATCAACTTAAGAACGGATGAGCGGCTTGGATTGATGAAATATGGCCCACAACATGGTTACCGCACTGTTATGAACGAGCATTGCGTGACTATAGATGGAGAAAAGGAGGGAAGCCATGTCAAAGCTGATGCATCAATTTCAACTGTGGCTAATAGATTGGGAAAGGGTTACCAGTTTACCACAGTTCTCTCACTGTCCTGGAAAATCCGTGCGTCGATATAATTGCCACATAAATGAGGTGGCACAATACACAAGGTTAAAGTGGCACGATACACGAGGTTAAGGGTAGAAGAGGTATAGGTGGCCATATTCTGTGGGCTCAATGTTGCCTTCCGGTAGGGTGGTGGCTGTCCCGATCCACATATGATGGACGGTAAAGATCAGAGGCTGTCAATTGAGTGTGTGTGTGTTCGGTAACTTATAAAATTTTTAGATGAAATTTTTTTTGTATAAAAGTGGTTAAATTGATAGAAAATAATGTGATATGATAGTGATAATAATGAGAAGAAAAGAAAACAAAGTTAAAATAAATATATTAGTTATATGAAAAATTGCATAGATATAATTGAAAAGTATAATAATTGTATAGGAAGACATGAACAAATAATTTAAAAATAATATAGTTATGTAGAGTAAAATATTTTAGATTAAAAATTTTTAACTTGATATGTTTTCTTAATTGCTAAACACACACTAAATAAAGGATGCAGATTGTAGCTCCATTCATCAACTGATGGTTCATAAAATTTTGAAGCTTTTAGTTCAAAATGACGAGAATAATAATGGGATAAAATATATATGGTTGATATCGTGAGCTCCTAGCCTGGTTGATAACAGGCCAAGGCTAAAGGCACTAGGTCGGGGTTATATGGGGTCGGCTTTTATTACGGGAGTTTGGTCACCTTTCCCATGGTGGGAGCTATAATCTCTCATGTGAGAGTATTTGACCTCCTTTTGATTATAATAAGAGAAATTATAAAAGATAATTTACAAATATATCCACAGTTTATTCATATTTTCAAAAATACCCATAAAGTTTTTGGAATGGTAAATAACTCCTACATAATTTGACTAATATTGCATGCATACCCATGATGACGGCTAGCGTCAAGATAATCTGTTAAGTAATTTTTCTTCCAAAAATACCCTTCAATTTAAGCATTGCAAATGAAGACAAGTGCTCCCGGAATTACTGAATGTGCATGAATGTACATCCACATCTGGAGCACCAAAACACATGCTCCATCTTCCAAATTTCGACAGTAGCCATGGGTGTCATTCACGATTCAATTCTAGTAGCCATAGCTCTGATCATTCTCGCTATTCAAGCCCTGTTGGCTATAGCTCCGGTGGCCATGGAAATCAATAACACCTCTGATCCGGCCGTCTTCTTAACGGTGTGTTTGGTTGGAGGTAAAACTTTTGATGAAAAGTTTTGGAGTAGAAGTTGTCAAATCAATAGAAAGTGATGTGATATAATATGAGTAATGATGAGGAGTAAAGAGAATAAAGTTAAAATAGATAGGTTAGTTGTATGGGTAGTCGTGTAAAAATGATTGAAAATTAGGGTATTTTGTATAGAAAAGTGTGAAAAAATAATTAAAAAATAGAATAATTATGGAGAGTGAAAAGTTTTAGATGAAAAAGTTTTAGTTATGTACTTGGTGGACATCAATCAACGATCGAAGTTGACTGATCTGTCCACGAAAAAAGTCCTTCCAAATTGGCGGCTAGCAGAACTATAGGAAACCACCATCAACAATGACTGCATTTGAAGTCCGGCAACATATTATGAGTCTGTTTGGTAATGAATAAAACTTTTAAGGAAAAGTTTTGAAGACTAAAAGTTTTCAAATGATGTGATATAATAGGGGTAATGATGAGTAGTAAAGAGGATAAAGTTAAAATAGATAGGCTAATTGTACAGATAGTTGTATAGAAATAATTGAAAAGTAGGGTAGTTGTGTAGAAAAATGTGAAAAAATAATTAAAAAATATAATAGTTATAGAGAATAAAAAGTTTTTAATTTGACATATTTTATTAATTGCCAAATGCAACCTATGTCGGAAAAAAAGGGGCATCCACGATTTCATACCAATTTAATCTAGCCAACAGATTTGGTCTTTTACAATAAAAAATTTCAGAGCATTCCCAAATTAAATCACCCCTTTTCTATTAAATCAATTTCGTCGCTGACCTCACACGTTGGAAAAAAAAAAAAAAAATTTCGTCACCAACCTCCACTCTAGTTGTTGCCTCATTTTCTTCTTCTTTGCCAATGACAATCAAATTTTCTATTAACAACCATCTACCCATGTCTACAATTAAAAATCCATCAATCATAGCATTATTAGCACCAGCGATCATTTGCCTAACCACTATCCCTGTTTTCATCTTCGTCGTTGTCTAACAAAGGCTTACTGCACGCATCTGGGTTTTTCTCTTCGTTTCTTGTTTATGGGGTAATCGGTGCTACCTGGCGGTAGGGTTATTTTGGTCATTAATGAAATGCCCATAAGGTATATTAACGGAAGCTACTGCACTATGACGGAAAAAGGAGCTCCATGGGTATGCATGTAATATCTGTCAACCTATGTGGAGTTATTTGCCATTTGCCATTCTTAAAACTCTGCAGGTATATCCGTAAATATGGATAAACTATGTTGGTATATTTGCAAATTATCCTATTATAAAAGATATTCAAGATTAATTTATAATATCAAATAAGACACAAATATAAATATTTTTGAGCTTGATTGTAATATAAATTAAGATGATATGTAATATGGTACAACCAATAAAAAAAGCGCAAGAATGGAGTGAGACATGAAAATTCAAAAATTGAAATCACTATCAAAATATCCCTCTGCACATGATCAAAAGTAGCTTCCTACAAGCTCAAACAAAATATTTTTTGTCGTATCATCTAATTCTAATTCTATTTTGTTTATATCTATCATAGTATCAAGTTAATTATGAATTTTTTGAAACAACTATGATTCTTTTTTATTTGCATAGAATAGTTTACAAACTTCATCAATAGCTTATCCTAGCTAGAAATTTTTAACAATATACAATTTGTTAAATTATGTAATTGGTGATTTTGATTATAACAAAAGATGTACTTGATTTTGTTTAAATTGATTTTATCTTATTTGGTAGGTTTTATGTATAGATAAGAGTATATCTTGTGATTTGATATGATTGTGATTGGTTGTCATTGAGTATGATTGGATTTAATTAGTTGTGGGTGGTTGTATTTTGGTTGGAAGTTGGTGTATTTTTATAAGGATGAGTTGTTTTGGTTAATTTAGTATTTGTAGTTGCGCGGAACTTAAAGTTTGAATTTAATTTTCATGTGATGTGATTATGTTGATAACTTTAAAGTTTTTTGAAAAACTTCATTTTTTATGAAATAGAAAAACTTTCTAACATTTCAAGTTTAAAAAGTTGATTGATAATTTACCTGAAATCTCTTATTTTAGAAAGGTATACTATTTTTCAGACAAAACATAACATGTATTCTAACAACTAGCAAAATGTGGCAAAATGTGTAAATGAGCATGGATGAGTTATCCTGGCTCTCTTCTCTCTCTCAAGTTGCCTTTTAGGGATGGGCTCGTCACTATAAAAAACAATCAAGGTGAATGCAAATACATGTTTTTGGAGAGCAACTCTAAGGAAATATTTGAAAATAAAAAACTAAGACTTGGAGGAAACATTTGAAAATTAAAAAAAAAACCATGACTTGGAGAAGTTGCTATTGAAGTGATTAGTGCATGTTGTTGAAGACCTTGTACGAATCATGCTTCCTATACAATATGGTGAATTGGTTTATCTTTTCCTTTTAAAGTTCTTTTTAATAATCAAATCAATAGAAAGTGAATCAAATATGTTAACTACTTCACACCTAGAGCTAAATTCTAAATTTAAAACTGTACCACTATGACTTACGTGGTAAATTTGACTAGTGAAACTCAAATCTTGTGCTCTTAGAAAGCGAAGTAGGCTAGAGAGACCTTTTTACATTTTTGGTTCATAATTAATTCTATAAGTTCTGGTATAAGCCATTACACGGAATCAACATAATTATTTGATTCTCTGAAGTCATATGTCACGGTTATTTTTCCACACAAAAATTTGGCCACTTTTTACATTTTTTTCTATGCGATGCAGCATTTGCATTTCAACTGCCTTATTGTCATATGTTACAGTTATTTTTCACATCTTTATATGAATGACATATTCCTGGTACTCTCTTTTTTAATCCGAGACATTGCTTGTCCTTCAAAACAAGATTCTGATTGACCCAGTGGCCTATTTGCTTGATTTCGCCAATGGTGGGCCATTTTGGCCAAAATTTCTCTAACCATTTAATTTTCCTCATTTGTCCCTCCGCCGCATTGCTCCATCTACAATTTGCTTGTGAAACTTTTCCGGTAAAAATATGGAAGAGAGCTGAAAGATCGGCATGATTCCATGTAACCATTATAATCAAATGTCAATGCCCTAAAAATGCAAAGAGTTCCTATTAGTGCGAATACTTACTTTTTAAAATTTTTGCGAAATTGTTTTATATAACTATTAATTGAAGTATATTTAACATGTGTATCGATGTTTAATATTTTTGAAGATTTTTAGATTTTTTGAATTTTCAAAAATTAGTCCGCTAATTTTTAAAAATCTAAAATATTTTAAAACAACTAAAATTGGTAAAACTTGATTTATAGATTAAATATACTGAATTTTACATGTTTATGAAAAAACTGAAAAAATAAAAAAATCTAAAAATATTTTAAAAGAACTAAAATTGGTAAAACTTGATTTATAGATTAAATATACTGAATTTTACATGTTTATGAAAAAACTGAAAAAATACAAAAATCTAAAAATATTTTAAAACAACTAAAATTGGTAAAACTTGATTTATAGATTAAATATACTGAATTTTACATGTTTATGAAAAAACTGAAAAAATAAAAAAATACATTTTTTAGACTGGGCTAACTAAATCACACCTTAAGCTTCTATATTTGCTTGCTGATCCGGCACGAAAACCTATTTTTTTAATTTTTTTTTAAAAAATTCATTAGTAAGTAAATCTAGGTGTATTAAATCTATAAACTAAGTTTTACCATTTTTTTATGTTTTTTAAGTATTTTTTTATTTTTAAACACAGTGGCATTTTCGTAATTTTTTCCCTAATTTTCTGAGATATAAAAATTACGGAAATGTCACTGTGTTTAAAAATCCAAAAAATACTTAAAAAATCCAAAAATGGTAAAACTTAGTTTATAAATTTAATACATCTAGATTTTCTTACTCATGAAAAAAATTAAATTTTTTTTTTTAAAAAATAGGTTCTTAGGCCGGACGTATGGAAGCCGGTCTTAAAAGATAGGACTCTCTATATTTTGTCTATTGGTGAAATTAGGCGTGATCTGCATGGTTTCCATCCACACCAAACTGTACACTAAGTGAATTGTGTCCTTGGCATTCAATTGAATGCTTTTGATAATCACATGCATGTTGTGGGCTCCAATATATTAAAAAATGTTTGCATTTTCTAGACCATTAAAATGCTTTCGCTGTGACGTGGCTTATCTTTTTCGGTCCGTCTAGAAGGCATGCTATGCTTGTTCGCGGCTTATCATACTTTTGATACCAGTCTCCATCAGACTTTTGTGGTCATCCGTATATTCAATCCGAGCCTTCGATTAGATGGAATAATAAAATGAGTCGACTTAAAGACGCTGATGCGCTACGCTCATGCAAGAGGCCTGCCCCGCTGGTAGCACGTGGTAGCCACGTGCCATAACGTGGAGGGTTTGACCCTGCAGTCGTTATAAAATTAACGAAACTGAGATGAAATAATGGAATGAGGAGACTTAAGATGCCTCGTGCCCAGAACGTGCCCCGCCGGTATTCTTTAAGCCACGGTTGGAAGATGCATGAGTGGGGCAGGAAGGGAGAAAGTGGGAACACCATTCCTCCAATCAATCATTAATTCACTCGGCAATTCTATTTTCTTAAATTTATCCTTACATGCTAATCTTTTTCCTACCAACTGCCATTTAGTAATTCTATTTATTTTAATGGGTCACGAACATTTAATAATTT